>CM076579.1:1147721633-1148310621 GCA_034641835.2 Pinus albicaulis | reverse complement strand
TCTCATGTATTCAAAACACAGTCATAACAAGGAAATAATGTCACGGCACAGTGGGCTTTCTTTTCAGCAAAATTACATTACAGAAGCTAGCTACTATGCGTATGAGAACGCATTATTTATAACAGGGGATGACATAACTACTTTCCTACAATCTGCGTTGATAA
Source organism: Pinus albicaulis (assembly GCA_034641835.2). Lineage (NCBI taxonomy): Eukaryota > Viridiplantae > Streptophyta > Pinopsida > Pinales > Pinaceae > Pinus > Pinus albicaulis. The sequence continues at coordinate 1,148,310,457 of CM076579.1, read as the reverse complement.
AAGACACGTGAACAACCACGTCTAGAAATCTAGCATTATGGCTACCTTGAAGATTAAATCTATGGAGGGTGGCCGTTGGATTCGGCTTATGGAGCAGTTCACAGGTGTTGATATGTCCCCGGGGATTTAGGAACGGCCACGCAAGTCTTCACGTGGTGAAAAACGGAGTTCTGTCACCGTAGGACTCTTAGGTTGACCACCGCTTGACTACCTTTGACCACGGCCTTCTTTGGTGAATTCGACTGAGCCAATGGGACTCGGTCCATATCCACGTCATTTCCAACTTGCCCATGTGGCTTGATTTGCCTGAAGACACCTGCAATATAGACTTTAACAAAATGGCTGCGGAAAGTTGAAGCAGCTGCGGAAAGTGACAAGATTCCGCAGCTCAATGAGAAAAAATCTAATTCAAACAACAGACACAAAACATAGTTAAAAACCACTTTAAATGCTCTTTTATGATTAATATGCAATGATGTTGATGACTTAGGAGGTCCAGGTAAATGGAAAAAGTCTAGAAAGGTGTATAGGAAAGATGCAAGTTTGGGACTCAACATACCCCCACTGTGAAGGTGTTGCATGTCCTCATGCAACCAAAGTTTTGATCATCCTCCTTTAATTCATATGCTCTGATACCTCTGCCAGTACATCTAGTCCTCTTCTCTTCTTTCTTGGTTTTGCTAACATCCTGGGCTTCTTCATCAAGCATCTGAATTTGAGATTAATCAGTGCTCTACTTATCTTCTTGCATTTTTTCTTCAATTTCCTGTTCTTTTTGTGCCACAGTCCCAGATGTAGCATAGTGTTGTCATGAATGATCTTGTCCAATCTGCTTTGCTCCTTTAATGCTTCATTTTCATTTTTAATATGTTTATTTAAAACCTCCAACTCAAAGACTTCTTGTTTCAACGATTGGACTAGAGCTTCTTGTGCTGTGTGAGGCTGAGTGGATGAAGTGCTGGGACCCGTGGCTGTTTTTTCTAAGGATTCTATGTAATCATACACCTCTTGCTGCTTTGGATCTATCTCGGGTGTCATTTTCCTTAGGCTGTCCCCAAAATGCTGTGGAGGAGAATTGACTTCAAAATCTGGCCGAAAAGGACTCATGTCAACATCTTGAGGACTAGTTTCAACGTTTGGCTGAGAATGAGGTGGACTACGGCCAGCTGGAGTTTTTTCAGGTGTTCCTTCTCCAAAATCAATAAAATGGGGTCCTTTTGTTTGTGCTTTCCTCCACTTTCCTTTAAGCTTGGTGCTTCTTCTTACATGTTGTGGACTACTATCTTTTTCCTTCTGTTTTTCTTTTCCTTTCTTTTTGGCCATAGCTGACTGTTCCTGAAGGTGAACTAGTCTCTTAGACAATACTTGATGGTCTTCTTCTGAGGAAGGGGTTTGATGCACAGCCTCAATGCTTTTTTTCTCTTTTGATTTTGTTGGCTTTTTACCCTCAGTCTTTTCCTTCCTCCTTTTAGACAGTCTTTCTTCTCTACTAGTTCTTTCAACTGTGTTAGTAGGAGTGCTTTGAGTTTTATCACCCGTTCTCTTTCTTCTACTTCTTTTTGATGTACTACCTTCAGGGGTTTCTTGGGGTTCTTCAAAGAAATTTCTAATTAAAAGCTGCTCCCAGGTGTCCTTTTTCTCTTTTAATTGTTTTTCTATCAAGATTTTCACGAGACCATGGTGATACAAATGTGGTTCTACGTCCCCCAGATGCTTTTGGACGGTTACAGACATCTTTTTCAAACTTTTTAGTAAAAAGTATGGCAGATTGAGGGTCTGGTTGTCTAAGAAATTCATCAATAGTCGGGTATGATACATGTACATTGATCCAAAACGTCCCTCACAGGTGATAAACTTTTGAATAACCAATAGTAAACTGGCCCACTCTTCTTTTAAAGCATGGACATGAATTCCCTTTTTGAAAATGGTGACATCCATACCTGGGTTACGTAGGATCACTCTCCAGGCTTCCTCGCCAATGCTCTTGTTCTTGAACCAACGTTCACCTTCTTGAGGGAGTTCTGTAGCAGCTGCTATGGATGCCTCAGTCACTGTAAATTTGAGGTCCCCAATTTCTACCTCCAGACCATTGAAAGACCTCGCAAAAGCTTTTGTTACCTCCTTATTGTAGCCTTTAAACTTTTGAATAAACCGAAGCCATTTTGCCTTTTTCAATATGTCTTTGACTTGCGGGTATCCTTCCATAAATTTGGGTCCCTCTGGTTCTGTCCTCAACAACCGACCCATCCTTCCTTCTATTCTTTAAAACTCGTCTGCGTGAGGAGGGTTTAGCGGAGGTAAGACGGCTGAATTAGTGGAAATGAACAGGGTTTATGAAGGAGACCAGTGACTGTAAGCGGATATCAGAGAATAGGTACACGGAATGAAGCGGAACAGAGAACAAAATGGGGTGAAGGCTTATGTGAGCACGGTGGAAATGCAGCTGTGAGGTCAATAGAATAGTAGGGGGAGTAAAGTGCATCCGGCAGTATTTAAAATTGGGTGGCTGCAGAGTAGACACAAGCACGTTTATGAAACGGCTACGGATTTTGTGCGGCTGAGAGAAGCCGTAGTCAAATCAACCACGTTCCATAATTACAGGTGGAGTATCAAAGTATAGCCGAACAAGAGTGAAGACCGGGGGCTTGATTATGAGGCCGTTTAAAAATGAATGCAAGGATTGTGGGGGAATCGTATAGAGATCGTGGAACGGTTATGGAGTTATCAACGCAATCATTGCATATAATGGAGCTATGGTTTATAACTATGTAAAAATGTGCTTGAATGCCATTTGAAATAAATTTATACTCATACCTTGGAATTCTTGCCATTTTTCATTAGTCTTCAATCAGTTGCTCCTCGTTGATGCTTTTGAATGCCTCATGTCTTCATAATATGTCCTCATACCTGCATTTGATTTCATGATTGTTGAACTAACATCTGACTGTAAATTTTTTGAAAAACAGAGTGGTGGCTGCAGAAACTGCTTCTGGCTGCGGAAACTGGTGTCAGCTGCGGAAACTGACACAACAATTATTTGGGTGAATGAAGATGGATAGATGATAACTGACTGAATGAAAATGGTCATGAAAGAAAATTTTATTGGTGAAATGAAACGAAATAGATGAAATGGAGTGAAATGAAATGAAGTGGAGTGGAATGAAGTGGAATGAAATGGAGTGGGTTGTCATAAAACTTGTGAAATAAGAGAGAGAGAGAATTTTTTTTTGTTGGAAAATATAGGGTGTCAGGTGTTCTTGATTTTCACCCTACATTTTCTGTATAAGACTGCCAATCAGTGATTGGTTTTCAGGCTTATACTATTTTTAAAAAAAATAAAAATAAAAAATGAAAAGAACAAAGGCTAGGTTGGTGGAGAAGAAGGATTCTTCTTCACCAGCCTTATTGTAGAATTATCTTGAAACATTTTGAAAAATTCCTCTTTTGAGAGTGGCTTATGATAGATCTTTAATCTGTGGCCATTCACAATAAGAGGAGTTTGAAATTCATCAATGGTCTTGATTCTTACCGCTCCATTGCTAAAGATCTTGTCAATCTTATATGGCCCAAGCCAATGAGTCTGAAATTTTCCTTTGAAATATTTAAACTTGGAATCAAATAATAATGCCCAATCTCCTTCTTGAAACTTCTTCTCTTTGATGTACTTGTCATGCCATTTAGCTCTTTGATATTGAACTGAATCGGTTCTTAGAATTGCCTCTTGTACGAAGTCTCATCTGGCTCATTCCATTGCTCACATTCTACAGGTTTGGGCTTCGATAGATCCAACCCAAGCCCCCGAGACGCCATCTTGAAGGTTTTGACTTGGAGCTAATGGGGGAGCAGGTTTCTTACAACAGTTCATAGGAGCGATAATCACATTGTATTCAGCATATAGTTCTTGTGTGAGCACATAAGGCCGAGTAACTACCTTAAATGTGTGTCGATGAGCAGGTTTTGGTGATGATACTTTCGAGAACTTTATATGTGAACTCCACTTGACCATTTACTGGATGGGATGGTAGAGAATCGTTGTCGCTTTCTTGAGTACGCAATTTCTTCCATCGACTTCTCCACCGATTTGAATGATTGACTTTCTACGATGCATCTAATTTCTTGGAGCCACAAAAGCGGTAAAAATATCCTCATAAAGAAAGATTGTAGCTACAGATTTAGGGCCCTAACTTAGTCCTACTAATGCTTTGGCTTCTACCCATTTAGTAACATACTCAGTACAAACCAATATATAATTCTTTTGCTTAGATGGTGGATTAATAGGTCCAATGAAATCTAAAGCCCATTTCAAAGGGTTCAATGATTACCTGTGTTTGCAATGGCATTTCATTTGAAAGGGTAGGTTTCCTTACTCTTTGGCAGCTGTCACACCTTTTGACATATTGTTTTGCATCTTTGAAGAGGGAAGGCCAATAATATCCTAAAGAGAGGATTTTATAGGCTGTCCTTTTGTCAACAAAGTGTCCACCGCATGGTTCATCATGACATGCCTTGAGGATATTAGGCATTTCATCCTCCCTGACACATCTTCTGATCACAAGATCTGGCCCTGTTTTAAACAATTCGTTAGAAATCCATGAATATTTTGAACTCTCCTGAATAATTTTTCTTCTTTCACTTGGAAATAAATGTGGAGGCAGTTTCCCTGTAACCAAATAGTTAGCAATATCTGCATACCAAGGGGTCTTAGTAGTTACTGCAAACAAGTATTCATAAGGAAACTTATCCTCTACAGGAGAATCTTCTTTAGTATTCTGAATCCTAGACAAGAAATCAGCTACTGTATTTTGTTTCCCTGGTCTATCCAACACAGTAATATTGAATTCCTGCAAAAGTAGGAGCCATCTTGTCACTCTGCCATTAGTAACAGGTTTGTTCATTAGATATCTAATCGCAGAATGATCAGTATGAATAAAATTTTCATAGCATGTTATATAATGTCTAAACTTATTGATTGCATGAACAACGGCTAAAAACTCTTTTTCAGTTACAGTATAGTTCAACTCAGTGGGAGTCAAAATTTTACTGGTATAGTAAATGGCATAAGGGACTAAATCCTTTTGACCCAACACAGCTCCTAGAGCTGTATCTGAAGCATCTGTAGAAATATGGAAAGGGAGTTTCCAATTTGGTCCTCTCAAGATAAGTGCTTCAGATATTCTTGTTTTCAAAGTTTCAAAGGCTGATTGACAATCAGGATCCCATTTAAATTCACAGTCTTTTGTAAGCAATTTGAAGAGTGGAGATGCTATTTTAGTGAAATTTTCTATAAATCTTCTATAGTAATCAGTAAATCCTAGAAAACTTCTAACATCTCTTTGAAAATTTGGAATAGGTAACTTGGAGATGACTTCAACTTTTGATTTATCAACCTTAATCCCATCTCCTGAAATATGATGCCCCAAAACAATCCCTTCAGTAAACATCATAAAGCATTTTTCATGGCTTAATGAAAAGTTTGTTTCTTTACATCTTATAAGGAATTTTTCCAAATTTTCTAATGCCTCTTCAAATGAATTACCATAAACTGTAAAATCATCCATATAAACCTCTACACAATCATGGATTAGATCAGAAACAATTCCTAGTACTGCTCTTTGGAATGTTGCGGGTGCATTACATAACCCAAAAGGAAGCACTCGATAGGCAAAAGTCCCCCATGGACAGGTAAATGTGGTCTTATCTTGATCTTCAGGTGCTACCTGAATTTGATTATAGCCACTAAAACCATCCAAAAATGAAAAGTACTTTTTACCTGCTAATGTATCTAATACCTGATCGATAAAAGAAAAAGGAAAGTGATCCTTCAAAGTTGCTTTGTTCAATTCCCTGTAATCAATGCATACCCTCCATTTACCATTCTTTTTAGGTACTATAACCAGAGGAGAAACCCATCGGCTATCTGAAATTGGATAAATGAAGTTTACATTGAGTAGTTTTGGAGCTCTTCTTTCACTATCTCCCTAAGATTTGGATTCATCCTTCTTTGAGGTTGTCTGATTGGTCTACTGTTTTCCTCAATATAGATATGATGGATGCAAGTCTTAGGATCAATACCTTTCCTGTCAGTATACTCCCATGCAAATGCAGTAGAATGTTTTTGCAAGATTTTGGTTAGTTCTTCTTGTTGTGACTTTTCCAAATGTTTGTTGATATTCAATGTTTTTCTTGGAAAAATCTCAATGGTAGAACTACCAAACTCTTCCATAGAGTAAAGAGACATTTGTCTTGATGATAAATATTCTATGTCAGATTCCAACTGAAATTGTGTGGGGTCATATTATGAAGTTATCTCAAAATTTTCTAATGTGTTCAGAATTTGACTATCCTCACTAATTTCAGAAATGGTAAAGACAGGTTGTATAGTGTTCTCATCATCGACCCATTCATTGTCTCCTATTTCTGTGATTGCTCTTTCTGGAGGATACAAATTGAATTTCTTTGTCGAATTACCATTAGAAATGTACATGTCTCCAGATCTACAACTAATAAAAGCATCAGTTGTGGCTAGCCAAGGTCTTCCTAAGATAATTGGATGTCCTCCTAGATTATTCTTGGGAGTCAAAATCATAAAATCTACTGGATATTCCCAAGAATCTAAGGAGACTGAAATATCTTCTAATACACCATCTGGTTTAATAACTGATCGATCTGCAAGTTGCAGCAAAGTAGGTGTAAAAAGAAGGTTAGGAAGTTTTAGCTGTTCCATAGTCTGTCTACTCATAATGTTGATAGCAGCCCCTAAGTCAATCAATGTGTTTGGAATTTCTATCCCATTTATATGTGTCTAGACAATTGGACTACCTGGATCTACATACTTCTGCATGGTAATTTTTCCCATCATGATATCTGCAATTTTTCCTACCAGGTGGATTCTTCTTGTATCTCTTAGTTTCCTTCTTGGTCTTTTGAGACTCAACTCCTTTATTGTTTTTTCTAGAATAGGAATCTCTCTAATGGCTTGTAGCAAGGGAATCTTGATACAAACATTCTTTAATTCATCTAGAAAATTATAGTTAGGCAACAAGATTTGTTTTTCCACCCCTTTATCAATTTGTAATCTTTCAGGGAAAGGAGGTGTGGATGAAGATACAGGTTGCTCAACTATAGGAGTTGTGGGTGTTAACTTTTCTTTCTCTTTTTGAATGTTTGAATTTTGAAGAGATGCTTCCTCAGAACCCTTATTGGCTTTAAGAGAGTCCTCCTCATAGGTATCTTGCTCTTGGACATCTATAGAAGGTTTTTCTAAAACTCTACCAGATCTGAGTTGTACATCATTGAGAGGAACAATCATATAGGTAGGAAATTGTTGTCCTTCTATCATGTAAGTATTCTGAGGATTTTTATTGTTAGGATTTGGCAATGGCTGAGCTGGAAGTTGATTTGTCTTTTGTTGGAATGGAAGGATGAGTTGAGGATTTGGATTTTGTTGAGAAGGTTGTTGTTGTGGAAATGGCAATGAAAGTTGTAGATTTGGGTTTGGAAGTTGTGGAGCTTGTTGATTTTGAAAAGATGGAGGATATTGATAAAATTGAGCAAATCTCCCATAAGGATTTTGCATACCTTGTACCCATAACTGATATGGATTTTGAGGTTGGGGCCAAGGTTGTTGCCAAGGATTCCAATTTGGTGGGGGTTGAGAATTCATAGGGTTGTTAAACCCTTGAGTTTGTTGTCCCTGCCAAGGTCTTCTTGCAACAAAACAGAGAGATTCTACTGAATTTGGATCTTCTTGAAAGACAGCTTTGAGTCCAGGAATTGATGGACAATCCTTGGTCTCATGATTCTCTGAGCAAATCATACATGTTTCTACAACTTTTGCATCCAAGGGACATTCCCTTAAAGCATGTTTCTTCCTACATTTCGGACAAAAGATGGCTAGAGCATCGGTTTCTGCTTTCTGCTTGTTTTGAATTTTAAGGGTGTCTAGTTGTTCACTAAGGCTCCCTAAGATATCAGTTTTGAATTCATCAAGCATATTGCCAATCTCTGCCCTACTTACTGATCCAGTTGCAGATTTGTTTGCCCTGATAAGAGAAGGATCTCTAGGCCCTTTTCCCATTTTAGATTTTCCCCTTGAGAGATGGATACATAGTTCTGTTATGTCACGAAGTGGAAGTTGAGAAATGTCTCCTTTCCCCATCATGTTTAAAGTATCTATCCATTCATCTCTGATGGCTTTTAATAGAAGGGCTTTCAAATTTTCCTCATCTAAGTTGCTCATCTTTGCTCTTTTTAAGTTGTATTGAAATCTTTCAAGTAAATCCTCCAAATTTTCATCTTCTTTTTGTACCATTTTGAATACCTCATCCTTGTGATTGGTGGGCATGCAATAGTCCAGGTATCTATCCAAAAAATTTTGTTTCATATCATTCCAAGTCCTAATAGATTGGGTGACTAATCCCATGAACCATTTCAAAGCGGCTCCCTTCAATGTTGAAGGAAACAGTTTGAGTTTTTGAAAGTCTTCCATATAGTCATAGGTTCGGCACACGACTTCAAACTCAAACAGAAATGTTTCAGGATCCTCACTTCGCAATCCATAAAAGTTGGGGAGGACAAATGGTGAGATTTTTTTCATTGTTGTATGAGTTTCCTCATCAACTATAGGGAATCCAAACAAGTTGTCTCCTTCCCTATTTCTTCCATTATTACCTTCACCATTGTTGTCTCCATTGTTTCCTCCTCCTCTACCTCTACCTCTACCTCTGAATCCATCTATTATTTCCTCTGTCATGATAGGTTCTCTAGATTCCTTAGAGTCCTATGGTTCTTCTATCAAGGGAGGATGAGAGGGAGTTTCTTCCTTTTCTTCTTCAGGTGATTCTACTTCTTTAATTACAATATACTCTCCTGTAGAAGTAAAGAAAGGGTCTTCTTCTAAATGAGATTTGGTAGATGGTGTAGGCGAATCCTCCAATTCAGCTACTCCTTGAATTCCAGGAATCTTAAGGCTAGGGGTAGATGGTGGTGAATCTTGTCTATGCCTTGAAGAAGATGGAGTTGTGAAAATCGAACTCTTGGCTCTAGCTATAAACCTTCCCCTAGAATCTCTTGCTCTATGCATGTCATTTTTTTTTTTTTTTAAGTTGAGCTAATAATTCTCTTTCTGATCTTCCAGGTCACACTAGGTGCAAGAAGAGAGCATACTTAAGAAATTATTGAACCAATAACTCTCTTTTCTGATCCTCCGGATCACACTAGGTGCAAGAGGAGAGCATACTTCAAGAAGTTATCAATTTTTCCCTTCTTTTTATTATTTTTTTTTAAGAAATTGGCTACCTAGTTACACTTCCCCGGCAACGGCGCCAAAATGTCTGGTCAATTTAGTGTGTCCTAAATTGCTACATTAATTTGTCAATCCAGGATTTGTAAGCTGACGAAGTGTGGCGCAATATATGTGCAAGATAACCTATCTCTTACTTTTTGTCGTTTTTGGTTTTTTTATTTATCTTGGGTTTTTATCTTGGTTGGTTTCCTAATGTGAGATGGAAATTCTAAAAGACAAGTATGGATATAAATTTTCAAGGCAATGATGTCCTTTATAATGATTTCCCAAACTTCAAACTTCAAAAGGGTTTTAAAACATGCAATGACAAAATTAATTCCTAAAAGAAAATGAAAATGTGCCACTATACTAGTCAAACAAATAGTGAACTATTGATCATGAAACCCATTACCCTTGCTGCTGTCTAAATAAAAAAGAAACTGTGCTCAAAGAAATCCAAGAATTGCAAGCAAAGTAAAGCTAAAATCAAATTACATCAACTCATATTCTGACCCCTCACCATTAGTCTCGCTATGGCTTTCGGAGGTAATCATAAACAACTTGAGCAATCTGATATCTAATTTGCGGAAAAATAAACTAATATCAAATTACACACTCATACTTCAATCCCTCACCATTAGTCTCGCTATGGCTTTCGGAGGTAACTGATAATGACATGAGTAATTTAATATCTAATCTAACTAATAAAGCAAATGTACAAAGCTGAAATAAATAAAACAGTGCTGGAATTAAAAGCTAAGAAAAATAAATCAGCAGAAGGACAAGACTGATTCCATGTCATTAGTCATTGTAAAACTATGTGCAAATGCCCGGGCTGCCTACTGTAATCTGGAACAAAGACACTGATCAGTTAACAGCAATATAAAGCATGAAAAATTATGGACAGAAATAAAACGTTAATACCATAAGAGATGTAATATATACACGTGAATAACTATGGCATAATGAATGTAAGGAAATAAAGCATGAAACTATACAGCAATAAACAAAACCTCGGCGTGTGCAGGGGCCCTCTGCACAATCCTCGGGCAACATCTATCAACCACGAATTATGCTTATGAACAGAGTCTTCTCATGTATTCAAAATGCAGTCATAACAAGGAAATAATGTCACGGCACAGTGGGCTTTCTTTTTAGCAAAATTACATTACAAAAGCTAGCTACTATGCGTATGAGAACACATTATTTATAACAGAGGATGACATAACTACTTTCCTACAATCTGCGCTGATAAAAGACATGTGAACAACCACGTCCAAAAATCTAGCATTATGGCTGCCGTGAAGATTAAATCTATGGAGGGTGGCCGTTGGATTTGGCTTATGGAGCAGTTCACAGGTGTTGGTATGTCCTCTGAGATTTAGGAACGGCCACGCAAGTCTTCACGTGATGAAAAATAGAGTTCTGTCACCGTGGGACTCTTCGGTTGACCACCACTTGGCTACCTTTGACCACAGCCTTCTTAGGTGAATTCGACTGAGCCAATAGGACTCGATCCATGTCCATGTCATTTTCAACTTGCCCATGTGGCTCGATTTGCCTGAAGACACCTGCAATATAGACTTTAACAAAATGGCTGCGGAAAGTTGCAGCAGCTGCGGAAAGTGACAAGATTCCGCAGCTCAATGAGCAAAAATCTAATTCAAACAGCAGACACAAAACATAGTTAAAAACCACTTTAAATGCTATTTTATGATGAATATGCAATACCTCCACACTTCCAATTGAAATTATATCATATGAAGAAACTGAAGAGAAATCAACACTGTTTACCTTAATTGTCGATTGCGAAACATGTGAAGAAGGCTTCTCTAAGCCTTCGTTGCGCTTCACTTCCTCCAAGGCCTCTGTTGGGGCTTGTAGCTGACGTTGCAATCACTACTTATCCTCCTTTTATTCTTGTAGGAGTGCCTTCAATGCATCATGATATGCTTTAAGACTTTCATTGTTGTGATTCAATTATTCTCATGCCTCTCTCGCGTCTTGCAACTGAAGCTGCAATCGATGTTTATCCTCCTTCTCTTTATGTAGGAGTGTCTTCAATTTTGCATTCTGAGTTTCTTGTTTTTCATAAGCCTCGTACAACATGTATGATTTCTCAGACACCCTGAGCATGGTCTCGTACATGTCCTTGAAATTCTCCATGGATCAACTAAGTGAACGTTCAACAGTTAATGCCTGCAATCCAATCAACAAGAAGACCTGCTCTGGTACCACTTGATCTAGGGTAAATTCTTGATACCCTTAACCAAGACCTTTTACTTCGGTTTGTTGTTAGAATTGCATTAATTAAAGCATCAATGAGCATAAATGAACAACTGCTTGTTGCAAAGAAGAGAGACTTAACATGTCAAGATTAGTAATCATAAGAACACATCGTTTGATAATGGAGCTCATCCAGGAGGGACTACATCTCCGGGCCTCGGTGTCAAGAGGGTGTAGGCTGCTGCATTAAGTGATGTAAGGATTGAAGATGTACATGGATGTGTTTTCTCTAACATACAAGGAAAATGCACTCATGCATGAGTGGCTACACCTCTCTATGAGATGTTCCACTACAGAACTCTCATGCATAAAAGGACTCCTATCAGTATGACAATTGTTGACACATAAAGACTGTAAGTATCGCAGCGACATGAAAAACAATGGATCTCAATGACATACGTGTGACACGAAGTATCCTGCAAACATGGCATAAAGTGGATCTAAAAAAATACATGAGTATCCCATTGATATGGCATCAAAGGATCTGAAACATAATACAAGTCCATGACAAAAAGTACATCAATAACAAAACAAGACAAGATCCCACGACTCATACATCAATATGGATATGTACAACACTATGCATCTCAGGAAAAAAGAAGTACATGAAATCAACTCATCGTATACCTGACACTAAAGATGACTGAAGAATGGTTGTTGCTGCTGCTAGATCTAAAATCACCATCACAATCGTGGCGTCTAAAGGTGTGAAATCGACTGCTCACTCACTGAAAAAATGACACCTGCAACTTCACCTCAAAAAGTGATAAAAAATATATAAATCTCAGATGAAAAATCTAAATAAACCATCAGCATTGTGACGTCAAATAGCGGAAAAATCACTATCCATTTGCTGAATTATCAGAAAGTGAATATTTGGGGAAAAAATTAATCTTTTAGATTCCCCCTAGATTCCTCCATGTAGCTGCTCCATGGGTGGAATGGAAATATGCAATTCAAAAGGCGAATTTGACTTCTCCATTGCGTTCCTTATCGAAAACCATGAAAAATGACAGTAAACTTGACTATATTCCGACATGGAGAAAAATTACCTCCCAGGGAAAACTTTAAGGCTCATGGTTCTGCCTGCATAATTACTACTCCACGCTCATGGTTCCACTTGAAAATTTTCCTCGATCTATGTGCCCACTCTTCTTCTCTGCCTAGTCTGGCGCACTGAAAAAATGACAAGTTTATATAAGGTTGAAGTGGGTGGATTAACCAACGAACATCGTTGGTGTGTTGGTAAAAAGCAGTAATTGGTTACGGGATGTCAGGGGATAAAATAACGCCTCCCCAAATCTGCTTTAAACTATTTTAAACTCACGTGATTTTTTTTTAACCGAATTTTTTCATCTTTACATGATGTGGCATATATATTTGGCAGTTGCTTGCATTGGTTTTTTGTTTATGGAGGGGCTACCGCGTGGGCTGGCCGACGATACTGGCAACGAGTTCAACTCCTGCCAGCCTCACATTTCAATTCGAAAATGAATACGTTGAGGTGTGGGCCAGGTGCACCAGAGGTGGCTTTCCCACTACCCAGTGTACAATGGATCAGTTCAAGCGAGGTCATGGCTTCTGACCCTTATAATAACAAAAAAAAATTATATTGGCTGAGTGGCGGGATTGGTGCCTCTGCCACCTTTTTTTTCTTTTTTTTTATATTTAATTTTTTTCCTTAAAAAAACATCTGTATTTGTGAAATATCCAATTTTAGGCCTAAGGAGTCTTTTTAACCATCCCATAAATTTTCCCAAAATCCGGCCCCAGCATGCTACAATCCGGTGGCCTGGTTTTGTCAAAATTGCGGCCTCCTCAACCTATCGAGTCGTCCAAGTCAACCCAAAATTTTGACCGCTCCTAACTTTCGCATACGAGCTCGGTTTGACAAACCATTCACATCGTTGTGATCAGGATGACGAGATATACGACCTGAACCTAGTTCATGGGAAATCCAAACACTTTTATTTTTAAGCCCTCTTTGTCCTGTGTATGTCTCTAGAGCCACCTAGATCAATGCTTGCATTCTAGGAAAGCATAGAAAATGATCTTTTCATGATTCTCATTCCAGAGCACATAGAAAAATTGAATTTGTTCATTTAGACTTATGTGGCCCAATGCTTGTTCCTTCTACAAATGGTAACAAATATATGATGACATTTATTGATGACTACACCATAATGCAAATTTGGGTTTATTTATTGAAGAAAAAAATATGATGCTTTTCAAACATTCAAAAATTTCATGCATGGTTTGAAAATTATGCACAATATCATATTGCATATATTCACACTGATAATGGAAAAAAATACACTTTAAATGAATTTGGAAACTATCTTTTCTAGCATGGGATCAAACATCAAACAATTGTGCCTTATAATCCCCAAGAGAATAAAGTAGTTGAAGGAATGAACAAAAAAATCATAAATATGGTACTTTCCATGATGTTTTTCAAGAATGTTAAAATGATGTTTTGTGCTGATGCAGTTCTATGTTCTTCATATATAAAGAATAGATGTCCATATAATTATATTAGAAACAAGACTCCTTATGAAATGTGGTATGGACACATTCCTTTGGTAAAGCATCTCAGGGTCTTTGGTTTCACCTATTATGACTTGATACCTAAGGAACAAAGAAACAAACTTGGTGCAAGGAGTCATAAGTGTATCTTCTTGTGGTATTTAAATACCTCCAAAGCATATTGTCTCTATTAGGAAGTTATCATGAAATTTTTAGTATATACATATGTGATGTTTCTTCAATCTTCTAAGACTACAGTGTTGTTGAATGGCAACTTGATCACTTGGATAGATTCAAACATGCAAAATATTTTCAGGAATTTGATAATTTGAAGGGAGATTCCTATACTGGATCAATATGTGGATATTATTTTGAATCACTCTCTCTCCCACATGAAGCTCCAACCACTGACCATACATTGAGTGATGTGATTGATAGAACTAGGAGACTAAATGTTGATTCAAACCCAACTCAGTCAACTGACCAGCCTGGGCCATCTCAGAAAGGTCCTCCAAAATGACTGAAAAAGACACTTTAAATTGTTCATCCGGATGAAGTTGGAAAGAATTGAACAAGAAGTAAAACCAGGAAAAATGGAGGTGATGTAGATAATTCTAATTCACCTGTAGATATCGATGTTTCTTATGATTGTGAACAGAATTTGTCTATCGATTTTGAGCTAATTTCCATCAAAGAAGTTGCTTCTCATGATGAATGGAAAGAAGCATTGTAGAAATAATATGATGCCTTGATAAGGAATGTCACCTAGAATATGGTTGATCCTCCATTGGTAACCAAACCAATATGATGCAAGTGGATATAAAATAACAAGTATAAATTTGATGCCTCACTTAACAAGCACAAGCCGGGCTTGTGTAAAAAGGGTTTGCACAGAAGGAAGGCATTGAATATGAGGATAGTTTTTCCACCATAACAAAATGGGCTCAGAACAATTGGAAATTCCATCAAATGGATTTTAAAAACATCTTTCTTGAATGGAAATCAGAAAGATAATGTTTTTATGTTCCAGCCAAAAGGATTTGTTGTGAAGGGTCAAGAACATAAAATATGAAAGCTTGTGAAATCCTTGTATGGCCTCAACGAAGCACCACAAAGGTAGTGTGAGAAGTTAACTGAGCATATTCTAAAACTAAACTTCAAACAGTATGATCTTGATGACACAACTTTGTTTGTCAAGAAAGTGGGAAAATCAATTGTATATCTTGTGGTATATGTAGATGATCTTTTGATGACAAGGAACAATGAGAGGTACATTTCATCCATAAAGAAGGAATTGAGGAAAGGTTTTGAAATGAATTATTTGTGATATGTTCATTACTATATTGGTCTTTAATTAACTCAACATCTGATGTTTGGATTCCTCTCTCATAAGAAGTACATTGCAGATATGTTGAACATGTTTGGCATGGCTGAGTGAAATCCTTTGACAACTCCGATGGAACAGAACTTAATTCTTGCATCCATTCAAGGAAAATAATTTCAGGATGCAACATGTCAGTGCCAGTCAAGTTTTCCTATCACCGGTGATCAAATACCTATCGTATTTCTAAATTTTTCTGAGTCTTTTTCAAATTTTTAGTATTTCATCAAGTCTCAAAATAAAAATTTGTTCACTGGTTTAGATTGTTAGGTGTTTTCTTCTTCCACCATGACTAGGGTTATGAAAAGGCTAGTTTCTATTTCCATCATGAAAGGTTATAATTCATGAGGCGTTGATGTAATTGTCATGAGAATCATTTTTATATGGCCAAATTGTCATTTCAAGATGTTATGGTTAAGTTCACGGTTTCATAGTCTGAAATGTATCATGATGGTGTCAAATCAGCATTAAGGTCATGTCATGATAGGTCATCATGAGTGGAAGAATTATTTTCTGAAAATATTTGGTACTAAATCATTTCAAAGCATGTGCAACAAGTTCTAAAATTTTAAATGTAAATTGCTACAAAGGTTCCTAAAGCCACTCAGAGAAAATTAGTAAAGGGGAATTGGTGAGTTAAATCGCTACGTTTTCATCATTACGCTACTCTTTCACTTAATTCACCATAAAAAAAGCTCAAGAAAGATTAAATTCATCTCAATTCTGATCAATCAAACTAATTTTCCCTCTCATAAGCCCTTCTTGCTCCTTAGCAACATCGTTTTGGTCAAATCATTGTTTTGTGGGCAGAAAGGTAGTGTGTTGCTACTCTTTTGTTGCAACCATCATTTAAACCCTCTTTCTTGCTGGTTTTTTTGAACACTGAAGCTTCACATGAATATTTCAAAGCTATTTTCATCTTTCAATTTTCCCTAGGAAGCCTCGAAGGTAGCGAAGCTTCACCCACACTACATTTCCAGCCCATAATCGCTATGTTTTTAGCAAAAATCATTCTTTGCATTCAAGGAAAAAAACCAGGAGTTCAACATATTCAAATCAACAATATTCAATATCTTTAGATATTTTAACGGGTATCCTCATAAATATTTCAACTGGTTTCCTCCTAAATGCTCAAAAATTCCGAATTCAACAACTTGCTAGGATTTCATGGCACAATTTTGCTTATTTTTAATATTTTTGCTCAAGTTTCAAAAAAAATCCTCAAAGTTTGATAAAACTAGATTATAAAATACTTTCATCATCTTTCCCATCCCTTTCAAAACGTTTTTCCCACATCTATGTCATTTTTCCCATTTTCCCCAAACCCTCGCTACATTTTAAATGTAAGGCATGTGTTTTCGCTTTCTCTATCCCTTCCCATCATCCTTTTTCATCCCTTCCACTTCCATAATATTCCTAATATCCCTCCACACTCCCTCAAATTTTATCTAAAATTTAGAACTCATTTTCCCCTTTCATATCCCTTTAGTCATCCAACGTTGACAATCCCTTGTTTCCCTACCGTTTTTTTTCAAATATAGCAAGAAAGGTGTAACTATGAGCAATGAAAAGGAGAAAAGGACTTATAATAAAGGAGGAAAGTTAAGCTGGATTGAGCCACAACAAACCACAAATATCATGCAATCCCCTTACATCAGAATGTTATTTGAAGAAGCCGGTTGCTCCCCTTTTTTCCATAAAATCCAAGAGGTAGGATTCAATGTGAAGTTGACTATTGTATTTGCTACCCTATTTAAAGAGAATGAAATCATCATCACCGGGGTTAAGTTCATGATATCTCCTCAAACCATTTCTTCTTCCATCGAGATACCTCTTCAGGGGGAGATTTCTTGACATATAATGTTATAAGACATTCCTGAAAACACCATATAAAGAAGCTCCTGCAACCACCTTTCCTATGACACACTTGCGAGACAAGTACATACCTTTGATGACGATGATAATGTCATACTTTACTTGTGAAGGAAGGTATTCTCTTTTATATCAGTACATATCCACCTCTTGATACATTTCACCTCTGCCATGAAGATGAACCTGCCACATTTTTTGTACAAGAGTTTTGCTGAAATGTCTAAGAAGGTGAGAAGCAAGGTAGGGGATCACTATGCTAGTTTATTCCATCACTGTTTGATTAAAATAATTATCATCCATCAATTGTTAGATATTAGCATGCCTAGGGGGGCATTTGTACAGAAAATTTCCATTTCATCACTTTCAACCTCCATGCCTTAGAAGGCTGGTTCATCTAGGAAAGTAAAAGCTACCCTTTCTGTTGAAAATAGTCAAAGGGAAAATACTAGGAGCAGGGCTAAGAAGCTAACCATAGTTTCGGGTGAAAGGGAGAATGATCCGTCTCATCGAATGACAAAAGAGGTATCCTTACAGGAAGTAAAAGGTCAACAAGAAATTCAAGAAGAAAAAGGTGATCAAGCACTGTTTGAAGATGAACATGGATCTCATGCACCTAAATCAGTAGAAGAGCTCCTCCAAGAGAAGGATGTTCAAATTGTTGAATTAGATGAGAGGATTTTTAAACCCAACTACATGGTGGCTCTTTTACAACAACAAAACATAAAAATCTTGCAAATTCAAGTAGATGATGGAAATATCAAATCAAGCATAGTGGTATCACTTGACAAAAGAAAGAGTGTGATTGTTGATGTGGCAGAAAAGGATAAGAAGGGAAAATTGGTAGACAAAGAGCCAAGCAGACCTTTGACTAGAGGATTGAAGAGAAATTTGTCATTAGATAATGTGACACCATAAACCAATTTTAAATACACTTGGATAACTTTTTGAAAATTACCCTTTTTCTGAAATCTGCTGCAAGGGTAAAAAGGAAGCGCCCCCATGCTACCTTTATCAATGGATGTGTCTAAATGAAAAATGGGTTGCATTTTTTGAAAGGCCTTAGCTTATATATTAATTATTTGTACACATTTTTCTTCACCATCAGTTAGTTTTACACAAGAATTCAAATAACTACCTAAAAAATAGCTCTCTGCCCTCATTTCAGCATTCACAGACCAGTTTTGGTAAATGCATCTTCTGAGTACTTTACTAGATGTTTTGTGATGCAAAACCACTTCAGAGGCACAAAATACACCCTCATCCACCTCCAATAGTTTTCAAAGGAAAAATTCACCGAAGCATCATCACCAAATTAACTCAAGAAGTCCATGCTACACATTTGCTACAGACACGCTACGCAAACACAATCTTCACACTACCTTTTCACCAAAAAGTCATTTTTTGTAATCTTAGGGTGAAATTAAAATTTCCAATGATGAATGATGATGTAATATGATGTATTAAGTGTGTGTAATGTCTAATATCTCTAAATCCCTTACTTATAATTATGTAAAGTCAAATGTATCTAGTTGGAGAGAAATTAGGAAAAGGTTAGAACCTCCCTTGATTTGGGTTTTTGTTAGAGAATAAGGTGTTTCTAAGTCCTAAATAGGTGGTTTCGACCCCTATAGGTGAGGACTTGTAGTTTCGAGTCTATATATTTCTATGTTTTAATACAAATCAGAAGTTGGAATGTTGGATAGGTTAGGGTGAAGAGCTTTGGAGATGGTGTATTATTTTGACAATAATAAACCAGAAGTTATAACTATTTTTTAGGAATTCCGGTGGTGTGTAAATTTGGTAATGTTACTTCCTTTCGTTAATATTTATAAATTTTATCATCATATTTTATTTCTAATGATAATCTCTCTAGTCTTTAAACAGAATTCATGAACATGTGCTCCATTTTAAAAGAGTTTTTCATGTATTTGTTTTATTCTTCTACCAAGATGAATTCACCTATTTTTCTCATTTTGATTTTCTACAATTTCATCCTATATCATGATAGAATAAAACTCTAAAATACCTCTTATGCATACCTACCTTGCTCCTAATTATATTTGTAACTTATCATTTGAAAGTCTAAACCAAGATCCTAGTTTTTACCCTCGTAAAACCATCATCTAGCAAAACCAATTCAAAAAAACCCATGTACTTCATACCTAGCCTAGAAACCTAATTTATCAAACCCTCTTGGTTGTGAAACTATGAAGAGATCCCTGTCTGGTTTGGTAGGGCTAGATACCAAGCCAAAATATTGGTCTGTGGTTACCTCTGTTGGGATTTCTTCTTCAGCCTTAGAAATTTGCCAGAGTGATAACATACTGGTGTCATTGCTAAGTAAAGAAAGGTCAAATCTTCCCTAGGAAAGAATGAAAAAGTTTAGATCTAATTGTTGATGGTGAACAATAGTTGGACACATAAGAAGGCTATGCCATTCACCTGGAAAATCCATTGAATGAAAGATCTATAAAATCAACACTTCATGGCCATTCCAATGCATGAAAATCAGTAGCTTGAAGAAATTTTCAATATGGAATCTGTTGAAGGAAGGTATCCTCCAATGAAAAGAGATCACATTCTAGGTTTCCCAAATAAAATTCCTAAGGTAGATCCCCTGATCGGGGTGCCCAATATCAAATTTCACGAGGCAAGTGGAGGGCGGTGAACATGCATCGTCATGATAAACCAGCGTGGGAATACCTGGAAATAGTTAAGAGGCTGCAGAGAGAACGACATGCAACATACAGGTTAATAATGACAAGAATGGTATGCCAACTAATTGTGTCAGGCAACGGAGGAAGAGGTTAAGGAAACGAGCTCAAGGAGGAAAGCAATTCATGTGTTTTGGTAGGAGCATAAAAGGAGGTTTTGAAGGATTTGTTGCATAGCACACCTTCCTTGAAGGTTTCGAAGGAATTTCTCAAGATCACATCTCCCAAACAAGGTTTCGCACTTGGGTACAGTGGTATGTTCTGGTTTTTCAATCCGCCTTTCATAATTTAATCATCAGTCTCTGTATAGGTATGTGTAGAAGAGGAATGGGTAGGGATTGTAATTTATCTCTCTTCAATATATTGCATGTTATTTTGGGTTATGATTTTATTGGTAGCATGCTTAGAAAATTGAATTTTCTCATCCCCCAGAAGACTATTCAGCCCTACTTTTGAACCCCTTGTATAATTTATCTTTTGCGTCTCACTCAAAGGTTTTTAGCTTATATTCTGCATGGTCTGGTTTTCATTCAAGAATGGGAGTCTCAAAGTTATGAAATCTTCTGTATGCAACGTGAAGACAAGCCGAAAGGCCTCTGTCAAGGTTTTAAAGCCTGTTATTCCAACAATTGGGTAAGGCATTTTCCTGGTTTTGCCTCTTGGATGATAACTGTTGATGGTAAGATGGGTAGGCAACATTTATTGTGTAAATATAACATCGGTAAGTTAATTTTTTCAATCCGTCTCTGTTATGAGTCTTTATGTTTATCAAACCGTCTTTGTCCCTGTCTCTGTAATCAGACTTGTTTTCAAAAAAACTTGTTTTACTTCAAAAAGGCTGAAATAACCCTGAAAATTCATGGGTTCATAGTAACTAATTCAACATCTTCTACAGGATTTCTGATAATCTATACAGGTTCATATTAGCAAAATTTTCAACTCAACCAAACTAGAGCAATGGTTAAAAGGCAGATTGCAAGGCGTCAGGTGAATCCAAGAGATAAAGGAAAGCAACAGCTTACTAAAAACATAGCTGAGCCATGTAAGAGAGGTATCAAGACAAAGAAAGAGATAATGGAGAATATCTTTGAAGCATACTCTGCTGGTAACCCACCAAAAATTAGAAATGTAATCCAGGGATGGGAGAGAGAAAGAAACAGTAATGAAGAAGACATAGAGGGACAGGAGGAAAGTATGGACTTTGTAAATGATCCTGGAAATACTAGAGGTCCTCTTTCTCTATTTCATCAAACTATCCATACATACTGAACTCTAAAATGCATGTTTTCCAAAGCACTACAAATTTTACAACCAATAGATGAAAATCTTGAAGTGACCTCAATCCTCCGAGAAATAAAAAAATGAACCGCAAGATATCAAGGTGTCACAATACCATGCAACAACAAAAATTGGCAGAATTGAAAGGCAGATTCAACAGGTGCAGCAAGTAGATATTCCTGGTTCCACAACAAAAGATCCAACACTGATTGACTCTTCAGATGGCTATTAAATCAAGCTTGAAGTATTTATGATTTTTGCGTATAGCTTTTATGTTTTATGTTGTCAATTGGATTTTGTTTTAAACAGTAAAATGGACATAGCAGCAAGTAGAAGAAAGAGACAATTGCAATTTTGGATGGAATTTAATGCTTTAAGGTGGCCAATAGACCTGGTTTCCTCTGGGCAGGTTGAGGTCACCGAGTATGTATATTTTGCAGCCTACCCTTTTTCAATAAATAGAAAATAGTAAGGAACTACCAAACTTACAAAAAAAAATAAAAAAATCCTAAGGTAGATTGGCAAAGGAATTTTCCTATGTTTAAAGATGATGATAGGAATGATGTTGCTTTACAACTGGTTAAATTTCACATGCATACACACAAGTTGAAGGTTGAATTTCCTAAATATTATCTATTAAATATGTTCATGGTTTCTCTTGAAGGAAAATCACGATATTGGTATGAAGGTTTTCCATCTGCCAGTATTTGTTCTCTTAGAATTTTACATTGAAAATTTTATAAATTATACAAGGAGTCCTATCCTTCTTTGTCTTTGGTTAATAATTGTTGTGATCATTTTGAGGTTCTCATTCAAAATATAGAGAATTATTATGATGATAATGAATTCATGGATGAAGATATCTTGGAGGCTTTGAATGCCAATCCTTTTCATAACCAAAAAGAGCAAGTGTTTTCTCTCATGGAAGAAAAAGATGATGCATATTGTCTTGATGTTTATAAATATTTCCCACGAGAGAACATTCTTGTAGCAATACAACAAGTTGATCAGCCAAATGTTAAGGAAGATATTCAACATCCTTGTGAATCTTTAGGAGGGAAAGAAGACAATTACTTTTTCATCCAAAGAAAACAAAGATAACTTCCTCCTTTGACTGAAGATGAGATAGATCAGTTCCTAAAAAGTCATGTTACAGCCCAATATAAT
The DNA here is from genome assembly GCA_034641835.2 of Pinus albicaulis. Lineage (NCBI taxonomy): Eukaryota > Viridiplantae > Streptophyta > Pinopsida > Pinales > Pinaceae > Pinus > Pinus albicaulis. Next base: position 1,148,287,950 of record CM076579.1, on the reverse strand, counting down.
GCAAGTTTGCAGTGTTGACATAATCAAGAAGGTCTTGGTAAAAGTTATTCCACTTTTGAAAATGAAAATCTAAGTTGAAATGAGGACAGTTCTGAAACTGGATTTATAGATTAGCATGAAGAAAGACAATCTCCTTTTTCAATGTTCGTATTTGATGAAGTTTCTCCTTAACTTGATTTGCCTAAGTATGATAAATATGAAGATAATTTCGATGAGGAGTTGTATGAAACTATACCGGAAATTGTTGTGAGTAAAACAATTTATGATGATGATTTTCTCCAAGGAGATCAGCTAATAGATATTTTTTTCTTTCATGAGGATGATAGGGCTGTCATGTTTGATAATCTTGAAGAATGTTTTCTATATAAGGATGACTTAGGATATGAATTTGAGTATTGTGAGCCTGAGAGAGACAATATGCCAAAGATTGAATCCTAATTTCTCATGCTTGAGGAAGTTACAGCCAACACTGACAGAGCAGAAGGTTATACATCCCTATGCCTTCCTATCGATGAAGAACCAAGTGTTCTTTCACATCAGAATGAAGGGAGTACTTATGTTTTTGATGTTGGATCTCAAGACAATGTAATGCTTCAGGATTTTCAAGATCCCTTTGGCAGTCTTTTGCAAGAATTGGAGAAGAGGAATGTTTTCTTGTTTGTTAGCGTAAGCCTTGGTTTCAATTTTTATTGTGAGTTTCCTACATGTACATCATCTTCCTACTCGAGGAAAGTGAGAATAGAACTTCAGTAAGTAGCCATATCTTGGATTCGTTACAGTGGAAGGATCATTTCACCTAATCAGCAGTTGTGCCACTGATTAGACTAGGTTTGTATTATTTCAGTTTGATTTGATTTTGTTTTCAATAGCAAGTTTCTTTCAATATTCATTTTTCTGCAATTGTGAAGTAGAAAAGCACTGGAGTTCAAAGCCCAATGTGAAGGCCATGTAGCTTCATTGACTTTCTTCCATTTTCAAGTTCAATTTTTAGTCAAGAAAGTCAAGTCTTGAGTCATTTTTTAGTCAATTTCAAGACATTTCAAAGTCAGTTTGTGTCATTTTAGTTTTCAACATGTAGTCATGTTTTTCAGTTTGAGTTTTGATCGTATTAGCCCACATGGTTAGGCACTTTGTCTACGGTGTTATTGACACCTCCAAGAAGCTACCATCCCCAATAAGGCCAATGTTAGTGCCAGTCAAATTTTCCTGTGACCAGTGATCAAATAGGTATCCCCTATTTAAATTTGTGTCAGTCTTTTTCAAATTCTTAGTGTTTCATCAAGTCTCAAAATAAAAATTTGTTCACTGGTTTAGATTGTTAGGTGTTTTATTCTTCCACCATGACTACGGTTATAAAAGGGTTAGTTTTTAATGCCATCATGAAAGGCTATAAATCATGATTCATTGATGTAATTGTCATGATATTCATTTTATATGGTTATTTTGTCATTTCAAGATGTTATGGTTAAGTTCATGGTCATAGTCTATAATGTATCATGATGGAGTCAAATCAGAATTAAGGTCATGTCATGATAGGTCAACAGGAATATAAGTATTTTATCAAAATATTTGGTACTAAATCATTTCAAAGCATGTGAAACATGTTATAAAAGTTAAAATGTAAGTTGCTCAAAAGGTTCCTAAAGCCACTAAGAGAAAATTAGTAAAGGTGAATTGGTGAGTTAGCTCGCTAGGTTTTCATCATTACGCTACTGTTTCACTTCATCCACCCTAAAAAATATCAGCAAAGATTAAATTCACCTCAATTTCAATCAATCAGACTAATTTTCCCTCTCATAAGCCCTTCTTGCCCCTCAACAACAACGTTTTGGCCAAATCATCATTTTGTGGGTGAAAAGGTAGCGCGTTGCTACTCTTTTGTTGAAACCATCATTTAAACCCTCTTTCTTGTTTTTTTTTTGAACATTGAAGCTGCACATGAAGATTTTAAAGCCAACCACATCTTTCAATTTTCCCTAGGACACCTCAAGGTAGCGGAGCTTCTCCCACGCTACATTTTCAGCCCAGAATCGCTATGTTCTGTGCAAAACTCAGTCTTTACATTGAAGGGAAAAAAACCAGGAGCTCAACATCTTCAAATCAACAATATTCAATATCTTTATAGCTTTTAATAGGTATTCTCATGAATATTTCAAATGGTTTCCTCCTAAATGCTCAAAAATGTCGAATTCAACAACTTGCTAGGATTTCATGGCACAATTTTTCTTGTTTTAAATATTTTTTCTCATGTTTCGGAAAAACTCCTCAAAATTTGATAAAAATACATTATAAAATACTTTCATAATTTTTCCCACCCCTTTTGAAAAATTTTCTCCCACATCACTGATGTTTTTCCCATTTTTCCCAAACCCTCGCTACGTTTTAAACATCAGGCCCATGTTTTGGCTTTCTCTATCCCTTCCCATAATTCTTTTTCATCCCTCCCACTTCCATAATTTCTAATATCCCTCAACACTCCCTCAAATTTTGTCAAAAATTTAGAACCCATTTTCCCCTTTCATGTCCCTCCATTCATCCAACGTTGACAATCCTTTGTTTCCCTACCCTGTTTTGTCAAAGATATCAAGAAAGGTGTAACTATGAGCACTAGAAAGGAGAAAATGACTTATAGTAAAGGAGTAAAAGTAAGCAGGATTGAGCCACAACAAACCACAGAGATCATGCAATCCCCTATCATCATAATGTTATTTGAAGAAGCTGTTTGCTTCCCTTTATGCTAGAAAATCGAAGAGGTACGATTCAATGTGAAGTTGACTAGTGTATTTTCTACCATGTTCAAAGAGAATTAAATCATCATTGTTGGGGTCAAGTTCATGATATCTCCTCAAACCATTTCTTCTGCCACCGAGATACCTCTTCAGGGAGAGATTTGGTTTAAAAGGGATGATCTTGACTTAGAATGTTACATGAATTTCTTGAAAACACCATATAAAGAAGCTCCTGCAACCACCTTTCATATGAGACACTTGCAAGACAAGTACATACCTTTGATGAGGGTGATAATGTCATAATTTAATTGTGAACCCAGATATTCTCTTTTATATGAGCATCATATCCATCTCCTGATTTATTTCATCTCTTCCAAGAAGATGAACCTGCCACATTTTTTGTACAAGAGTCTTGCTAAAATGTATGAGAAGGTGAGAAGCAAAGTAGGTGCTCACTATACTAGTTTATTCCATCATTTTTTGATTAAAATGATCATCCTCCATCAGTTGTCAGGTATTGGAATGCCTTGGGAGGAATTTGCACAGAAAATTTCGATTTCATCACCTTCAACCTCCATGCCTTAGAAGGCTGGTTCATCTAGCAAAGTAAATGATACCCTTACTGTTGAAAGCAGTCAAAGGGAAAATAGTAGGAGTAGGGCTAAGAACATGACCTTTGTTTTGGGTAAAAGGGAGAATGGTCCTTCTCTTGCAATGAGAATAGAGGTATCCTTACAAGCATTAGAAGTTCAAAAAGAAATTCAAGAAGAAAAAGGCGATCAAGCACAGTTTGAACATGAACAGGGATCTCATGCACCTAAATCTGCTGAAGAGCTCCTCCAAGAGAAGGATCTAAAATTGTTGAATTAAAGGAGAGTATTTTTAAAGGCAACTAAATGGTGGCTCCTTTACAACATAAAAACAAATAACTCTTCCAAATTCAAGCAGAGGCTAGAAATATCAAATCGAGCACAGTGGTATCACTTGACAAAGGAAAGAGTGTGATTGTTGATGTGGAAAAAAAAGATAAGAAGGGAAAAATGGTAGACAAAGAGCCGAGTAGAACTTTAACTAGAGTATTGAAGAGAAATTTTTCAGGAGATATTGTGACACCATAAACCAATTTTGAAGACACTTGCAGAAATTTTTGAAAACTGGCCATTTTTCTGAAATCTGTTGCAAGGGAAAAAAGGTAGCATGCCCATGTTAACTTTATCGATGGAGGCATCTAAATGAAAAATGGTTTGCATTTTTTGGAAAGGCCTTAGCTTATATATTACTGATTTGTACTCAATTTTCTTCACCAACAGTCACTTTTATACAGGAAGGCAAATCAGTGCCTAAAAAATAGCTCTCTGCCCTCATTTCAGCACTCACAGAGCAGTTTTGGTAAATTCATATTTTGAGTACTTTGCTGGATGTTTTGTGATTCAAAACAACTTTAGAGGCACAAAAGACACCATCATCAACCTCTAGCAGTTTTACGAGGAAAAAATTACCAAAGAATCATCATGCAGTCAACTCAAGAAGTTCATGCTATGCATTTGCTACAGACATGCTACGCAAACAGAGTCATCGTGCTACCTTTTCACCAAAAAGTAATTTTTTGTAATATTAGGGTGAAATTCAATTTTCCAATGATGAATGATGATGCAATATGATGTATTGAGTGTGTTCAATGTCTAATAGCTCGAAATCCATTAATTGTAATGATGTAAAGTCGAATGTATCTAGCTGGAGAAAAATTAGGGAGTGGTTAGAACCTCCCTTGATTTGGATTTTTGTTAGAGAAAAAGGTGTTTCTAAGTCCTAAATAGGAGGATTTGACCCCTAGAGTTGGGGATTTGTAGTTTTGAATCTATATATTTCTATGTTTTGATACAAATCAGAAGTTGGAATGTTGGATAGGTGAGAGTGAAGAGCTTTGGAGTTGGTGTACTGTTTTGACAATAATAATACCATAAGTCACAACTATTATTTAGGAGTTTCTCTGGTGTGTAAATTTGGTAATGTTACTTCCTTGTGTTAATATTTATACATTTTATCATCATATTTTCTTTCTAATGATAATCTCTCTAGTTGGTAAACATAATTCATGAACACATGCTCTGTTCTAAAAGATATTTTCATGTATTTGTTTTATTCTTCTATCAAAATGAATTCACCTCTTGTGCTCATTTTCATTTTCTGCAATTTCATCCTATATCATCATAGAATAAAACTATAAAATACCTCTTATGCATACCTACCTTGCTCCTAATTATCTCTGTAACTTATCATCTAAAATTCTAAACCTAGCTCCTAGTTTTCACCCTCCTAAAACCATCATCCAGCAAAACCAATTCAAACAAATTGTTATACTTCATAACTAGCCTAAAACCCTAATTTATCCAGCCCTCTTGGCTGTGAAATTGTGGAGAGATCCCTCTTCAGTTTGGTAGGGCTAGATACCAAGCCAAAATATTTGTATGTGGTTACCTCTGTTTGGATTTATTCTTCAGCCTTAAAAATTTGGCGGAGTAATGACACAACAAAGTATAGAAAGCTTATAGGAAGTCTCAACTACCTGACTACTACTAGAAAAAGCATTTCATTTTTTGTTGGAATCCTCTCCAAGTTTAAGAAAAAACCTTGTGAGGGATATTAGTCTACTAAAAAATGACTTCTAAATTACATGAAGGGAACTCAATACTTTGGACTTAAGTATACATAGGTGGGCTACTTCAGCTTGATTGGATACTCTCATTCAAACATCGATGGAGATAAAGAAATTGGAGTGTCTACTTCAAGTTATGTTATGATTCTTGGATCAAATACTATCTCCTGTAGGTCACGCAAACAACCAGCTCCAACATATTCCAAAACTAAGGTAGAATATCTGGCAACAACTAAAGCAAGAAAGTTGTAATATTCCCAAATGGGAAAAGCTGGAATATAGTGCAAAATGATGGAATAGTAGTGTGTAACATCATATAAAAGCAAGAGGCCAATATGGAGACCTTATAATCACAATAACAATATAAACATATGCGTAATAAATGGGCCAAAAAATGTAGAACAAGATATAACAAGCCTCCAATGGAAAAAACTCTCAAAAGAGATGTTCCTACTATATCTCAAAATGTTGGAAACACTGCTACATTGCAATTTAAAAAGAAATGCTATAGAAAATGAGTACAAAAAACCTAAAGGGCTGATATATGCCTCAAAATATAGAACTAATAAAGATCTAGGCACTATACAACCTCAAGAAAATAACCCAACAAGGGTTTTCAGAAATACACCAGGTACAAGATGGGAATCAAAGCCCTAGGGCTAAAGATTCACTGCAACATACAGATCTAGAAAGTGTGGCTGATATGATATAAAAAATAGTGCAACCTCCTCCAATAGATCCTCAAGATAAAGGATTGATCCCTTCTCTAGGAAACCTCCTCACCAAATGGTGTACTGAAATGACCCTGCAACTACTCCCTCAAAATAACAAAGTCCAAGATAGAAACTACAATGTAGGGGTAAATAAATTAGTGGCCTAATGCAAAGATATGAAAATAGGCTCATGGGCCTTCCTTACTATCCTCCCAATCGAAAGGAATCCTTCTCCACTAAAAAAAGTACTGAAGTGACCCAAATGTGGTCTCCACTGCTGCAACTTGCAACACAACTCAACCCTCAACATGATCTGCACTGTAGATATAAGATGAAGCTTGGCCTAAATCCTGAATGTGGAAGTGAAGTACAATTATCTTCTAAGAGGCCTCTCAAGGAAAGAGGTGGGATTCCTAATCAGGAACACCTAGTGCTAAAGAACACTTGCAATCTTAGTTAATCAACCAAAGAAAGCTATATGTCTAAATAGACCATATATCAAAACATAAAATATCATAATCTCTAAATAATATGGCTACCATCCTCTTCCTTTTATAAGAAATGAGCTTCCAAATCGTAAGACCCATTCATTAATGACACTACTTCCATGCAAAGAGTCTCCATCTAAAACTACATTGTCCCTCATTTAATGCCACTACTCCATGACAACGTTGTTGATTTGGTCAAAGTTGACCTAGTAAAGGTGTTCCAGCCCCTTTTCACACCTAAGGGTGTTCAATTAAGTTACCAAGATGTCCTATTTTCACATTGAAATTGATTTTATTCATTATTAAGGATACTTATGGGCCTCCATTGTCCTCTTATTCATAAAAAAAGACAACAAAACAAAAATTAATATTCCAACTAGCCCATGGCTAATTGGGAATATTACAGTCCTCCCTTCCCAAATGTTGCTTGTCTTCAAGCAAATAACAAGGTGACTGATGAAACTCATCTCCTCCACCATTGGTGACACCATCATGTGATAAGCTTCCCTTATAAGGTAAGTGTCTCCCAATCCATCCCTCCATGAAATTCTCCTCCAAAGTTCTCGTGAGTTACAAGTGCTTCATCCCACAAGGAAGTAATAGATCCAATGAAACAACATGGTTTTCCCAATGTTATCCCTGAAACATGTAGCATAATGAACATGGAATATTTCACTCCCATAGGGCACATACAATCCTCCCATCCTCCCTCCAATCATTCCCAAAAAATGAATAAGTACATCATCAATGTATGGTATCAAAACCATGTATATACAAATAGAAATATGCAAAAATGGAGGTGGGTCATAGTCCCACATGTGGAACCAGTGGAGTACATATCCTGACTGCATAAAATAATGATGTGGTAAGTGGCTTCCCCGCCACTTAATTTCTGTACAAGTTTTATCACAAGTGTTGAAAAGGAGAGAAATGTTTAGTGCCTTTGGAGTGCACCCACAGTGATACAACATCTCCCTATATCCTCCAAGGGAGTGGCCATGTTCAGAAATGTTTATGGCCAAAAGTTGGCCATGAAGTTTATATCAAAGAATGGTCCTCCTTGGAGAAATGGTGTGAATATACATGGTAAAGGAATAAAAATAGTAATCAATTGAAACATCATGTACATAAGCATGTTCCTTACAAAAATTTCTGCTCATACAAATGGAGTGGTCCATAGTTAGATCCCCTCTCATTCCAAAAGAGGAAAGAGGTGGCTGTGATAACTCCTCCAGAGAGTTATGTATCTCTCCCATCTCCACATGGTCCATGCGTCTTCTCAAATGCTGATATATCTCCTCCTCAAAGCATTCCCAAGTGTATCCCTCTATGATAGTGTTGCAGGCTCTCATGGAATAAGTATGGCTGAAGAGAAAATCTTCATGAGCTCTTTGTAGTAACTTCTCCTTGAGCTTGGAAGCTATAGATAAGAAGATCCTACCATGATAATATATGAATTCATCTTGGAATGAATAGCCCTCTTCATGTAGCTGATCATCAAGTATCATACATGTAAAAATATCCTTGGAATAATCCACCAACAGCTAGGATTTCCAATATGGATTTGTCCTCCATAGTGACAACGATTATGATCTATCACAAAGAACATTTGTCATATGGTTTTCCTCCTCTCTAACATCTCCCATGCCAAATTCATATGTTGGAAGTCTGTTATCCTTCCCACGCTTCTCCTCCCACAGCGTAGAATCTGAAATGAGAGTGGGTAATGATGATGTTGGGAGCATGTCTCCCTCCTCCTTGAGTATACCCAAGACTTTTAGTGATGTATCATGGCCTTCTAATGCTACCATTACTCCTAGATCCATGAATGGTGCACCATGATGTGAGATATTTCTCACAAAATTCTGATCAGGTGGCCTCCCAGGTGGTTTACCACAAAAGAATAATGTCCCATGGGCTAGAGTCATGTGCATAATAGATGGGACTGTTAGGTCCTTCCTTCCACTACGCAATTCCATCTATGTTTTCTGTGTGGAAGTGGTATGTGAGGGATATGTGTGCATGCCATTAATCATCTGAGCTTTACCACTCTTTCTATCCAACCATTCCATCTGCAAAGTCACCCAATCTGTGGTGTTACACAACATTTTTTCATTGTCCCTGAAATCCCCATCCCGCACATTGGAGGCTCATTTATCTGATCAAAATAAAGTGTCATGCCTTGTAAAGACCATCATTTCATCCCTTGCCATGCGTAAAACATACCTTCTATTGACCATTTCTTGAATAGACGATCAGAAACATGTGTTTTTACCTTGGCGCTGGTAGCTCGTTATGCCCTCCCGCCAATGAGGAAGATTAACACTAGACCCCGCGCCAGTTGGTGCTCTGTCTCAGTTAGCTGCCTACACCAATATTTTTATGGAAAGTGTTTTAAAAATAGAGGCGAAGTTTTGATCATAATGACTTCATGGGCAAGTCATAGGGAGTGGTTCGACTGAATAACCACGGCCTTCCTCCTTTGGCCTCTTGTTTCCACCTTTTGGGGAAACCTCCCAAGGGATAAGACCTCCCTTCCACTATAGTAGGGATCCCAACCTCCTCCTCTCCCTATATAAATACAACCATCTTCCATTGATGTGCTATCTGAACTGAACATATTATAGCAGAAATACTGAAGAGATTTATATTCACTTTTCTAGAAAAGATAGAATGGAAGAGACCCCTTATTGAGAGAGTTTAGGCTTGTGTCTTCCTCCCGTCTGAATTCCGTTGACATTCGTCGAGACACATTTCGACTAAACCCCGCTAAAGGAGACTGCGATGTCAAGGCTTGGTTGTAACTCTTTCTTCTATTAATACATATGCATGACTAGTGTCTGGTTCCCATTTTGCGTTGATGTGTTTTATCTGATGAAATATGCTTAACCCTCTTTGATTGGTTAGTATATATGAATGAGATTGTTGTTTCCTATGCTGCTCTTGTTTGTTGATCTTTGTGTAGGTATCCAAGCATCACTGCGAAAGGATCGTGACCCACCAAGACAGGAATCAAGAGGCTACAACTACAATAGCCATGACAACAACGTTGGACTCCAGGTAGGTTGATCTACCTCGTCTATTTCATTCATTAACTAGGAACCTACACTCTATCTTGTATTTTTGTTACTAGAACCACTCTAGGGCTAGAGGGATCATCTCTATTCGCAGAGAGGATTTAACTTCATAAGAAATTGGTGACTCCACTGGGGAATTAGTGTGAGTTTGTTGTTTTTCCATTGTCAAGTCGACTTCGGTCGTTTGTTTGCTTCTCTATATTTTCTGGTTTGTTTTCCTATTTAGAGTCTTCTTGTTCATCTCCAGAGTGTCAAGATTGACCTATGCTCATTGGTTTTCCCATTTTGCCATAGATATCTGGCTTAGCACACTTTTTGATTGAACAGTCGTACCGATTGGCGCATGTTGCTTCTGTTACAGTAGCGCCAACCCCTATTTGGCACGGATTACCGCCTTACAGTCACGCTGAATCCTGTAGGGTTTGGTTTGAATTCTCTTTTGAGTTTTTAGTCAATTGTGCTTACCTTTGGGTTGGTTTTCTAATTTGCAATTTCTTTTTCGGGATTGTTTTGACTGTCGTAGGCTTGCTCTTTTTAGTTGTATGTCCATTTACTTATCAGTGTAGTTTATGGCCTTACGGTTTCTGAGTGTCTTAGCTCACTACGCCTTCTGATTGGAAGTCAAGTATTTTGATTCTTGTTAGTATCATCCTTTCATCAATTGCGTTTAAGTCTTTTTGGATCCTTTGAACATTTGTTTTGGTTGAATGATCGTTTCAAGTTTCTTTTTATTCTTCTTCTCGCTGCTCCGAGCATAGATCACATTGCTTGTTTGGATCATTTTGAAAGCTTTCTCTTTGTTGGGAAGAGTGCATCATTGGTTTGAGTGCTTTTTTGTGTTTGTGTTGCTTTCATCGAATCAGTCGGTTTAGCTCTTTACATTCGCAATCCTCAAATTAGGGTTTGTTTTCTTTTTCATGTAATTAGTGCATTGTGTGCTTCATCTCATTGAAAAAATCAAAAAATTGTATTCTTTCATTTGCATGGAAAGGAAAAATTATTTTGCATAACTAGTGCTTGATAGACTAGGAAAGAGTTTTTCATTTTTCGTTTTCTTGAATTAGATGCATTAGCGGGTTTCTTCGTGTGATTTCATTGATTGCAATTGTTTGAAAGATCTCTATCCTTCTTTTAATTAGCATTCATTGAATTGAAAATGGCGTTCATTTGCATATAGTTTGTGTTTCGGAATTCGAGATTGAAAATTGACAAGGCCATGAAATTGAAACAATAATTCAAGATCAACTATAAAATCAATTGAATTAACCTAAGGAAACATTGGAACCTAACATGAAAATTTTAGTGGTCTAGGCTAGAGATGTGTTTCAGCATCTTAAAACCTAGTAGTTGTCATTTGCCTTTTGGCTTTATACCACACTAGTATGGACTTGTGCTCCCCATACTGTCGCGTATATAAAGGGAGACCCATATAGGTTCAAATCCTTTATACATATGAAGCCGAGTCTGCCACCCTGTAATGATGATACACTGAACATGGCATTCAGGGAGACTACCTGCACATATGTTAAGTCCTTGGTCATTTCTCTTTCATTTGATCACCAAGGTGTATATGGAAGTTCACGGAAACTTGGTACACCCTATTTCTTCGATTACCAGAGAAGTAATTTCGATCTTTTTGTGACTCTTTAAAAAGCGAAGAGATCATTGTGCACTTGTCCTTTCATGATCGCTTAAAATTGAAAGTAACTAGAGTTATATTTTGTCTGTTTCTCGACTCTTAAAACATGAAACAACAAAGTTCAGTTTCAATGTCATAAAATTAATTACCCATGATCACATGCCCGTTAAAATGTTCTTACTTGGCTTGTTTTTGTTTTTCCTTAGGCCTTGGTCTTGAAGCCTTTGTTTAGCTATCTCTTTTTCCTTTCTGTGTTGAAATACAGTCATAGCTGCGGAACCACTAGTTTTATCATCTTCTACATTGCCTCCTACTGGTAGTTCCTTTCCTGACGTTTCTTACGAAACCCCTCAGTCCACTAGGTCTACCGAGTTTTCACAACCTATTATTTTGACTGTCTTACCTCTCGCTACCCGATCTCCCCCTGAAGAGTTAGTTGAGTTCAATTGGCCTCTTTCGGGTGCTTGTTCTGGTTTTTGGGACGAGGAAGAATTCCCTCCTCTTACTTCAGGATCACCATTTATAGCTGCTGCTATACCTCCTAGTCCTCGTCGTCTTTTTGATGATCTTACGGCTTCGTCAGATATGGATTCTTTGAGTCCTGTCGGCAATGAAGGACTGCCAGTTTCTACAAGGGAATACCAACTTTTCCCAGAAAATCTCCCACATGTTTTTGTTCAATCTTCTCCTCAATCGGTGTCACTTTGACTTGGTTATTGGACTTTAAGTCAGATTATGTCTGGTGTTGCATCCATAGCACAATCCAGTACATCAACTCCCCCTATGAGTTAGGTCCTCCCTTCGTTGGGACTATTGCCTTCGACACTGAGTTCGTCGGTTACTGTTATGTCGGTCCCGGTCCAACCTACCATCTGCGTGGCTTCGTCTACGCTGGTTGTTACCACACAGTTGTTAGAGTCTTTTCACACTCGTCGGTCAATATTTCTTAATCCTATGTGGCTTGTCAATTAAGTTCTGAGCAGATCAAAAGCTCGTGCTCCAGAGACTACACCTGTTGGTGTGGCTATGACGACCCCTATAGTTTCTACTTATAATTTTGATGAGAACATGTTGGAAAATCATCGACGATATGCTCCTTCTCTGGATGCTCACTCTCTTGAGGCTCCGTCTACTTCTAGTATGACTTCGATTGTCCCTATGATTCCTAGTGGCCTTACTTTTGAAGAGTATTTGTTGGTTGTTCAACAACAAAACTCTCAGGGTTCTCAGCCACCCCAAGCTCCTGTCTGTAGGTTTTAACCCTATACAGAAATTATCTACAAATGAATCTTAAAAAAAAAAAAAAACAATAGTGAGAGCATAAAACATAACACATATAAACATAAATATTTTCCCCTGGATCCCAAATCTGGACGACCAGCTTGATTTTTCATTATATTCCTTTTAGTGTTACAAAACATATATATATATATATATATATATATATATATATATATATATATATATATATATATATATATATATATATATATATATATATATATATATATATATATATATATGCCAAAGCATACATAAACCCTAATCCATTAACCCTGGATTAGAACATAACCGTAGTTCCCTTGACCAGATCTTAAAAATACCAGGGGCCGAAAACTATTCTCCCCCAAAACCATGTGCAAAATCATGCACAAAACCATGGGTGGATCCGCCTATGAGTGGGTCCGCACACCAATTTTTTTTTTTGTCAGGACACTGCCCCAGACCTCGACAGGGGGCTGACGCCCTCCCTATCACCCCCTTGCTATGCCCAGCGCAACATACAACGCATGGGACTAGTCGTGGAAAGAATATAACACATACCCAACATTCTCCCACTTGTTCTTTTCTTTCTGCAAGGGGGCCACAAGAGAGCTTAGTCTAGCTCTGCAACACCCACTGTTTCTCTACACCAAGAGAACTTCTGAGTGCTCATAAACTTTGTTAATGCATCTGCAACATTCTTCAAAGTGTCCACCTTTACCAGAAACACCCTTTTATCCTCAACCATATCTCTCACAAAGTGATATTGAACATCAATATGCTTTGTCTTTGAATTATATGCAGGGTTCTTAGCCAAGAAAATTGCACTTTGGCTATCACAATCTATCCTTATAGCTCGCTGCACCAACCCCATACTTGAACACAATATCTGCAACCAAACTGCTTCCTTGCTTGCATGAGTGGCTACCATGTATTCTGCCTCTATAATTGAAAGAGCCACTACAGACTGTCTTTTACTCATCCAACTAACTGCACCTCCAAATAGGCTAAACACATAACCACTTGTAGATCTTCTTTGGTCTAGATTTCCAGCTCAGTCTGCATCAAAAAAACCATGAATGTCCAACACTCTTTCCAATCCCCGTCTTCCCTAGTAGCACAAGCCATAATCACTAGTGCCACACAAATATCTGAAAACCTGCTTCACTGTTGTCCAATGCTCCTTCCCTGGGTTTGACATAAACCTGCTCAATACTCCCACTGCATGTGCAATGTCTGGTTTAGTACAGACCATTGCATACATCGGGCTACCCATTTCACTTGCATATTGAACATGAGACATATACTCCTCTTCTTCTTGTGCCTTGGGACACTGTTCAACAGACAAATTTACACCTACAGGAATAGGAACATTCACCGGTTTACTATCCTACATATTGAACGTCTATGATATTGTCTCGACATACTTCCTATTTTTTAACTAGAGCTTCCACTTTGCCCGATATCTCTTAATTTCCATGCCCAAAATATAGTTTGCAGCACCAAGATCCTTCATGTCGAATTTGGAGAACAATTGGGTCTTCAAATCTTGGATAATTTCTTTGTCATTTCCAATCAACAACATATCATCAACATACAAGACCAAATAAATAACATGGTCACCAATTAATTTAAAATAAACATAGTGATCCTCCTTGATTCTGGTGAAGCCAAGTCCATGTATATAGGTATCAAATTTCTAATACCACATCCTTGGTGACTGTTTTAACCCATATAGAGACTTCTTTAACCTGCATACCAGTTCTTTCTTTCCCTTCACCATAAAGCCTTCAGGTTGTTTCATGTAGATCTCATCTTCCAGATCCTCGTGAAGAAATGTTGTCTTCACATCCATCTGTTCTACCTCAAAATCAAATGCAACAACAACAGATAAAAGCAATCTAATAGAAGTAACTTTGGAAACAGGAGAAAAAATATCACCAAAATCAATTCTAGGCACCTGCGAATAACCTTTTTCTACCAACGGAGCTTTGTATTTCTCCACCTTGCCTTCTACATTCATCTTCTTCTTAAAAACCCATTTTCTTCCAATGGGCTTCCTTCCAACCGACAACTCCACTAGATCCCATGCCACATTTTTATGCAAGGATTCCATTTCATCAGCCATGGCCTCCTTCCAGAGTTTTCCATCCTCTAAATCTACTGCCTCCCTGACAGTTCTGGGATAATCATCAGTTATAGTTAAGGAAAAAATTGAACAGAAAGCAGATGGACTATACCTTTCTGGTTGCCTTCTTTCCCGAACTGATCTTCTCACAACTGGAGTTTGTGGCTCTTCCTCTTCTGAGTCTTCTTCTTTTGTAGAGTCTGATTCATCCTCATTTAGCTCAAACTCTATCTTCTCAGGTTCCTTTGGTAGGACTTGATGTTTAACAACATCTTTCACCTCTCTAAACACCACATCTCGGCTGTACAGAACCTTCCTTGTTTCTGGGTTCCAAAGCTTGTAACCCTTTAACCCATCCTTATATCCAATAAATATGCACCTTTCAGATTTATTATCCAACATCGTCCTTTTCTGCTCCAAATGCCCTTAAATGTGAAAGAGAGGGCTTCTTACCAGTCCATACCTCATGTGAAGTCTTATCCTCCAACGCTGATGAAGGTGATCTGTTAACCAGGTAACATGTAGCCTCAACTGCCTCTGCCCATAATTCTTGTCCTAACCCAGTACCGCTGAGCATGTTTCTTGCCTTTTCCATCAATGTTTTGTTCATTCTTTCTGCAACTCCATTTTGCTGAGGTGTGTATGGAGTAGTCTTCTGTCGTACTATAACACACTTCTTACAGAACTCTTCAAATTCCTTCTTGCAAAACTCCCCACCATTATCTATCCTCAACACCTTTATCTTCCTCTCTATCTAGGTTTCCACCAGAGCCTTAAATTCTTTAAATCTGTCAAAGACTTCAGATTTCTTCCTCAATAAATATAACCATGTATTCCTTAAGAAGTCATCTATGAATGAAACATAGTACACAGACTTACCAAGTGATGGAACCGACACAGGTCCAAGCACATCACTGTGCACAAGTTATAATATCTTCTTCACCCTCTTAGCACCAGAAGGAAAACTCACTCGATTCTGCTTCCCATATACAAAATGTTCATAGAAATTGAAATCCAGAGAGAAATTAGAAATACCTTCTACCATACCATTTCCATGCAGTATTCGAAGGCCCTTCTCTCCAATATGTCCAAGCCTTTGATGCCATAGCATGGTCTTTTCTCTAGAGAATGCTAGGATTTCCACTCAACTTTCAGGAACCATAGAACTGTTGCACCCATCAATACAAATGTTGCCCTGAAGCTTGTACAAAGTTCCAATCCAAACTCCCCCATTAACACCAGTGCTCCCTAAACGATCTTACAGGTATCTTTCTCGAACACTGTTTTTACACCCGCATCATCCATCTTGCTTACAGAAATCAGATTTCTAGCCAATGTAGGAATGTGCAGAGCACCAGGAAGTGTTGTAATCCTTCCACCTTGAAATTTTAGCTTGAATTTTACACATCCAACTATTATGGCCTTCCTATAATCCCCTAGGAATACATCACCACCATCATATTTCTCATCCTTTCAGAACCACTCCATATGGGGAGTGAAGTGAAAGGGTGCACCCGAGTCAATCAATCATGACTCATGATCTACATGTGTATTTGAAGAAGAATCCAAATACACATCCCCACCGTCATCTGAGGAGGTTTTTACCTCTGTAGAAGGAGCATCATTAGATCCCTTTCCTTTCTCAAGAGCTTTAGATCTATAGTCCTTTTTGTAGTGTCCTTCCTTTCCGCATTTCCAGCACACCTTTACAAACTTTCCAGGAGATTTAGATCTCCCTCTAGATTTAGATATCCCATTCGAAACCTTATTCTTGTTTCTTTTTTGGGACCTTCCTCGTACAGATAAGGCATCTCCATTCTGGCCCTTCATATTTCTCTTTCTCATTTCCTCTGACAGCAAGGCTGAGACAATGTCATCAAAATTCAAAGTAGTTGTATTGCTACCTATTGCAATAACCAGACTGTCCCACGAATCTGGTAGAGAACACAACAAACTGATGCACTTATCTTCATCTGAGATTTTAATATCAACAGATGACAGCTGACTTACCATAGTAGTGAAGGCGTTTAGATGATCTATGACCGAGTCTCCATCCTTCATCCTCAGTTTATACAGCTTTTTCTGCAGGAAGAACTTATTCACCAGAGACTTAGATTGGTACAAAGTCCCAAGTCTATCCCACAAATTCTTCACCATAGCTTTCCCAGATACATTCAACAATACTGAATCAAAGGCACACAACCGTATTGTGCTCTTCACCTTCTGATCCAACTTCTTCTAGTCTTCATCTGACATTGCCATTGGTTTAGTACTTGGATCTACTGCGATCCATTGATCTTTCTCGACGAAGAGGTCCTCCATCTTGAGCTTCCACAACTCAAAACTCTGACCATTAAATTTATCAATCTCTATCTTTCCATTGCTTGCCATATTCTTTCACCGCAAGAATCGATCCCGTAGATCTCCCACTGAATAGGGTCTAACTCAGGCCCGAGAAAAAAACTGCTCAGCAGCAAAGGCATCCCCTTGAAGCTGAAACAACTCTGATACCAAATGTAGGTTTTAACCCTGTACAGAAATTATCTACAAACAAATCTTAAAACAGAAAATAAACAATAACGAGAGCATAAAACATAACATAAATAAACACAGATATTTTCCCCTGGATCCCAAATCTGGATGACCAACTTGATTTTTCATTATATTCCTTTTAGTGTTGCAACACACACACACACACACACACACACACACACACACACACACATATATGTCGAAGCATACATAAACCCAAATCCATTAACCCTGGATTAGAACATAACCGCAGTTCCCTTGACTGGATCTACAAAATACCAGGGGCTGAAAACCATCGTCCCCCAAAACCATGTGCAAACTCATGCACAAAAACATGGGTGGGTCTGCCTATGAGTGGGTCTCACTCTAAAAAATAAAATTTCCGAGGCACTGCGGCCAGTGCAATGTACAACACATGGGACTAATCGTGGAAAGAATATAACACATACCCAACACTATCAATCCTCCCCACAATTATGATGATGTTGGTAACCCCATCTATTCATTTCCTATTGATCCCAATCAGACTCTTTATTTGCCTCCGGAAAATCCTTATCAGACCGTCACTCATCAAGGAACTTTGTTATAGGGACAACCCTCAATATTACAAGGACAACCCTTATAGGGACAACCTTCAACTTAGCAGGGACAACCATCGGCTCAGCAGGGACAATCCTTTGGTCCTTAGGGACAACCTTACGGTCCGCAAGGTCAACCTTCGGTCCAACAAGGACAACCCTACGGTCCTTCAGGTCAACCTCACCCAGGAACATCATATGTTTCTAGGGGACCAATGTATCCACCACAAGGACAACCTCTTGTACAACAACAGAAATCGTATGTTTAGTATGGCCAAAACTTTGTTCAACAAGGAAAACCCTACGGTATTGCTCCTGGTCAGCCTAGTCATCAGGGAAAACCTGATCCATCTCCACCATCGTGCCAATGTCTTCTACAAGGGAAACCCGGTGGCACTCATTATCCAGGCCAACCTGCTCCGCAGTGGCCTCCTGCCCAACACCAGCAGTCGATTCAAGCTGCTCAACCAGTTCAGCAACCGGTTCAACCTGTTCAATAGCCATTTGAATCTATTTAGCAGCTGGTTCAACCTGTTCAATAGCGAGTTCAATCTGTTCAGTAGCCTATTCAACCTGCTCAGCAATCGGTTCAACCTGTTTATCCGACTTAACAACGTCCACCTATTCAACGGCCTGCTCAACCTACTCAACAGGGTCCACCTGCTCAACCCCAAGCTGTTTATTACCCTCAAGGTCAATATCAAACAGTATATATTGTGCCCCAAGGTTTCACTTATTACCCTAAAAATCCATCCCAGTTGGTGTATAATCAACCTCAAGGCCATGCTTACATTCCACAACAAAATCCATACGTTGCTCAGCAAGGACCTCAATGGTATGCTCAGAATCAATATCCTGGTCCTCAACCCTAGTATCAGCAGAATTATTAGGCTTATAACCCCTATGGTCAGAATCCTATAGGAAAAAACATATGGGGGCAGGATTTCTCACAGGCTGGGTGGAATGTTAACATGGGTCCTTATCAGAGACCTCCAATGCCTTTTAATCCTCAATTACCATTTCTCGCTACGTTTGAATTTCATGATGTATCAAATTTAATGAATGATCAGATTCTTCATAACCCGTATTGACCTCCAGTTCTGACTAATATTCCTGGTGATTTTCCTAAGTTTGAGGGAAAGTCCGGAGAAGACCCCCAAGCGTATGTTATGACTTACCACTTGTGGTCTTCCTCTAACTCTTGGTTTGACGATTCCATATGACTCCATATTTTCCAACGGACTCTTACTGGTGCTGCTGCAAAATGGTACACTTAGCTTTCTCGTGGCATTTTTCAAGACTTCAACTCTCTCGCCATGGCATTCTTTACGTATTTTCAATTATCGGTTCATTATGGGACCGAGACACACCTCTTTACATCCTTGAAATAGGACCGAGCTACTCAAATCTCGGATCATATTTATTAGTGGAGACGTCATCGTCGCTTGATCAATTTTGGTATTCCTGATCAGCTTCTAACTGATTGGTTCACTACCTCCTTTTTCAATCAAATCACGAAAGACATAGCCATGGGAGCATGTGTAACCAAGGAATAGGCCATTTCTTGTGCCCAGTACCTTGATCTGTTGTACTCTCAATCTGGCACGCTGTATGATACGTTCGTGGCATACTAAACAATACCCTTAATTTGACTACATATTGGAAAATACCTCTAAAAATCACTTTATTTAACCCCCTACCAATACTAACCCATTGAATTTTCCCAATTTAAAAAACCCTGCTTTCACTATATATTGTAGGTATATGTTTTTTCATTAACATTTTTTACACCCCTTTATATTTATATCCTTAACATAATGACATGATGCCTCTCTTATGACCTCACATGAATTCTACAATTCACATTTCTTCTTGTGATATACATAAGAGATGCATATTAGTATTCCTACAATGTGATTACTCAATCCACACTCAAGCACATCTTACTATGATTTGTGGCATTTAATGGTCTAAGGCATACAAAGATCAACCATTTTTTAGGAAGATTGATTATGTGCATGTGTATAAAATAACATATAAATTGATCTCTATGATGATGAAAAATCAATTGATCAATCTTTATGAATATGTTTGCACCAAATAAGGTGTTCAATCACAAGTCTAGACCCTCTTCCCTTTGAAAGCTTCTTGTTCAAAAATCCAACTACAACCTCATGTACTCAAACTAGTGTCTTATTAGGTGGAACAACAAAAGTTACAATTTCGAAGAGTTATATAGAGAAGAAAAGGCAAGGTGAGGATGAGTTATGAGACCCTCCCTTTTCTTTAATGAAAAAAAAACATTGTTCTCTGTTGTTTTTAATTTAAGTGTTTTAATGAGAGCCCCATGGTATATTTTATTAAGACAAGAATACTTTGTACCTAGTAGTACAAGAATACTACAAGTACATGAATACAACACCGCATATTGGTGTGTATTGTGACCATTCGAGTATGATAAGGCCCTCCTTAAAAGGCAATTTAGTGTGGATTTCCCATAAAAAGTGTTTTTTTCTTTTAGAAAGAATGCATAAAAATAAAAGGAGAAGGTGGCTTGAAGATCTAAAACTCTAGCCTATCATTTTCTAGGTGCAAGGAAAAAGTGTATAAATCATGCTTGGGGTCTCTTCATCTAATGTGGGGTGTATGATATGTTAATAACCCTTGGTTGTGCCATGATGGATATTCACACTCCAGATAGCTTTCTCGTGGGAATTTCTAGACCTTGTCTTGATGCTTATGTGGTACACTTCCTTAGATCATTGGAGATGTTGACTACACAAATATTTTCATGGAATGTTTTGACACCTAAAATGAGCCTTGGGTGCATGTGTATAAATGTATTCCCGAATGTAATTGAAAAAAGGGGGAGGAGGAGAGGAATAGAAGATTTCTGTAATAACCTGCGTATGAACAATTGCTCCCAGTTGAATGAATTCAGTCATGTTTATTTTATTTTGTCTCAGTTTGTTAATGTTGCGAATTTCCGTTTAACTGTGGGTGATTGTGTATTGGAGATTTCGTTCTCTGTCTTAAATTCTGTACCTTGACGGAGAAACCTGTGAATTCTATTCTACTGCAGGTGTGGTCTCTGCGAAAAGAAAACCCGTGGTCGTTTAACCTTTCTTATAGTAATTGCAGTCCCGCCTTATTTTAAAAAGAACTAATCTTGTTCGTTGATAACCGGAATTCCAAACCAAGCCGAAAACCGAGTTAATGAGCCAATGGGATAGCGCAACCATGGTTGAACCTTGGGTTGAGCACTGTAGCAGAACCGGAGGCGGATTTGCAAAGGTGGGTTTCCCCCATTCCGCACCACCTTTGGCACAAAAGTGGTATCCGTAGAGTGTGTAGCGATTCCATTGATCGCTCGACACGTGGCGGATGTGACGGGCCGAGAAACCACCATCCCACGCGTTAAAAGACTGTCGAGGAACGGGCAGCGGAATCTATACAGGCCATTGATCTGGGGGATGATCATCGGACGGTCCTAGTTTGACGGAGATGCATGATATTTAGTCAGGTACGACGCCGTTGTGGTTTGGTCCGTTGGGTTAGGTGGTGGACCCACGTAATATTGCAAAGGCCATTGTTATATATATATATCATCGATATATTACTCCGTCGGGGTATAAGTTTATTATTCATAAAATATTGTTTCCAAAGCATAGCGTATACCTATAAGTTTGAAGGTTGAATGTTATTTACACGGTGTCGGAATATTCCCTAGTGCGCAGAGATTAATTAAGCACAAAGATTATTGTAACGTGAGCGTTTATATGAGGTTATTGGTCATTGGAGTATTTATATAAGGCATTTAAATAATTCGATAACATTGTTGAAATATACATATATGTGCGGAAAACCAATATAATACCAAGGTCACAATATACCAATTGAAATTGATAAATAAAGTTGAAATGGAAATGAGGGCAAAGACACGTCGGAGTTGACCATCCCTTGAGTGTATTGACTTTCACTTGTTGCTGCGTCAGATTCCATGTAAAGTAACTTTTGAGTTTCATGTAATCTGCCCAGATGTGGTAGCCTTAAGTCAGAATGATGGCAGACAGTTGTGAATTTCCTTCATGTCTCGAGATGAATATTAGGCCATATTTTCCACCTGCAACACGATGTACAAATGACTACTCTGTTCAACAAAACGAGATTTACAGTACTAACAAAAATTTAACAATTTGAGAGAGAGGTGAAAAATTTAACACTTTGACAGAGAGGTGGCCGAAAATCCTATAATATTTCAGGATAAAAACCTCTAATTTGTATTGAGAAGGAGAGTAGAATAATTTATCTGCCCCCTTTTTCAGCAGAGTGTAAGTCCCTAATATAAGTGCACTGCACTTGAAAACATTGTATGACAATAATGGACACTTTCAAGTTTCAACAAAGACAAATAGGAAGTTACAGCAAGAAAAATGGACAGAAACAATCTCTCTACTTGGCACTTTCTTTACAAATTAAATTGAAAAGAGGAATGCATGTCCAGGGCGAAGAAAAATGATCTCTGATTGACTCCTATTGAAAGCATCTGCCTTGTTTAAATACTAAATACCATGCTATGCACACAGCCAATACTATAATGCCAGGCCAAATGTGGACAGGGACAGTGGTTGCTCCAACAAGGATTGAAACTTGAATCATGGATTCCAAAAGAAGAACAAGTTTGGCTATAAAGGGACTGATAGTTCAGTATTTCCCATGAAAGTACTTGTTAATGTTCTAAAAAAAGAGTGTTGCAGGAAGTGGGCCAGAGAAATTATTGACAGAAACATTCAAAGGAATCAAGCTTGTAAGCACCCCAACCATTTTAATATTATTGTGAAAGGTCCGATGTTCATTGTTGTGTTAAAAGGTGGAGATTGATTGCCAGGCTAGTAATAGATCCTATTCCAGAAGGGTTGGTAGAAGAAAGACTATTAGTCTTTTACAGCTTAATTCAAGCAATTCTTCAATTCTTGGAGAATGTTACCATTTAAAAGATGATTGCAAAGAATCACCTTATTGAAGTTTTTCAGTTTGCCCAAAATGGATATAATCTGAAATTTAAGTAATTTTCACTTAGATCTAGCTGCTCTTTATCAATGTGACTACCAAGGTCAATTGAGATTCTACCTGTCAGATGGTTAATGGGAACATCGAGAAGCTCTAGAGATGTGTTGTTTCCAATCCCTGGAGAAAGAGGTCCAAGAGCCCATGGGTTTGGAGCCGACCTAACTCTGAAGGAATCCTTCTAGTCAATCGATTTTCTCCCAAACACAAGTTGAGATTCTCAATTGCCAACCATGGCTGGAATTGGTTCAGACAAAAGCATTTACTAATAAGATCAAACTTAGGAGCAAAGAGAGATTGCAAATATGCAGTGCATCCAAGAAAAGTGTGGGTGACTGGAGTTCAAATGTCCAAGAATCTGAAAGGAAGAACACAGCATAGGACAGAGGATAACATGATGTTTTACCATTTTCATAACACCATCAACAATAGAGTAGAGCCCTACACTGAATGGCTTAAACCATCTAAGAGAAATAATGTGGCTTGGGTGGGAAGAACTTCATATATCTATGACGGTTCCATGAAAGCTTTTGCAGTTAAACCAATGACCTTAAATCATCCTCTATATGGGGGATTTTAGAATATAGATGGAAAATTTTATCTTTAGATTAGGGTACAAAAAGTTAATCGATATTTAAGTTGCACTAAGGTGTTATGCCAAACCAAACCACATGTGAGAAATACAAAAGAGAGAAGATTGCTGATACTAGCAGGGAAGTAATGGCATGTAACATAACTCCTCATCTCTGTGAATGAAATTCATAAAACCATCGTGATGATTGTTATGATGGGAACACTTTGGTGCATTCATAGGAAGCAGCAAGTAATTCGGCCCAAGCCTATGCCTCTGCGTGTCAGAGTATGAGAAAACTCGAGTCTGGAACATTTTATCATCGGTGTAGTAGATACTGGGCACAATAACTCCAGGGAAAAATGCCAACTGTTCATTCTCATTGAAAAAGTTATCAATGTTTCTATTCAAAACCATCCTCCCAACAGGCTGCACAAGAAAAGGATCCAATTTTCAACCATGGTTCAATGCAAAAAGCTTGAAAATGAAGAGCATATAAAGTTGAATTACTACCAGAACTTGAAAATTGTGAAGCAAGAAGAATTTATATTACAGATTATATGACTGATAAATTCAGTCTTAAGTATTTTATATGTACTTTACCTACAAAGGAAATAGATTCTTTGGCCATATTTTAGTATCGTCAAGAGGATCAAAGTCGAACCTATCTTCATTTGCAGGATCCATAGTTTGAATGCATAGCTTCCATTCAGGATAGTTACCAGAAGCTATGGCATCATATAAATATTTGGTAGCATGACTGTGATTGGTACCTCCAACAATTACAGCCTTCTCATCAAGCAAAAACTTGAGTTCAGCAATCTGAAAATCCTGGATCAGTATCAAGTTTAGGTGTTTTCCTTGCAGTGATAATGACACCAATTCAAACCTATTGTTGCTAGCAAGGATAGTGTTATAAAGTTGTTAGCTAAATGAATTACAGTGGCGATAATGGGGCAAGATAGGTAAACTTTGATAGCTTTCAGGCTTTGTCATTGCAGTGTAAGATGAGAAATGGAATTAGAATGAGCATTTAGATAATTAACTCATTCTATAAGAAGAAAGTAACACAACATAATTGCCCTTAAAAAACAGAGCATAAATTGATTTATGAATTATGTTTATAACTCTTTAGAACAATCAGTGAAAGCATAAGATATGAAATGGAACTGAGAAGACATTCGATGAAATGAAACACGAAGGAGATACAATGCTATAAAGCCATACCACATGAATCCCAAAATTCTTACTGCAACTGCCTCTGTATTATCAAAAAAAAAACTCCAAGTACAATAGCTCTCCTATGATATATCCAATATCCAACCCCCCTCTATTACAAAAACATTTCTTTTTTATAGGCCAAATTACAACGGCCTATTTTTCCAAAACAATAAATGTATTTTTGCAAAAATAAAAATAAAAATGATATCAAGGTGGCCAAAATATAAATACTTGCAAAAAGACTCTGATGGCACATTTTTTGCGCTACAAACTCTGATTTATATGTCCAATTTGAAAAATAGGAAATCCAACTACCACAAAAACATTCAAAATCAAATGCACTTCATGTGTTAGCCATTGCTCTGGTGTAAATTTGTTGACTTGAGTGAATAGAAACCATCCTGATTGAACCCCGTGCCATTAGATCCTCGACATCCTTTCTAGCAAGCGAACCATTAATCTAAAAATTCAAGGAAAACATTAACATTAGTGAGAAGAACCACATACGTTTCTTCAAAACATATTCATAAAAAAAGAACCAATTCTTCTTGCTTTTCGTGATTAAATGGACCAACTTCAGAAGAACCACAGTAGAAGGCATCCAACATAAGTGTTGAGGTAAGGGATGCCCTTATATTAAAAATGTATATATGTGTTGAGGTAAGGGGTACATATAGTTATATAGGTATGTAATTATATTGTTTTTATGGAAGAAATACCAAATTAATGTTTGAATGAAACACAACTACAAAAAGATAAATGGCTAGTGAAAGAAACTTACACCAAAAGTAGGTAGCAAAAAAAGGTTGAGTTATCTCGAACATTCACCATTTGAAGTATTCACTATACCTAAAGCCAAAAAGTACAAAATTAACATCAGATTCATACAAACAAATCAACAAAAATATAACCAAAAACTATTTATAAATAATCCAACATATGGAAATACATAAGGAAAGTGAACGGAGAATGTTTTGAAAATTAACCTTGTTTAAATTTTTCACAAAATATGAAAAAACTTTGTAATCACTTTCTTCTAATTTGTATGTATCATTCTTAGCATTGTATGATAAGTTTGCGATTGCTATAACAGATTCAAGTTGTACAAAAGCATGATCAGTCAAATCATACTTATACACGCGTTGCCCCTTCATTCTACTATACCAACATAATTGAAGCTCGATGCCTTCTAATCTATCCAAAAGGTCGATGTCATTATGGTAATCAAACACCCTATTACCATCCTTCTTCCTTATTCTTTGAACCCTTCCAATGTACCACATTCCACAAGAAACACCTTGTTTTGTACTTCGAGGAACACCTTTTCTTGCGGTACGTTCAGTGGGGGGAATTGAGTTGTTTTCAAACAACACCCCATAATCTGATCCAATTCCAAAGCCAATTGAAACACCCTTTTGTAGAGTATTCCCATCTCGCCTAAAGTAGACCCCACTTCTCACTTTTGTCAACCTATCTTTCGATAATGTTGGATTTCCATTCAACTGACTAACCAAACATGCTTTGAACATATCCTTACCATCAAGATTCACCACTGGTTTTATAGTTTTGCTTACATTTTCATCAGTGGAATCTAAAATTTCATCCAACTCATGTCTCCACTCACTTTCCATTATTTGCAATTCACTTTCATTGTGTACCAATGAAGATGAAGATTGAAATATAGAGTTGGAAAATCTCGGTGGAGAATCATCAACTACTTCATCCACAATTTGAAATGTTGAATAATCTTTATCCTCTGTCCATGGTTTAACCCACCAAGAACATTGAGTGTAATTTTCCGGTTTCATTCCAAGAGTTGATAAAATGTCTTGTGCATCCTTCAATCCATTCTTAAGGGCTTCTACAATTTTAGCGTCTGTGGATATTGAATCATATTGCGACAATATGTCAGTATTTTGTATTGTTTCTTGGTGCAATTTATTCCAAATGTTTTCTTGCTTCTTATGGGATTTATTAAAATGAAGCCCTTGGGAATTTGATTCTTCTTCAACAACTCTATTAAGGGTTCCAACAGCCTGAAGCAAGTCAGTGAAATCATAAGCCCTCTCCACTCCAACCATCCCACCAACTTTGCTAAAGAAGTTCTCACATACATCTGACCCAGTCAAGTGCAAAACACATGGCAAGTTAGAGTATTGATCTCGAAACAATCTCATCAACAAAATTGCAAAATGACAAGAAATTCTCACATCTTGATATGCCTCTCTGCTGATGAAATTTATGTTGACATTAGTATGAGATTGTTTTTGTACCCAACATAACCATAATGTGAAGAAATGATGAACTCGTGAAGCATTTCACACTCTTTCCCAGAGGCTCAAACTATGAGACATAAAAATTTCAATGTAGTCAGCAACAATCATTAGGTAAGTCTCTGTAGCTAGTGTCCTCTCTAACTTTCCACTTGGTGTACTTCTCAACTCTTTCAAACACCTCTGAACATGCCTTGAAGCAATTCGTTGTGCGGAACCCCAATTTTGTCGATCCATCCTCTCTATATCTTCACACTTAAGCTTGTGATCATCCACTTTAAAAGTGTGATAAACCATTCTGACATGGCCAAAACTTATGTACTCATTTCCTAAAACCGATTCTCGTCGACTGCTAAACAAAGGATTCACTAGCTTTTTGCTGTTGTGGATGTAATCTTGGTCATGCAATCCTATTACATTGCAACCATTGTACAACCCAGTTAGCCTCCACCCTTCCCAAGGAATTTGATATCGAAGACCTGATGTTGAAGAATAATCCTTCAACATAAGTTGTCTTCTTCTACTATCTCCATCCGAGGAATGACCAACAATAGGTCCCAAATTGTTTTCTACGTGTTTCTTCCACATAAATTCTACCTTTTCCCATTGTTGATAAACAAAATTTGCATTGAATTTATTGCATGTTGGATGAACAACCACAACCAACCGAGGAAGTTTTTCATGTAAAGGGTTTGCAATAATAACACGTGCATAATGTCCAATAACATTGTTTTTAAAAGAATTTTTTATAATCTCATAGCCTGCATCTCCCTCACCAACTATCACCAAGAAATGTGATTGGCATTGATGTTCTTCTTTCAAACCACAAAACCCCACCAGTGTATCACTTTTTGCTACCCACCTAACATATTTTTTCACAATTGTTTCATCTTCTGCAAGGCATACAGGAATTGGTCCATATATACCATGTTTGGCTTTATAAGAAGCATAAATTTTTCCAATTGCCTCAAAAATGTGTTTCTGCTCCCCTGGAATATATGTCAATGACTTTTTAACTTGCCTTAAAGTTGTAGATATTGAAGGACCATCCATATTCAAGCTAATAAAGTTATGTAATCTAGGACCTCCCCATAACTTGATCATCTCATAAAGGGATTTTGTGGATGTACTATACCTTCTCCCTGCTTTTTCATGAATCAAGTTATGAAATATATCCTTGACAAATTCCCAAACTGCATCTTTACCTTGTAATTTTCCTTGCTTATGTGCCTCACAAACATCCTTACAAAACCTAAAAACATCCTTCCTTTCTGCCGATTCAAACAACTTTTCCTTTAGAGATCTCATTCTAATAGAGAGTGTAGCAACCTTTGTCCTCTCCCACCAAAGAGCTCGCATTGTTGATCTATGGTTAGCATTTGTAACCCTTGCAGCATTCTTCAATTCATTTTGAGTCAAATAGTCCAATCTTCTACCTTTTTTTGTATCTCGTTCACTTCTTTTATTGGTGCACCTTGATTCACGATATAATCGCATCCTGAAGTCATTACATTCTGGAACCAACTTACAAAATCTACATGTTAGTGAATCAAAAGGGGTCCCTGTTTCAGAACCCCTCTGGCAATGAATATGCCTATATGTACCATCAATACGACATTCAATACCCTCATAGCATAGCATGATCTTGGTATGCTTCTCTATGGCCCATAATTTTCCACCCCTTTGATCATCCATTAGGACCTTTGTTTCCAATCTCTCCCCATTTCTATCAATATAAGGATACCAATACCCCCAACATTGTAGTAACAAGGGAGACAATTGAACTATAACAAGATGACAACATAATAAATAAATAAATAAATAATTAGAAGTACGATAAATAAAATAATATACAAATTCATATTCAAGTTTAGTCTAAACTATTAATTAACCACTAATTAACAGACCTGAAGTAGGAGTTGCACTTGTAGAACCTCTATGTAATACTGATGGTGATGATGGCACTAAGAACCTAATCAAAATTTTTTGGGACTTATCATTGGTAGGCTTCTTAGGTCTCCCAACTATGCCACTCCTCAGCCCAATCTCCTGATGTGAAGCCTCATTTGTCGTAGTAGTAGTGTGCTTCTTTGATTTCATGTGTTCATTTAAAGAACTGACAATATTACCACTTGTCGGAACCAAACAAAACCATTTATTGCATCATGTACATTCAACTCTCACTTTTTTCATGTCCTTATAGTCTGCAAGTGTTGCTTCCACCACCTTGAACAAATTAGGCTCTTGTGTCTTGTTGAAATCATCTAGAAGTTTGATTGCTTGATCAATATGAAATCGATCTCCAACCACCATTGTTTGTTGTACTTTTTTACATGAAGGAATTTCACTACCACTTGGCATTGAAAGGCGTTGTTGATGGGACGTTGTTTTCATATGATGGTTTTTGAAGTTGCGCATTGTTCGCACTACCAAGGATACATCACTTGTTCCATAATCAATGCCACAAATTTCACAATGGATCTTTATTTTAGATTCTCCCTTTTCTGAATATACTTTGAGAGTAAGTTTCTCATTGACAAACTCTTCCATTAAACTTTTCACTTTTTTTTCCCAAGATGCCAATACACAAGAATCAACAATTGTGGCTTCTTCCACTGACAAAGGCATATTTTCAACTCTTGGTTGTTTATGCATAGGTTCCTCCACATTCTCTTCAATGCTTTCAAAGATTGGTATTGCTTCCACTACATTTGAACACCTTGTTTCCACATCAAATGTGTCTAGTTTCCTCTTGATGCCTAAAAGTGTTGTATAAACTTTCCATTTCTTCTCTTGCTTTGGATTTAGAGCTACTCCATCATGGATAAAATCAAAAGGGTATTCAACGATTCCATCATCCACAATTTCATCACGGATTTCAGCAAATGTACAACCTTCTCGACACCTGACAATGCCAATGATAGGTTCCTCTTCATCGATAGTAATTTTATAAGACAAGTCCATCTGTTTTTGCACATAAATAAATGAAAAAGTAAGTAAAATTCCACAAACATATTGGTTTCTCCAAAAAACATGAATAACTCTTACTATTGCGATGAAACAATTTGATTCAAAATGTACTATCGATGGATTCCTCAAATGGAACTAAAACCAGAAATAAAACAGAGTACTAAAACAGATTTGAGAGTTGATTTATTGAGTCAAACATTGACAAACTTATAAGCAAGCTTAAGCTCTAAATCTGCCTCAATTTTGGACTTATTTACATCATTTTTTTGTGTCCTAAAGAGGTCAAAACCGTGTCAAAACCAAACCATCATAGCTTTTACTGTTCGTTGGTATGAAATGGATTCTAAAGTTTTGAATTCTTCGAGACTCTGCTCATCTAGGTCTTGGCTCTTAGTGTCCCAATTCTGATTTTTCTTTGATATATAAAGAAATTCTTCGTATTTTACTGATTGAGAATAAAAGAAATAGAAAGGCAAAATACAAAGATTAAGTGCTCATTTATGCATGCAGTGACCTGATGTAAATTGTTAAGTTGAATCAGCTTTTATATTCCTTGATAATCCTTGATAATTAGAAGGTTTTAGGACGTAAACATGGACTTGGGACCTGCTTGCAAACATATTCGCCCCTTTGAAACTCATATCATTTAGATAGGGCAGAGATAACAGTGATTTCCAAAGCCACTGCTTAATATTTCATCAAATATCACCAGTGAACGAACACCACGTTTAAAACAAGGCCCAGTTTGAAAGAGACTACTAATAAAATCAAATAATAGCAGCATACATCTTATGCACGTAAAAATCCAGTCAATCAATGCACTAATCATTTCTCATTCCTTCAAATCATCTAGAATATGGAACCTGATACATAGATTGCAGACCTGCAGAGGATTCCTATGTTTGAGAAACAATGTAATGAGGCATTCAAATTATAAATAGATTTTGAACATAGCCATGTGATTCTCAAATTTTTTGATGCAATGCCTACTTAGAAATACCCCTTTTGACCGCTATGTTAATGTAGGTTTACCCAATAGAGTAACAGAAAAATACATTGCAGAACATTGCTATAATTTTAATTTAAAGATCATACTCAATTTTAACAAGCCCTCTAACGTGCTTAGGGATAGAGCAGTATGGGAACACTATCCAAGGGCGTTGAACCATAAAAGCATGGCTTTTATAGTCAACTCTATAGTCTTGGGTCTTAAAAACTCAATTTTTGTGTCAATGCATATCATGGAAGGGAAATCGGTAAGAAAAGGCCTGTGTGCCTATCCTCAGTAGTCTTTGTCATGTCAGATGCTCTTGTAACGCAAAATATCAGCAATCTGAAGACTATAAATTTGTTCTACTAGTCTGGTTTCCCATCAGGAAAATCAATCAGGCAACCCAGTAACACAACGACATATCAGATGTAACTTTTTGATAGCGTGATGAAAAGGCCAACCTACAACCTACACATACAGAGAGTTTATGGAGAGTGTTACCCCTCACATAACACGAGGCCTTGTCAAAGCAAATCATGTTTGGAAGAAGTCTGTTTTGGAGCTAATACACTATTGCTTTCATGCATATGTGTTAATGGACCACCACCTTTTAGGATCTTCATTTCATATTTGGAGGATTGCTAGGATGTTTACCTTAAACACTAAGCATTATTTTTTGAGGTATCCTAGTGTAAATTTCACCTTTGGATGTTTCTCTCACATGGATCCATTCATTTTCACATATTTGGAGACATGTCACATCATCCAATGTATGTAGATTTGGAGGAGTTACATGTTTGCTAAGGGTTTTGTTTAGCATGATGAGTGTCTTGAATATTGCTGGTGTGTTCACATGTGCCATGGCACACTTCTTGGATATGAATTCATCGTTATGGAAGAAGGCATATGGTTCTAACTTATTTTTGGATAACATGCCACCCTTTATGCACACATTCCTAAATTGGCCTACCTACTTTTCATGTATTAGGAATGTAGTTGGTTTACATGAATGAATGTATCATTTGTTTGATAGATCACTCCCACAGTATTGGTTTGTCAGTGATGCCCCCGTGTGTATTAGATGGGTTGAATCTATTTTAATGGTTAAAAACATCATAATAGAGGAAGTAGTGTTGAAAAATCCTAAGCAAACCTCGAATAGTTGACTGCAGAGACAGACCTTGCTAATTGCAAACATTAAGAGCAGTCATCACTTAAGCTCGGACCAAGTCCTGGACTAGTGGAACATTCCTGTGCAGGCATAAACATAGAGAAGAGTTCAAAGGAGGCCAAGGAAGGAAGGTTATTTAGGCATTTTCAGTGTTAAGGTTTAAGCTCATACTTGCTAGAAAGGCTAGGACAGAACAGTGATTTCATAACTAACTTGTCAATAGAACTGTGCATGACTGTTTAAAGGAAAAGAGGCCTAGTCTAAGGCTCTCTCTTCAAGCTACAAGTTGACAGTGCAACTAAACGTTCACAACAGCTCAGAATTGTAGGCTCAATAAGACAGTCACATTTGAAAAAGGTTGAGACTATTTTTCTTTGATTAAGGCTTCCTCCATTATGACAGTAGACAGATGTGAGTTTCTTGTGGGTGTAGAACTCAAAGAAAAATCACCCACAGTAATATCGCAAATTTGGACCTAGTCCTGTAGCTTGTCATTATAGAATTTTTTTGCTACTACAGTGAAGAATTGTGTACAGTCACTCACCTTGGACTGTGGAAGAAACATGATTTGGGTTGGCAAGAAGGCTTAACACTTATACTCTCTGACAGGGCTGAAGTAGTGAATCTTGGATTGAAGTATAGAAGTTGACAGTCACCAAAGGAAACTCAGACTATACTTTGACAAGTGTATACGTAGCCTTTAAAGGCTCAGTCCTATAGCAAACCTTTTTTCTAAGGGCACCTTCAAAATCCCTCATGAAGTAGTCTTGGAATAAACAAAAGCAATGGTTGAAGTACTTGTCGGAGTAGCAGCATTATAAATCACTTGGAACAGTCATCTCCAAAGAAAATATTTGAAGATACCTTGAAGATATTATGGGACATTCCTTGATCTAAGTGTTGAAGCCTTGTGAAGACTAAACCTGGACAAGACAGCCCACCAGAAGGCTCACTACATCTTGGAATTGCAGGCTCAATAAGACAGTCACATTTGAAAATGGTTTAGACTGTTTGTCTTTGATTAAGGCTTCCTCCATTACGGCAGTAGACAGGTGTGAGTTTCTTGTGGGTGTAGAACTCAAAGAACAATGACCCACAGTAATATCGCAGTACTTGTTGGATTAGCAGCATTATAAATCACTTGGAACAATCATCTCCAAAGAAAATATTTGAAGATACCTTGAAGATATTATGGGAAATTCATTGATCTAATTGTTGAAGCCTTGTGAAGAATTGACATGGACATTGGAGCAGCTTTTGAAGTTTCTTGGAGAAAAATTGATATACATCTTGAAGTTGGTCTTGGAGATATTATTGGAGACCATGATGCATTGAAGCCATCATGAGGCTGGAATCTTTGGTTGGGTATCATGAAGAACGTGTGATGTATTGAAATTGCAACTTACGTTGTGTATCGATACATTACATTTATCTTGTTTTTGGTAAAAAACAAATTGCTTGTAACAATTTTTTGGCTTTGTTATTTGTGTTTCTAATGGTGGCGAGGGTTATCATGCTTTCAATGAAGTTACAAGCCCAATCAACATTAAAGTACCCATGTAGTCTTACATCTTCGACAATATATCTCGTCAAAATTGATGGTCCCATGCCGATTATCTCAACGGATACTTTGCAACATCCGATGTGCATGTGATAGCTAAATCTTATAGTGGCTGAGAGTACGTAGCGAAACATATGTCCAATCTAGTGTTTGTTGAAATACTTAACTAGTTTTTAGTCTTTTATAATTTTAGTTGAGTCATGACTTGATGTAATTATTGATCTACTTGACAAAAGAAAAAGAAAAGAAAAATTTATTTGTAAGAGAAAAATTATTAGCAACAGGTTTGCGTGCACCCCATTATGTTTTAGTCTAGGTCGAAAGCACCCATTGAAGATGCTCACAAGGGTCTTGTTATCGAAGGTCATGATGAATTAATCCTTGGAAGACCCATGTAACAAGGAAATAAATATTATTAATAACAATATCTAAGTGTCAAATGATAGATCGATCATCTCTCTTGTCTTCGAGTTTACTGAGAGAACTAATTTTCTCTCTTGGAAGCCTATATACGGAAGAACTTTCCGAGTTCTCTTGGGACACACATCGAACTCAGAGATTGGCTGCGAATCTGAAGTAAGAAGTGAAGTCTAATCCGGTGATAATGTGGAGGAAGAGGAGAAAATCTGCATGGAAGATCATAAAGAAAGAAAAGGAAATTGAACTCGATCTCTTTTAACTCTCATGTTTGAGTTCCTTGGAAAGGCAGGAGTTTCATAGTCATCATTGTGCGAAGATATGGCACTTGGGATTTCTCGGCGGCTCCATCATTTGGAAGCTGCGGTGTTGGGTCGGAGTCGAGTCTTGGAAGTCTTCATTGGACGGATTCTGCTAAGAAAGATATTTTGTGGGTTTTTCCTCTCGAGGAAGATTTGGCACGGCTGCATTATGCAGTGTTCTTGTGTTTGCATTGTGATATTTTGTTGGAATTTTCTTGATGATAAAACGAACTAAATAACAATACTAATGCTCAAGTTAACTCATAATGTCGAAATTGCCCGAAAATCAAGTAATAAATATATATATGTTTTGCCTTAGATTTCTCAACATGATGTCAGTGGGCTTTGGACAATGGGTGAAAATAAAATCAGTTTGGCATTACTATACCTCGAAAAGATGGAGTTCCCTAGGCAGAAATTGTGGAAGCAAGAAGTAGAAATTATGGGCGAGTTTTGCAAAGCCCACAATTACGGTGGTACACTTGAGTCCTGTCGAGGATGAAAAGGTCTTTGAAAGAAAATTTTAGCTCGTTTCGAGGCGAATGAGTAAGGGAAGAACCCTCTTAGGCGCACTCACGGCAAGTATTTTGCTTCTCCATCGGCTCTAATCTACGATTATGGCTGAGACCTATCCAACGGAATCAAAGGGTCATCGCCAGTACATTTCTATGGAGCGAAAGGATAATCGATCCCTTCGAAAGCAGCTGCATTCTGTGGTATGGGAGCAAAGTTCAAAAAGTCTACAAATATCTCCAAATCTCTACGGTATGCATATCATTTTACGTACAAATTGTTTTGGGCATTAGAAGGTGTCGGAAATGCCTATCTAGAATCCCTTGAAAGAAATGAAAATCATCTATGGTATGGATTCATGCATTTGTATGCCCTAGAAGAAGTGTACGAAATACTCTTTATACTGATTCAACCCTGGTAACTAAGTGTCTTGATGATAAATCGGAACTAAATAACAATACTAGTATACGATTAACTCACGAAAGGTATAAAAGAATTGTAAGAAATCAAAGTAATAAATTCTATATCTGTTTTGTAGATTTCTCAACATGATATCGAGAGGTAAGGCTTTGGTGAGTAATGAGAAAGAAAATCAGTTTGGCATTACTATACCTCAAGAAAGATCGAGTTCCTAGACCAAAATTATTGGAAGCAAGAAGTAGAAATTTTGGGCAGTTTTACGAAGCCCTATTTACGGGAGATTATGCTGTGGGTCCTATCGAGATGAAAAGAGTGCGAAAAGAGCATTTTTAGCTCTGTTTCGAAGACGGATGAATAAGGAAGAACCCTCTCAAGACCGCACTCTCTTTGGCGAGTATTTTTGCTTCTCCATCAGCTCTAATCTGCGATTATAGTACAACGAGACCTATTCAGAGATCAAGGTCATAAATGATACCATTTCTATGGAGCGAAAGGCTAATCAATCCCATCAAAGAAAGTTGCATTCTATGGTATAGGAGACGAGGATTCAAAAGATCTACAAATATCTCACATACCGAGTTGAGCAATCGCGGCGAAAACTCGGGAATCGTGTTTACTTCCCCTAACCCGGCTCCTCCGGTCAGAGCCAATCGAACCAAAACTCGGCCAAAGCTCCAAAATCAGATTTTCCCCTACTCTCGTGCTCCTCGCGCTGCTGTCTTTACCTTGCTGCGCTCCAGTGCACCTTCATAGACCAAATAGACAAAACGATGAGCTATCGGCGCGGTAAGGCTATTGACTTCAAAAACCCAGTGAAGCACGCTTCCACGAATGAATACAGATACATCGATCGTGCCGTACGGCTCCATCACAGCTGACTAACTAGCACCCATCACTTTGTGTGATAATGAAATGCATCTGACCACACAATCTCCAAGAAGCTTATATATAGATCTCAGCGTATAGAGATGAAAGTGTAGATGCGCAGGAGTAAGGTCGGACGATGCCTCGGACTAAAGGTGAGTTTGTGCTCCAAATGCACCCGATCGAACCAAAACCTTGCTACCGCTCCAAATGCACCAGTCCCGAACCAAAAATCGCATTTTCCAAGCCAAAAATCACATTTTCCCCCTCGCGGTCTTTGCCTTCCTCGCCTTTCCCACGACTTTCCTAACTCCGCTTGGCCACCAAAAATTTAAAAAAAATACCTCAAAATATAAATGTTTATATAATAAATAAAAAAACCCCTCCCTCTAGTTATAAAGAACAATATAAAGTTTTTTGATTTTTTGATTTTTTTACCCCAATATGAATGCACGTGATATAATATTGGTTTGTGAGTGACACCCCGTCGATGAAGAATATTTCATCCATATGAAAAAAAAAAGAAATGTAACTTAGATTTTTTTTTTCAACTTACTGAAATCTTGTCACCGGAAACCCAATTCTTGTGGAAATAGTCACAGGAACTTATCCTCATTAGAAAATTTGTTAAAAAGCCTTAATTGTATTGCTCACTTCAACAACGGAACAATAATTCATAATTAAACCCAAATCTACTAAACATTTGCTTTTTTGTTACGGATTCTTTTGTGTAGGTTGATTTTTAGCCATGCTCGATGTCTGCATTACTTAAAACACACGAAGATAACATTTCCTTGGCAGTTCTCCTACCACATTCAATTCATTTCAAGCATGTTGTTTTGTAATAAATACAAGTTGTATTGTAAAATAAGAATATTGAAGTTACCTTAAAGCACCAATTTCAACCAATGCATCATCGACCATAAAAGCATTAACTTTAGAACCATGATCGCTTGGTGACACCTATGCATGAATTGTTCTGACCATAGTGAAATGTCATGTGATGTGTTACATGATGCCACCACCCATACGGCCAGCACCCCACTTTGTTTCTCATCAAACACCACAAGTGTGTAAAATTGATACTATCACATTGAAAATATATATGAAGTCAACAGAATCATCGATCATTATTAATCAAATTATTTGTACTAGATCAATCATTCTTAATATACTCACATACTTATTCGTGTTGGATATTGAATCCATGGCTATTAAGCTATTATTCGATAGCTTCACCATGGTCTCCAGCATCCGCCAAATGCAATTCCAACTATAAAAGGGACATCTCCACCATTGGTCTTTTGATAAAAGAAAATATCATTTGGGTGGTTCACAGCACCAAAGGTTCACACTCATTTCGTCCTTCTTATACGATAATTTCCTTTCATTAGACGATTATATATGTTAACAACATATTTCCTACACAAAAATAAATCCCTATCTCGGTACACGTTATCCACGTCAATATGTTTTTTAACATGCATTTAAATAGATTCAGGCAGCACATCCAAGAAGAAACAACTTTGTACCAGGAAACCATCCCTTGATAACTTTTGGTTGATGTAGCACCCTAGCATGACCGAGGGTGTCTGTTGGCCATGACAAGGCTATCTATATGCTCATACATGTTATATGTTATTATCGCAATCTCGGTTGTGAACCATAATTTTTACAATGAAAATGGCATTGGCATCCCTCTTTTTCACAAATAGGTATCTTCACTTCATTTTATCTTGTCATATACATCATCGAATGTATGAACAATCATGGTTTTTTTCATAAAAAAGTTTGAAATCTTAATACATATGATTCCATATACGTACCAATACATTACTATCAATGCCAACATATAGATATAGATCTCTAAAAAAACTTACACTTCATATAGCAAGGAAGCGAGTAGGCCTTGAGCCTAGGCGTTTGTTTGTGCCGGGTGAAAAAACATGGAGCATACGGGTTCATTTCCTCTCCTCTAATAAAGTCTCCAATTCTAGTTGAAGGGATGTTTTGCGATCCGATCAAGGAGTCCATGTGTTTTCCTTGTACAAGAGACTTGACCTAAATCCGGCCACTGAAGACCAAACTTTCTTTAGGTTTTTATAGGAAGGAAATTATTGACTCCCATTTCACTTGCTTTACCATTTAGAAGACCTAATTCATTCTTTGCGATTAACTAGAGAGTTGTGTGATGGTTGACCGATGAGAAGTTGTACAATGGTTGTCCGGATAGTTTGACTTTGTGCTCACTTATAAAATTGTCACGAATAAATTGGGTTGTGGTAAAAAATTAAATGGGTTGTAGTAAGCTCTGTTCGGGGATTCGCGCCCATCTGGAACATTCGATTAAAAAAACGAAGATTCACTAAATAGGCGGTTTCGTCGATTGAGTAAATCCTTGATGATGAGTCGAGCGAGGGCTTTCATTCCGTAGTGAGTAACGGGGGAGAAAAATGTTTCTTTGGTAGAAATTCCACTTAAAATATAATGATGACATTCTCACTTAAAAAAATAGATATTCACGTAAAAAAACGGACCGAATATAAAATTCGGTGGTAACTCCTTCGATTTTTGTCGACGATAGCTTTCAATCCGGCCCCGGTGTGTAACAAGGGATGACATGAGGATTCGATTACAAAAACTTTACGGGGGAGGCTCGATTGAGAGACGCAACAGATTCATGGCACCACAGGCCGCGTCTTCTGATTGACTAGTTTGCGAGTCCACTATTCATCGCGCTCGAACGCGGGAGAAAATATTTGCATTCATGGTTGCCCCCATGTGTAGGTGAGAAATGGGAGAGCGGCACGTGAATCCTCGAATGGAAACTAAAACGGCAACCTTCAAATGGTAACGTCGTGGGACGGAGATGGGGAGGGGCAATAATGGGACTGCGTTCGCCAGGAAGAGGACTCGTCGGTCGCGAGGGCGCAAAGCCAAAGGTGTTTCATCGAATAGTTGGCTTAATCTATTGTTTACTATCACTAGGTGGGGTTCCGCGGGGGCTTTGCGGTAGGGGAGGCTTCTTATAATAATCATATGTGTATTTCCTTTTTTAAAGCAAATGGATAATATAAATAAATTTGGAATTTGGGATTTCAGTGCCACTTCCCTCTCTTGTGCTAAAACTGATTTACTTAATTATGATGTGACATTATGTCGTCCTTGTATTTGTTATTAAGCCAGCTGGCGATATTTCCTTGGGCCATGGGCCTCGGAGTTTGCGGCTGCAATCGTTAGCCAATTTTTTTTAGTACAAACCCTTTTAAACTAAGGCAAACATATTGCATTGGACTATACCAACTAATGCTTCAACGTGAATTATATATCACTTACTAGTAACATAATAAAAATAATAAAAATATGGACCAAAAAAAATTAAAAAATATATTTGAAAAATAAAAATTACATATTTATATAATATAAATTAAATATTTATTTAATTCAAATTTCATAAATAAAAATTACATGTTTATATAATATAAATTAAAATATTATCATTTTCAAATTTCATAAATAAAAATTACATGTTTATATAATATAAATTAAAATATTATCAATTCAAATTTCATAGAAAATATATATATAGAAATAAAAATTAGATATCTAAAATCATTAACCTTTTCACAATCATCTCGTAATTAAACAATAGTCCAATCAAAATATTAACTCTAACCTATTTAAACTCCAACCTCCAAATTTTAAAAATAAAAAATAAAATTTATCAAAATCAACAAAAACAAACCTCAAAATCAATTTTACACAAAAGCGAGCATAGGACAAATGCTGTGTCGTCTACTAGAAGCTAAAAACCAGAGAAATGCCGACGACAGTCT
Organism: Pinus albicaulis; assembly: GCA_034641835.2. Taxonomy (NCBI): domain Eukaryota; kingdom Viridiplantae; phylum Streptophyta; class Pinopsida; order Pinales; family Pinaceae; genus Pinus; species Pinus albicaulis. The sequence continues at coordinate 1,148,247,970 of CM076579.1, read as the reverse complement.
ACAGACTCTTGACTTCTCGGAAGTGGCTCCGAGCACGTTCTCCACTGAGAGGAATAATTGAAGAAACCGCGTAAAGTGGACCTAGTTTCCACGGTTCACGATGAGATGGTGAAAAGATCGAGTGGACCCCACGAAATGTCTCATCAATAGAAACATCACGTTGGTCCGGTGTCACCCTCTCTTTCTCCACTCTCATTGTAGTTTTAAAATAGATTTTCAATACCCTTTCAAACATTGCAAACTCACTTTCGCTTTAAAATACAGTTTCTATAAAATTAAGTTTCTTTTCATACATTTTATATGCAAAATGAAAATAAGCAAATCGAAAATAATATTACAGTAATCAATGGTTTGAATACCAAGACAACTCTACGAGAAAGAGAGAATCAGAGGGTGAGCCTCATAGGGCTCAGCGCAACTTCTAAAGCTCTTCATTACACGAGGCGAGTTAAGGTCAAAAGCTGATAGGAAAGGCAAAATACTTGGTTGAACTTCAAGCAGAGTATCTCCGTCGCAGGAGAAGGAACACTCTTACCCGCACATCATGGAAGAATATTCAACAACATCATTCATGAAATTCCCAAGAAACTGGAAAACTAACCTAGCAATACCCCTTTTTAAAAGTGGAGACATTAATAATCCATCAAATTACTCAAAATCATTAGCGATCAATCCTTTGTTTGCAAATCCTTTGTTGGCATGGTAGAAAATAGAATCAGTAAGTGGGAAGAAATACAAAGAAAAGAGGGCAAGGACAAGCGGGTTTTAGGCCGAAGCATTCTACAATGGATCACGGCATCACGTTGGAGACCGTTATTGAAAAGGATTTAGGGGAATAAAAGTATTATGTTGTTTTGTTGACTTCAAAAGGCAATTTTACCACAGTCCTAGGGAATAAGTTGTAGTAGAATGGAAAAGTGAGGAAATTCCTTTATTATAGAGGAAATTTCTTTGTCCATAGACTTTGTGAAGAATTGAAAGTCAAAATTAGAACCTCTGACGGTATTTCGAGAAAGCTTTAAGTGACATTAGATCTAATCAAGGTTGCCCTCTATTTTTTACTCGTTTTGGTTTATATATTGATAAACTAGAAGAGTAGCTAAATTTGTAAAATTAGGATGGCGTTCGGTTGGGGAGTTTGATAAAGCTTCTTTTATATGTTGATGATCTTGTATTGATTTTCTAAATCGGCCCATGGATTATGAGATGCACCTATATGCCCTTGACATTTTTTGTAGGCAGTGGGGATGCAAGTCAATATTAGCAAGACCAAGATAATGCTTTTCTCTAATAAAAAGCAAAATTGACATACATTCTTGTTGAAAGCAACATTCTTGAAGAGTAAATGAGTACAAATACCCTCGAGATCGATTTCAATAACAAGTATAATTAGGAAGGGCTGAGAAAGAAAGAGAACCTTAGGAGGGTGGAAAGCATTATATGCTCTTCAAAATATGTACAAAGAAATGGAGAGTTACGGGATGGAAAATGATTAAGTGCTTTTTGGACTCCTAGTTTGTCCAATGATGTTATATGGAGTGTGGTGTGGGTGCTCCTTTTGTCTAAAAATGGAAGCAAATTAGAGAAAGAAAATCCAAAACGCTTGATCATGATCAAGTTCAAAATAAAAATTTGGTGCCTTATGAGATAATTTTGGTGAAGCAGGGGCAACTCCATCGAAGCAATTTCTATAGTGCGCTCATGAATATCTAAAAAGAATTGAGCAGAGAAATGGGAGTAGGTAGATGTCCTAATGTTATATTCGAGGAAGGCATGAGTGAAAGAAAGAAAACATGGATCAGACAAAACTACACATGGATGAAAAAAATGGAATATATACCTCAATGATTGTCCCACAAATAGCAAGGAGATAAAGAATATTGTTATGGAGAAGTTTCGTAAACAAGTATGGGGAAAGAGTTGGGAAGAAAGAAGAAGTACTACATTGAAGAATTCAACCTACGTATGATCTCCAACAAAAAAGAGTACATTGGAGCTAACCTTCCGTGGAGGGCAAGGTTCTTATTTCTCAATTAATAACCAACTCCATCATCTTCGGTGTGATACAGGACAGTACAAACCCTTTTAAACTAAGACAAACATATTGCATTGGACTATGCCAACTAGTAATGATAGCCCAATTACTATATATCACTTACTAGTAACATAATAAAAATAATAAAAATATGGACCAAAAAAAATTCAAGAAATATTTGAAAAATAAAGTACATATTTATATAATATAAATTAAAATATTATTAATTCAAATTTCATAAATAAAAATTACATGTTTATATAATATAAATTAAATTATTATCATTTCAAATTTCATAAATAAAAATTACATATTTATTATAATATAAATTAAAATATTATCATTTCAAATTTCATAGAAAAAATATATATCTAGAAATAAAAATTACGTATCTAAAATCGACCCAACCTTTCTGAAAATCATCTCGTAATTAAACAATAGTCCAATCAAAATATTAACTCTAACCCTATTTAAACTCAACCTCAAATTTAAAAAAATAAAAAATAAAATTTATCAAAATCAACAAAAACAAACCTTATCAAAATCAATTTTACACAAAAGCGAGCATAGGACAAATGCTCTGTCGTCTACCTAAAGCCGAAAACCAGAAAATGCCAACGACAGTCACCACAGACTCTTGACTTCTTGGAAGTGGCTCACGAGCACGTTCTCCACTGAGAGGAATAATTGAAGAAACCGCGTAAAAGTGGACCCTTGTTTCTGAGACTACGGTGAGATGGTGAAATATCCAACGAAAAAGCGAGCATAGGACAAATGCTGTGTCGTCTACCTAAAGCTGAAAACCAGAAAAATGCCAACGACAGTCACTACAGACTCTTGACTTCTTGGAAGTGGCTACGAGCACGTTCTCCACTGGGAGGAATAATTGAAGAAACCGCGTAAAAAGTGGACCCTAGTTCCACGGACTACGATGAGATAGTGAAATATCAACGAAAAGCGAGCATGGGACAAATGCTCTGTCGTCTACCTAAAGCTGAAAACCAGAAAAATGCCAACGACAGTCACCACACATACTCTTGACTTCTTGGAAGTGGCTCCGAGCACGTTCCACTGAGAGGAATAATTGAAGAAACCGTAAAAAGTGGACCCTAGTTCCACGGACTACGATGAGATGGTGAAATATCTGCGAACATTATTTTCTATGCTATTGGCCTATTAATGCGGTGGCAGATACACTGCTCACCGTTAGATTTAAACAATTTTAAATCTAACGGTGGGCAGATACAAAATTAGATTTAAACAATTTTTAAATCTAACGATTGATGTATCTGCCACCACATTAATGGGTCAATAGCATACGAAACGTCGTCGTGAAATATCAACGAAAGTGGACCCCACGAAATGTCTCATCAAACATTGCAAACTCACTTTCCCTTTAAAATACAGTTTCTATAAAATTAAGTTTCCTTCCATACATTTTATATGCAAAAATAGAAAATAAGCAAATCGAAAATAATATTACATCTAATCAATGGTTTGAATATGCAAGGACAACTCTACAAGAAAGAATCAGGAAGTTGAGCCTCCCATGGGACTCAACACAACTACAAAGCTCTTCACATTACAGGAGGTGGAGATTGGAATTGAAAACTGAAAATAGGAAAGGCAAAAGACTTGGTTGAACTTCAAGCAAAGTATCTAAAATAGAGGAAGGAAAACTCTGCACACACATCATGGAAATATTCAACAACATTATTCAACAAGGATTCCCAAGAGTCTGGAAAACTAGCCTAGCAATACCCCTTTTAAAAGTGGAGACATAAATAATCCATCAAATTATAGAACTATTATGATGAATCTTTGTTTACAAATCTTTTCGGCGGCCTTAGGCCAGAAAATAGAATCGGTAAGTGGGCGAGAAGTAAAAGAAAAAGGGCAAAAGGACAAGCGGGTTTTAGGCAGAAGCATTCTCTGATGGATCACGGCATCACATTTGAGACACATTATTGAAAAGGTTTGGGGGGATAAAGAAGAAGCATTTTATTTGTTTTGTTGACTTCAAAAGCGTTTGACACGGTGCCTAGAAGATAAGTTGTGGCATAGAATGGAGAGAACTTGAAATTCCCTTTGCATTATAGAGTTGTTGTCCATAGACTTTATGAAGAGTTGAAAGTCAAAATTAGAACCTCGAGCGGGTATTTAGGAAAGCTTTAGAAGTGACATTGGAGTCAATCGAGTTGCCCTCTATCCCCTACTCGTTTTGGTTTATGTATTGATAAGCTGGAAGAGTGGCTAAATTTGCAAGGTGGGGATGGTGTTCGGTTGGGGGAGTTTGTGATAAAGCTTCTTCTATATGTACGTGATCTTGTATTGATTTCTAAATCAACCCATGGATTACGGATATTGCCCTATATGCCATGAGCATTTTTAGGCGGTGGGGATGCAAGTCAATATTAGCAAGACCAAGATAATGATTTTCTCTAATAAAAGGAAACAGTCAGCATACATTCTTATTTGAAGGCAACATTCTTGAAGAAGTAAATGAGTACAAATACCTCGGGATTGATTTCAACAACAAACTTTAATTGGGAGGAATCGCGGAAAAGAGAAGAGAACCTTAGGAGAGTGGAAACTTGTTATATGCTCTTCAAAAAAAGATATAGAGAGCGGAGTTACGAGATTGGAAAATGATTATAGTGCTTTTTGGACTCCTTGTTTGTCCGGTGATGATATATGGGTGTGAATTGTGGGCTAGCGGCACCGAGTCTCAAAATGGAAGCAAATTGAGAAAAATCAAAAACGTTTGATCATGAAAAGTTCAAAATAAAAAGTTCGATTACCTTATGAGATAATGTTGAGTGAAACGGGAGCAACTCCCATGAAGTAATTTCTATGTGCGGCTCATAAAAGATATCTAAAAAGAATTAAACGAATGGGAGTAGGTAGATGGCCTAATGTTATATTCGAGGAAGGCATGAGTGAAGAAAGAAAACATGGATGGAACAAAACTACACATGGATGCAAAATGGAATATATACCTCAATGCTTGTCCCACAGAGTAAACGAGGAGATAAAGAATTTTGTTATGGAGAAGTTTAAGTAAACGGTATGGAAAAACGTTGGGAAGAAGAAGAAGTACTACATTGAAGAATTCAACCCTATATATGATTTCCAACAAAGTACATTGGAGCTAACCTTACGTGGAGGGAAAAGGTTCTTATTTCTTAATTAATAACCAACTCACGTCATCTTCGGTGTGAAACGGAGACGGTGGAAAAGTCCTAAAAGAAAACGGAAAGAACGAGTGTGTACATTTTGCACACTCCAGAGAGTGAGTGGAATCGGAAAAACATTTCATTTTGGAATGTGATATGTTGAAATACATCAAGAAATTATGGGAATATGTATCGGTTTTCTTAGCCTTGTCTTTCGTGATGAGATTGTTGGAAGGTTGGAGCTGACTCATCATCAATTTGAATAAGAAAAGATCTGAAATGCAAAAGGAAAACGAGGAACTTATAGTCCCATAGACTATTTTTAGCCTCGTGGACGTTAAAAATTTAGTTTCATATATATAAGTTTATATTTGGCCTAATAATATTCTTTAAATGTAGTGTCGCTCCTGGTTGATGATGGGAGATTAGCGAGTCTAAGAATTTAGCATCATTACTTTTGGTAATAATATTAGGTAAATGAAGATTAGCGAATAAATTTGGGAAATTTAATATAACTAGTATACGTAATTTTTATGTGGGTATAGTAATTAAAATATATGGATATAATAAATATTTAATTAAAATTTAATAAATTAATAAAAATAGAATATAACTTTAACTAATTTGAAATATCAAATTGTATTTAAAAAAATAAAAGTATAGCTTTAATTAATTTAAAACATCAACTTTATTTAAAAAGAATTAATAAAATTTTTAGATTAAACAATATTTAAATTATAAAAATGTATATGAAGGAAAAAATAAATCTTACTCATCCTATTTTCTTTGTGTAACACTATTTGGAGTTGTATCGTTCGCACAGTCCAGCAAAGTTTTTAATGGATGTGTTAAATTTTATTCCTGCTTTATCTATATATCCACTAAAAGACGCCCATTTATCTTGTCTTTTCTAAGATATTTCTTTAGGGCAAGGCCAAGGGTTGTTGAATTGAAATATGTTACCCTAAGATCAAAAAGAGAAATATGGTTTAGTGGTAGTCAAATAATTAATTTTCTCTTCATTTTCTTTATATGACTTGGGTGTCAATATCTTTATGTCTATCAACCGTTTCCAATCACTGAAGATGTGTTTCTCGACTTACTTATCCACCACCATGTTTTTGAGTGAGGAGAAATGGGTCATAAAATAGTTCTCATGATGATGGTAGATTGTGCTTTCTTATCTTAGCGACATGTGATGTCGTTACAACAACGATTAATCATTCACTCTTTGTATTGCTTTTTAATCTCACTCTAATATTTATTTGTAATTTAATTAATATGTTTGGTAATATCCCATGTGAGTTGTCATATTTAAGGAAAAAAAAATTACAACGTTAGTTCTTTGGTTCGTTGGAAAATTTCAATACTTAATCGTGTCAATTATTGTTTATAATAATTTTAATGATGGTATATCTCAATCAATTACAAATCTCTATTCAAGTATTGAATGTAGCCAACAATCAATTGAAGGAAAGAATGTTATATGATTTCAATAAACTCCAAGGATTTACAATGAAAACATCTTTGAAGCTTAGTGATGGTATTGAGGTATCATTTTCCATTAATATTAAAAGAGTTGAGTATACTATGATATATGTGATTAACGATGAGCATAATAATTAACTTACCAAGCAATAACTTTACTAGAGAAATACCGGTGAGAATAAGTGTAACACCTAGTCGTTAATCCACCTACTACTATATTTAATTATGTTAATGATACTATAAAGGAAAGTAAATATATATGGGTCAAAGACCTGAAAACAATTGTATTATGCATTTTATTAATATATTTATAGCATTCATAGAATGGGACAACCAACACCAATGTTGATGTTGAGAGGGTGAATTTGTAAGGGAAAGCTGAAATTTACCTGAATCAAAATCCTTCTTACTTGGAACCAAGAACGATCTCCTAGTATCCTAAGGATATCTAGAAACAAACAACAAATGCAAACCATTTTCTCTAGATAATTTGTGATTCAACAATTATCGAAGAAACAAGCGGCACATCAAGAAGAAACAACTCTATACATGGAAACCATCAACGCCAATGCTTTGGATGCAGTGGGCCACCCTAGCATGACGAGGTGTCTGTTGGCCATGAGGCTGTCCATAATAACTCATACATGTTATATGTTATTATCGCAATCTCGGGGATTTGAACCATAATTTTACAATGAAATAGCATGTTCATCCCTCTTTTTCAAAATGAGTATCTTCCTTCATTTCATCTTTTATACTGTCATCGGGGCCATATGAGCAATCATAGTTTTCATAAAATCCCCGAAAACTTAATACATATGATTCCATATCGTGCCAACTCAATACTGATAGCCATTTGACATAGATATAGGATCTCTAAAAAAAAAACACCGCCTTATAACGAAAACTGATAGGCCTTCGAGCATTGTTTGTACTCGGGTGAAAAAACATGGAGCATACGGGTTCATTTCCTCTCCTCTAATAAAGTCTCAGATAGTTGAAGGGATGTTTGCAATCCGATCAAAAGGAGTCAATGTGTTTTCCATGTCTGAGGAACCAACGCTAAAATCAGAGCCTAGAAAGATGAACTTTCTTTAGGTTTTTCCATGAAGGAGAAATTATTGACTCCCATTTCACTTGCTTTACCATTTTCACGACCTAATTCGTTAGCTATAAGCAAATTAACTAGAAGATTATCGCAACGGTTGACTAGTGAGTTGGCGACGATAACAGATTTATCCGGAAGGGTTGACACATGCTCGCATAAAAATTATGCAGATAAATTGGGTTGTGGTAAAAAAATTAAATGGGTTGTGGTAAACAAATTATTCGAGGATTCGCACTTAAAAAAACACGGACATTGATTAAAAAAACGGAGACATTCACTAAAAAAAAAAAGACACGGTTTGCCACAAGTAATTGAGTAAATCCTTCGGTAGTGGTCGGCGAGGGCTTTCATTCCATCGAGTGAGTAACGGGGAGGAAAATGTTTCTTTATTGAGAATTCCACTTAAAACAAACAATGACATTCTCACTTAAAAAAAAAGATATTCACGTAAAAACGGAACCCGATCTCAGATTGAGTGAGTAACTCCTTGATTTTTTGTCGACGATAGCTTCAATCATTGGTGTGTAAAGGATGACGCTGGGGTCGGTCTGAAGCTTTACGAGGGAGGCTCGATTGAGACGCAACTTAGTTCATGGCACCTTGGGCGGGTGTCTTCACCGGTGACTGGTTTGCGAGGTCCCTGTTCATCCGGCTCGAGGAACGCGCCGGGAAATATTTGCATTCATGGTTGCCCCCATGTGTAGGTGAGGGGAAACATAGCAGCAACTAAATCCTCAAATGGAAACCAAAATGAAAACTAAAACGACGACCTTCAAACGGTAACGTGGGCGGGACGGAGGCTGAGAAGGGCCATGGAGACTGCGTTCACAGAGGACTCGTCGATCAAGGCGCAAAACCCGAAGGGTGTTTCGTCGAATGGTTAGCTTAATGTTGTGTTTACTATCACCGGATAGGGTTCCGGGGGAGCTTTGCAACGAGAGCTTATTATAATAATCGGATATTGTATTTCACTTTTTAAGAAAGCAAATGGATAATATAAATAAATTTAGATTTGGGATTTCTGATACCCACTTCCCTCTCTTGTGCTAAAGCGATTATGATTATGATGTGACATTATTAAGTCCTTGTATTTTGTTATTAAATATAGGTAGACGTATTTCCTTGGGCCATGGAGCTCGGAGTTTGCGGCTGCGATGGTGCTTGATTTTTTTAGTACGAACCCTTTTAAACTAAGGCAAAACATATTGCATTGGACCCATGCAACTAATGCTTCAACGTGATTACTATATATCACTTCTTCAGTAACATAATAAAAATAATAAAAATATGGACAGAAAAATTAAAAAATATATTTGAAAAATAAGAGTACATATTTATATAATACTAATTAAAATATTATTAATTCAAATTTCATAAATAAAAATTACATGTTTATATAATATAAATTAAAATATTATCATTTCAAATTTCATAAATAAAAATTACATACATTTATATAATATAAATTAAAATTATTGTCATTTTAATTTACATAAATAAAAATTACATATTTATATAATATAAATTAAAATATTATCGATTTAAATTTATAGAAAAAATATATATATAGAAATAAAATTAGATATCTAAAATCGACCCAACCTTTTCACAATCATCTCATAATTAAAAACGATAGTCCGATCGAAATATTAACTCTAACCGTGTTAAACTCGACCTCGGAATTTAAAAATAAAAATAAATTTATCGAAATCAACAAAAACAAACCTTGCAAAATCGATTTTACACAAAAGCGAGCATAGGACAAATGCTACGTAGTCTACCTGAAAATTTGAAAACCGGAAAGAATGCCGGAGTACAGTGTGTGAAATCATCGTGTTCAAGTGGTATCTTGCTTTTAGAAACAAGGGTGACAACTAGATTCATTTTTTCTCTCTTTTCCCCACATTCTTGCTTAGTACCTCTTTTATTTTTGACAAGATTGAGGAGGATAACATTTGCTTATTGTGTAAACTCATCCTTCCCCGAATGAAGTCCCATCACACCAATGTTAAAATCAAAGCACGAAATGAACTGGTTCGTTCCTTTTTGTAATCGACGGGTTCTTTCTTGTTAAGTTTTAACGAGTCCGATATAGGTGAAACTCGATGTTTTTCGATTTTAGAAATTGAGAAGAAAAAACATAAGAAAACACCGTGGGTGTAATTTTTCGTAAATTTGGCTCTCAAACTAAAAAAGGATAAAATAATACAAGAGAGAGCTACGTTGACCATGATTAGTCAACGTATACCTTTTTTAAGTAAATAGTCCATTTGATGCAGAAGGGTAAACTTATGCGAAGAGACGACAATTCATTTACTTTAACGAGTTCGAATAGTCAAGTACTCGGCGATCTTTTCATGTTTAGAGACTTTGAAAAGGGCTTAAAAGATAACTCCGGGGTTTCGCTTTTTAAATGGTGCTAAAGAGCCGAAAAAGTGATAAAGTGTACTCATCATCAAAATAATTCACTGCAAAAAAAGACCTCTATTCTACACAAATATCTGAAAGATTAAACATACTGTTTGAAAAAGTAAAAATGTCTAAAAATATCTTTTTGATAGAAAATAAATAAAATCTTAATATTTATTCATTCGAAAAACTACAAAAAGAGTTTAACAAAGTCATTTCCACCTTTTGTCTTTAGAGTTGTAGATTGAGAGATTTTGGCGAGAAAGGATACCGGAGTTGATAACGGAGAACAGGCCGCTCGATGAGATTCGTCGAACCAAGTAATCCACAATACTCTCCTCTTCATTTCTATCAGATCAAATTCTCTTTTAAGGCTTTAAATCATTTTTGAGGAGGAAATAAGTTTTAAAATTCACCTTGGGGGTCGCCGAGGTCATGCATGCATTACTGCGGACCTAATATAATTTTCTTAAAGGAAAATTGTCGAGCTACCGCACGTTTTCATGTAAGAGAGCACATGCGGACATCAACGCTACAACACGAAAAAAAGTGCGGGAAAAAAAACATAATTAAATAAAAATGATAATTTCTCTCAAAAAACGACTAAAAATTTCCATTTATTACTTCTAATCTTTAAAAATGCGTCCATGTCAGAACTATTCACAATGCTAGAATGGAGAGAAAGTGAGCATGAAGAGGTGAGCAATGCTGACTATGACTAATCTAGCCATAATGCATGTACTCAAAGGTAATAGTTTGTATAAGTTGCGGGCAATTCGGGGCATGAGAGTGAGTGGAACTAATGATGTGGTTGGTGAACAAATGGGATGTTCAAGATCAATGTTTTATTATTGGCGATCATCGATTTGAGCTTGAGCTAGAAGATATCTACTTTCTAATTGGATTATCCAGGAAAGAGGAGAACACTGTATCTTTGTTTGGAGCTAGGCGGGGTGGCCTACCGTTTGCTAGATATCGCAGGAATTTTTACTGATAGTAAACGGACTAGGGAGAAATGTGGTATAGATATAAAGGCCATCATTCGTCTTGATCTTAAAATAATTGCATTCACCGTAACAGGTGTGTGGTCACGACTCGCATGTGACCACCAAAGTCTCGGAATGCAAACCATGGTTGAATGTTTTGGAGGCACCATTTTCAGCGGTGTCTGAAGGAGTGTTTGATTTAACACGAAGGTCAACTTGCACCGAGCAAAAATGCAAAGTTGAAAAACTTTCGGATATGGTGCTAATCCTTGTTTCCTTTTTGTTTTGGAGGGATTCCATTCCTGGCCCTACGACTCGTCACAGTGATCATGGTGAACTTGGGGAACCTCGTATTGGTACGATGGGTTGCAACGATGACGCCATGATGGTAACTTGACAGCAATCTGATGTTTGGTTTACTCACTGCGTATTTTCATGTGGCTACGAGCCAAATCTTCACAATTGAAAGATTTCCATACATGTAGGTGACCAAGTTTCGAGTGATCCCAAAGGGTGTCCTTACCTCCGAGGCACAATGAGACCGATTAAGTAAACGAATCATTTTTGATGTGTTTTAACTCTAATTTTTTTATTTGTTTTTTTGATAAATACAATACTAATAAGAAAATTTTTAAATACGGATGTTGGTCCATGAAGGCTAGCTACACTTCGCCACTTTGAAGGCGGAAACAAAGCCCATAGCACGGCCACAAGATCGAGGTGGCGAAATTCTCACTAACATGGAGCCTGACCTAGAGAGGTTGACTATAGATATCCCTAAGACATCGATGGATGATATTCCTCTTGTCTCCGGAGACATGTTACGGTGTTCTGAGCCGGTTGGAAGTTCCTCACAAGGTGGCACGTCGATGATCTCTCACCGTGATCATCACCATGGATAATGGATAGTCATCGTGGATTGACATATTTTGTTTTTCATCGGTATCTTTTCGGATCTTAAAGGTGTTTAAACCTATGATAGCGGACGATGTAATATTTTTGAGAAACAAAAATTATCTGTGATATTACTATTTCTCTAACTATCTTGTTCAACATGTATCGAATGTTGTTTTGGTTTGTTTTAACGTTGCAAATGTCTATTTAGAACACGATTAGGCCAATGCATCGACCAATGTGTTTAAATTTTTTGAAATGTGTTGATATTAAATATAATCAAATTGCCTTTCAAGAGACAAACCAACGAAAAATAAGTTGAATAACACTCGATTTTAATTGCATATACCACATTTAAAATGTAATACAATAGAGTTCGAAATATAACCCTAATGATCGGCGTACGTGTTGGTGTCTTGTGTTTTGATAGTTTCGGCAAATCAAAGACAAGGCAACATCGGCTCAATCTTTGAAGTTAAACGATCTAGTCACTCTTGCTCTCGAGAGAGGGATATCTCAATTATTTGTTTTTTGCGAAAGGTTTATCTTGTATGTGCTGAGTATTGGTTTTAGAATAGTTATTAAGTACGAAGTGTTTGTTTGTTTGTTTGGTTGGAAATTGATCTGACATAACCTAAAAGGTCTAAGAAAGATAGATAGAAAGAGGAAATATCGGCTTTATTGGGTAATGGAGTCAAGGAGGTTATGACAAACTTATCGATGGATATGGATATCAAAGGGCAAATCTAGCAAGTTTTCTGAGGATCCTTTCAGTTTGGAATGAGATGGACATTAATGATTTGGAAAGAAGTTTAATTCTCAACAAAGGAATTTGAAAGCACAGCACGAACAATGAGCTATTTGATAAACGGAGGCTAACCATGAATTCTAAAATCACACTTTGGCAAAATAATGACTTCAAAACAACTTTTGAAATGAAATCTAAAATTTGGGGGCACTGTTCCTCAAAGATTTTGTTTCAAATGACAGAAAACATAAAGATTCGATAATTACGGGTCATAGAAGAGGGAACACCTAAATGCATACATGATCACAACTATAAAGACCTTTACGCCATTGTTTAAGCAAGGACAAGGGACGCCAGTCGAGCAGGACCTCCTTGGTTCACTATAAACAAAGATACTTCAAGGAGACTTCGATGCATGACCTTTAAGTGGCGGCGGACAGCGAGAGAAAACCATGTAAATCATGCGAAACCAACTATTGAACTATTAGAGAAATAAACAAGCATGAGGACTCAAGAGAGAATTGAAGACTCTAAAATACCTCGACGAGAAGAAAACATAAAACGATTGAAGGATAAACGAGGTCTGAGTGCTTCCAGAGTCATTTCTTAACCTAAAACTTTCATCCTACTATAGTGAAATTTGTAACAAAATGAAAACGGGGGAAAACATTAAACGGTTCGGAGAATACTTCACCATGACCAAGCTCATGGATCCAATGATGGGCCTTCTCGAGAACAAGCATGCAACGGCATCATCGGGGCTTTCGAGACTTCAATTTCTTCTTCAACTACGAGACTATGTATTATTTCAAAGAGTTTCGGTATTACAACTAGTGATCAACCAACCAACCAACGTTTACAATGGATTCCTCAACGGTTTTTATAGATGGATGAGGAGGTTGAAAGAGGAAGAGAAAATATCGTACGAGTTCAATTAATGGGTTAATGCTTCTCGGCCTTTGAGGAAGCTCGGTAAGGAGAAGTTTTACGGATATTTTTTTGTATTAATTGTTTTACATTAAAATTAAGCTCGGTGGAAGCTTTTGTTGACTTCTACGGCTACGTATCATCTTTTGCAATAACTACGCTCATAGTTTATATTAGCTTCTTTTATTCGAAATAACTATCAAGCTGTAAGGGGTAGATATGCTTTGTTCTGAGTCATTACTCGGCCTTTGTTTGAATGGTGTGAAGCCCGCAGTGTATCTGGTAGGCGAGAGGAATCAATTTGCCTACGATTTGGTAGTAAAGGCATCCTTTGTCGATAAATATTCTTGATTTGCCTTTGCTTGTGTTTAATTCAATGCATTAGGCTTTTGATAATCGACCTTAAATAGTAATCCATTCATTGTATAATCGATGTTTAATCCTTCATTCCTGTACATCATTTTTTGGGTCTTCGACAATGATACTCTTTGATTTGATTTAATCTTACTATGTCTTGTTGATGTGTAGGTGTGTACGAGTCCATATGGCATCGGTGCCCATAAGGCATCGATGAAACGTGAAATTGAACCATGTATATGGCTTTCCTTTTGATGAAGATGGAGGATGCGTCATCCTCGACTTTCATTTTTCTTTTAAAACATTTGAAAACCACTTTAAATATTGCATAATACAAAAATAATTTAAAAAAAATCCTGCATATTTAGTGAAAAAAAAGTTTGGAGGTTGCGGGTAGGAGCATAGTAGTTGGATGACGACATCAACGGTGGAGACTGGCTATAACGGTGAAAGGAAAGTGATTTGGAAGAAGTGGTGGTGGGAATTAAGTTAGATCCATCGATCTTGTGAAGATCGGCGGTCGAAGCGGCTTAGGGTTAATATAATGGAGAAGGGCCGCTTTATGTGAAAACGAAGAAACACGAAAATGAGGGAAATTTCCTTTAGGTGGAGAAAATACGGTAAGAATTGAAATTGGGATTTCGACGGACCTTAACACAAGAAATTTGTCGCATGAGATGACCCAGGGTGATCGACGGTGGAGATCACTCATCGAAATCCTTTGAGTGAAGGCGGAGGGTGATAGCATAGGGCCGATTAGATTTGAGTCGTTTATCTACAAGATCCAGCGAGCGCGGGAAGCATGCGCGGAAACAGTATAATAGAAAATGAGGAAAGTGGTTTCGGAGGTAAAACCACGGGTTTCGCGCGGTGAGGGCGGGAAGGCGGTTGCCTTTGAACGATATGCGTCGAGAGAAATTTATAACGTGGCTTTCCAAAATAGCTTATATCCGCATCAGAGATTTTGTGGATTAACATTCGTGCTTGAAGTTACGCGATATGGAACGTACGGCAGATTAGATGCAGGGCCTGAATTTGATAGTGAAAAAAACGGCCTGTGGATAGATGCGCGGGCGGTGCGCGAGGTGGGGTGGTTTCCAATATAGGCTATCGAATCAAGGATTGGACGGTGAGATTAAAAGCGAGAAGGCGGGACACGGAGAGCAAGCACAGTACGGGTTAATAAGGGTCGTTGGATGTCGGCATCAACGGCGGAGATCGCATCTAGGGTTTAAATGAAAAATAATATAAAGGCGGGAGAAAGGTTTAATAAGGACCGTTGATCTGCCGAGAGATCAATGGTTTGTGATTAACCGAAAAACATTATGAAAGCGGGACGCATAAATATAACCAAAGGAGTGGAGATAATCTGGACCGTCCAATGCAAGGACACGTGAGCTGACCTAGATTCAATCGGAGCGTGCGATCGGTGGGGGAAGAACTTGAATGGCGCCGATGCGATTGAGCGGCGACCATCGTCATGATCATATCGATGGTGGAGGATGCGTCGAGAAGGTGACCAATCGGTGGGGAACAAATGCGCCCAATAAAAGCGCGATGCGATGTTGCGCTGATCGTTGATCAGCTTTAGATCAACGGTCGGGAATGGGTTTGATTAATGAACGCGGCGGGACCACATTATAACATAAGGAAGGCGGAATTTGATTAAAAATGAAGGTTTATTGACTATGGGGTGGGATATATATATAGATTGGCACCGGTGGCGGGGCCGTTGGTTTAATGAAAAACGGTAGGCCCCGGGGCTAATATATATAAGGGGCCGATCGCATCGGAAGCATATTGTTGGTCTTTCGATCTACCCATTTGGGTCTTCGATGTGATTGGTGCTTAAATTTTATGCGAGGTACGACATAGGTTTATATGCTGAGGCTCAATCGCATCGGAAAAATTATGCGGGACTTTTCAATCTACCTATTTTCATTAAAAACCATTGCTTTGGCGAGTTTAGACCAAAACTTAGGAAAAAGTGGGTTTATGAATTTTAAAAGGAAAAATAAACGCCCGGGAATGGGTTTATACTGTTTAGGCCCGATTGCGAATACGTGGGTTATAGACGGCCAAAAAAAAAAAAAAAGTTCGGGACTTATAACGAGCTAATCGCATCGAAGTATTATAAAGGCCGAGCTTGCCGTTCATCATTTGTTGCCGATGCGATAAGCGCCGAAAAGAGTTTGACGCTTGGTTTTCCAGCACAGCATATGTGGGGAAGTGGTTTGGGATTTTTGGCAAAGGGGCTTAAACCCATAGTCAAAAAACTTATTTTTTATGAATTTTTAATGTTTTTTTGTGGATTTGGGGGGTTTTCGGCAAGAGTTCAAAAGTGAGTTTTAAACCTTGTAAAAGGGATTTTCATGAAGAGAAGAAAGGAAATCATGAAAAAATGAAATTTCGTGGGGGAAAAAAGGTAATAAAATGAAGGTTAGTTTTTGAGTGGGGGAGGGGAAAAAAGGGATTTTCTAGTGATCTTTTCTTCATGGAAAAACAATTTACCGGAGTTCAAAGAAACGAACAATGACGATTAACCAAAGGATAGAATATCTTGGAAGAAGACTTTAAGCATCGAAAAATTTTCAATAAAATTGTTTCTTGAAGAGAGTTTTGTCAAAAATGATTTAGCCACCACTTGATATGACAAAATTTCATAGGTGGCTAACAAGTCAAATACCCGATGAAATGGCATCGGAGATAATAACACAATAAATGTGCTATATTCGCAACATTATGTGTCGTTTGACCAAGAGCTTACCACGTAAGCAGAAGCTAACTCATCGATGAGTGAATAAATAACCCAAACCACGGAAGAAATATTCGAATACTACAATGGGAACCATCGACAAAACCAATGTATGTTTGAAGGGATGTCGACATTTTGCAATGTCAAGAGTAATCAAGATAAGCGGTGATAGTAGTAAAAACAAACTTAAACTATGCACACTCATCTAATATAAAAGGTACACTAAAAATAACTAATATACAAATGAGATCTTCACATGAGAATCGAGCATAATATCTCTTCGGATAAAGTCCATTTTTGAGTTTATCTAAAGAAGTTATCGCAATCAATTAATTCATAATCCCTTTTTCATGACACTCACTTGAAAATGTAAGGACCATGCCACATTGGTTCAAATTTCCCGGCTCTATTTATCATTAGCTTGATCATATACCAAGACTAGGTCACCTTCGAGAAAAACATGAGGAGTAACACTACGATCATCTTGGAAACTTTCACACGTCTCTTATGAGCTTCGGTAGATAATGCGACGGTCTTGAGTCTCATCTAGGTGTACTAAGTCTAAAGTGTTTTCCTCTTCAAAGGTGGCCTAGTAAGTAACTCTATAGCTAATTAGGGTGACAATATTTTGCATTCAATGGTAACGACCTAAGCGTAAACAGTTGAAAGGTAGAACCTGTGGCATTTTATTTGAGGGTTAAATTTTATGCCTAAAGTGCGGAAAAAAGCATGGTATGCGGGAATTCAATTTGTGAGTGTCGATAATCCGATTTAATCATGGTGGTTAAAACTTTATTAACGACTTCCAACGTCATTAACTTGCGGGTATGTAGATGAGGATTATCATGGCACAGAATGAAGTTGATCAGAGAAAGTTCGGTCATCATTATTTTCGAAAATGACTCCCATGGTTAGTGATAATGACTTAGGGTACACCAAAACGAAATCGTATTGAATATGAATGTAGCTACAATGTTTCCATACTGGCACGAATGTAGGCATCGCCTCGGCCCATTTGTTAAGTAATCTACAACAAAGATAATATACCCATGTGCCCACAGCGAGTAGAGGGTTACATGTATTAAAATCAATGCCCCATTCCCTACCAAGAATGACAACAATTATAGGGTGAGAAAGACGGAGGTGCACACATCTTTTGGTCAAAAATTTGACGGTTATAACATTTTAGGATAGCAGAATACAAAATCTTTGAATAATAATGACCCGAAAATAGTCGGCGTGCAATATCTTTCAAGGCGTGGCATGCCATACATATGACCACCACCGCTCAGTGTGGAGTCATTTAAAACCCTTTAAATATCGCAGGTTATACAGCGATAGAAAAGAATCCGCACCACGATGATAAAGTGTGTCTTAGACAATGTTATCGTTGAGATTGATAACAAATTTTTAACAATTTGAACATGAAAGGTGGGCTAAAAGGTTTTGGGTTTGAAGATAAATGATGATATCTCCATGCCATGGATCTGGTATTCATAAAAAACAAATATTCATATGCGATAGGATTCTCTACCAGTTTTACGTCTCACTATTGGAAAATCATAAGTTCTGCATAGACACTAGTGATTTCTTTGATTTATATTTCTGTAATTCCAAATACGAAATCTTTTAGGATAACAATC
This sequence comes from Pinus albicaulis, assembly GCA_034641835.2. NCBI lineage: Eukaryota > Viridiplantae > Streptophyta > Pinopsida > Pinales > Pinaceae > Pinus > Pinus albicaulis. The sequence continues at coordinate 1,148,229,444 of CM076579.1, read as the reverse complement.
CATTTAGAGTATTTGCCCCTGAGTAATTGTTTGATCAAAATGTACATCATCGAGTTACGATTAGATATCACGGTTGTTTTTTCGTAACAATATGTAATGACAAAATCTTTGAGCCGACTTGAATAGGCGCGAGGCAGTCTCTCCATGTGTGAATACTTGTTTTCGTTAGGTTTAATTTCCGACTTAAATAGTAAATCACATGTTCGTGAAATTCATCCTCTTGAACGAGAACCATTCCAATGGTGGAATGCGAGGCTGAGATGCCAAGTAATCATGGTTGTAATTGGGTGGATGCGATAATGGTGCCATGGGTTAACGCATGTTTAAGAGCATCGAAAAGATCAATGCGTGATCTCATCCAAATAAAAGGAACATTCTTTGTTTCAATAACCGGTGAAAACCTTTCGTTAACCGTAGTAGTTAGGATAAATCTCGTAAGTTTGCTTTCCTTACGGAAACTTTGGAGTTAGCTGGGTATGAGAGGAGGTAAATTTATGATGACCTCAACCTTCGAGGGTTCTTTCTGGTCACATTGTGACTGTGAATCGATGTGCGTCAGGTGTACTACTTTTTTTTTAATGTGGATTCAAGCAGATCTTATAATGCCTACATCTCATAAAAAATTGCTCGTAAATAAGTAGGATGAACGATCACATATTGACAGGTAAGAAGGTAAATCATCGAGATAAGGTTGCACAATGTTGATGTCATGAAAAGTGTGAACATTGCCCTTTAAAAGTTGCTGACGTTTTAATCCAAGGTAGTTGCAATAAGAAAAATGTTCCCCGAAAAGGACATATAAAGGTTGTTTTAGATTTGATTGTAGGGAAGTATTTTATTTGATTATATCCGGAAAATCCATCTGCCATCAAACATTTCATTTCTAGCACAATCATCGATGATTTGGTCGATACTTAGAGAGTTGGATAATTGTCCTTCAGACGAGCTTTGATAATATAACTATAATTGACACATACTCATGTAGTTCCTTGTTTTGGTAACATGAACTATATTAGATACCCGATACGTTAAAGGGATCGGATAAATAAATCACCTTGATAATTTCTCCTTGACTTTAATAGCAATGACTTTTCGTATAACATGTCAGGAAAGTAATCTTTGCACGTGGAAAACGGCACATTCGGGTAAGTTTTTATTTCATGGCGCAAACAATCTTTGGATCAATTCACGGCATTTTCTCATAGGACGAGGCAAATATGTCATGGAAATTCTTGAATAGGGCTTTGTATCCTTCCCATTAATCTCATCCATTTTGCCACGACACCTATGTGAATTTTTTACGACAACTCCTAGTTTAAATGATATGTCAATAGAAACAGTGTGTAGAAATGTTTTCAAATTCATCTTAGAATACGGAATTTGTAATCATTATAGGTTCGTAAGTTCCTTGACATAATCAATTGTAGAAATTGACGAAAAATCATTTTTTCAAATCTATCGAAAGTCGAGGTAAACGAATATCTGTAATGTAGATCTTCCCATGGTAATTCATCTGTAGACAAAATTTGGCAGAATACGTTCATCGGTATGACTTGCTTGTTGAAAAGAATCGGTACATTGATGTCGGGTTGAGCTTGATAGTGAAAGAAGATTCTTCGGTGATCACATTCATTGGATCGAAATGGGTTGAAAGTGTATTAGAAAATGGTAATGCTACTTGATATGCTAGCTCAAAGGACTTGAGCATTTTGTCGTTGAAAAATCACATTTACGAATGCGAGAGGCATATCAAGGGATCATCGAATGGAATAGTGCTTGATGTAATCATATTAGAGTATTATTAGCAATAGTACGCAATGTAGAATGGGGCATAAAAAAGTTCCCATTAAAACGAGTCTTTTTATTGCTTCCCAACACATCTTCATAAGGAAAAGTCAATTTTCAACATGTTGGATACTATCTTTGTGGAAAAATTTGGGTCGGTCGAATAATATGACGGTGATCAATTTTCATATCTTCCCTTTATGAGGAAACATGATTAACGGAGGAACGGATGACACGATCGCGGTCATGTCATAAGACCAACTTGACACAAAAGAATGTTGTAATCCGGAAGGGCATCAGCTACTTCCACATCTAGATTAATAGTTTTACCTTCAACCTACATAGGTAGATCTTGTAAAATTCCATAGGGTGGAATCCTCTTACATAAAAGGAGGCTTTGAGGATTGGCAGAGATTGGTTGTGTGTTGGAGAACCAAGTGATTTCCAACGGTTTAACGACATTATGCATGTAGATGCCTACCTCAATAATTCTGATCACAGAAAACAATGTCTATTTTTTACTATGGTAGATAGAAAATAGCCGTGGGGAACGGGTGTAAGTACCTAAATCGAGGCCATGAGGGTTAGAATATTGGGATCTATAGCTCAATAGTGATAAAATAAACTTATTTGTCATTTGACATGATTGTAGCACTTCTAAGGCCGACATTGCTAAAGGGGAAATTGCCAGCTCTTGATAATGTTGTAGTTCGACGACTCTGCTTTGCCTTAATGGTTAGCTGATTTCCAAAAAGTACCTTTAGCGAGGGCGGTTCAATTACTAAATCATGATTATGTTCTCAATATAGAAGAGGATCGAGAAACCAAGGAAATGCTTGGTGTTGAATTAAATTTTATACTTCTTTCGGTGACGGGATTTTTACTTCCATAGTCTTGCGATCACGTATAACCATGCCTAAGACATCATCAAAATGTATGTTGATGAATTCGAAGAATCCCGATCATTTTTCTACAATAGCAGGTAGGAAAAGATCCTTCAAAACGACGGAGTGTGGAGTGAACCTTTGATGGTGAGACCTACCCAGCCTGTAACGGAGAATTCTTTTGTAAGTGATCCTTATCACAAATAAGACAAGGATGTGGAAGGTTTTCTTTTATCATCAGATGGTTCATTCTTTTCGGTTTTCTCTTTGGGAGATGGTCTGTTTAATTTTATTCTTTCCTTTCTTATTTATTACCCGATTTTAGATTTAGTTGTAGATGAATCTACAACGTGAATGTCAGCCAGTTTCAAGGAAGAATCCTTTTTGGTGAATAAGGTAAAGTTTATATTAGGAAAGTAGTTTTTGAAGTCTTCTTCTTACTTTTATTAGAGTACCTAACTAAACCAATTACACCATCAATAGCATGAGACCACGGAAAGGAGTTGTAATTATTTGACCCGAGGACTTGTGGTAAATCATGAATTTTTTTGTACAAAGTACTGCATTTGTGTATAAACCAAGTCTAGAAAATGCGAGAGCTTGAGCAATGACATGTTCTTCGATAACAACGCCTCCCATAGCCACATCTTGATGATTTTTGGTAGTAATTATTTGATGAACCATTCTGCCAAAATACGATCTAGAATAAAGACCTTCACTAAATGTCTCTGCTTCCACTCATTCATGTATGTGATTGGATATGTATGTAGATGTGAATTGTTTAATAAGTCGATGATGCAGCCATAGGCATTGTATCATCCCATTGTGGCGAAAATGGTTTAAGAAAGTTGTTGCTAATGCATTGAAATTGTTGAATGAGCACGTGGTAGTTCAATATACACCATTTAGCGACTAAACCTATCAGTGTTCTCTGAAAAATCGTAATCGAATAGAATCATCGATCAAGGATTGGATGCGCACCGAAGTAGTAAGTCGTGACATAGTTGAAAGGGTCACTCTCTGATTACCTTGAAACTTAAGGATATCCTTTGGGAAAATTGTTTGGCATTATGGCGACCAATGCGGAAGATAATAAAAAAAAAATTGGATCGTTGATTGAGTGCGACAAATCTGGTAAATCCAAAAGTTTCTATGAATGATTCTTAGGCAGTTGGGGTCTGTGATTAAATTGATAACCTTGTGGAACTATGCCGGTACACAGGAGGAGGATATCCGGAGTATCTTGAAATAGCTGTGCATTTGGGATTCGAATGCCCTAGATAACCAAGATTGACCGGACCATCTTGGGATTGGTGGTATTTGCTGTGTACCCCGAGGATATGGTTGATGCTAGTATACTAGATTTTGTGCCTACGAGGTCCATATTGATACTTTGATACGGTTGGGCAAGCAAAGGCGAGGGGTTGGTACAATTGTGCTTATGTAGGTTGTCCTCTTGAGGCATGCGAGCAGTGAAGTGTGAACCGTGGGTCGAGGTTGTTGTCCGCTAGAGAATTTAGCGGGGGGGGTAAAATGACGATTGGTATGTTCGAAACACATATCGTCGCGAGAGCGACGATTAGAAGCCGGACAAACGTGGTTTTGTCCTGCCGCGTCGGCCGTTAAACCGCAAGCAAAAAGTGTGGCACTATCGACATACTTCTTAAGGTGTTCGAACCGGCGTCACTCTTCGACGTCTCTCCCTTGAGCCGTCGCGCCTCAGAGCGTTTGAAAAGCGCGCACTTCCGGTGAAATGTGGTTCGACGTTTTGACGTCGTTCTTCTGGCAACTGCGGCATAAACGCGTCGCGATTAAAATAAAAAGCGTGGTCCGACGTTTTGGCGTCGCTCTTCCGACGTACCGTAAGCGCCATAGTCGAACTAAAGTGTGAATTGACGTTTGGACGTCACTCATCGACGTGCGGAAGATGTCGTAATTCCGACGATATGGTGGTCGACGTTTAGAATGTCGCTCTTGGAAACGTTTTCATACTTTCTCTCCTCCGACGTTTCTGGGTTGTCGCCGGTTCCGACGTACACAAGGCGTCGGTAGATCGACGGAGAGTTCGATTTAAAAAAAAAAAAAAAATTAAAAGTCAATCTTCATTTTTTTGAAGATATTATGTAAATAAACGAGTCCATGAAAGAAGGTGAAATAGCGATTATGTAGAATAGTAATGCAACGGATAGTACACGTCCATTGTTCCAAATACAAATTAAAGTAGCCAAAACCCTCTGACGGTGAAGGTAAAAACGAGTCCATGAAAGTGAGGAATATTATATGAAGTAAAACCGAGTCCATGAAAGTGAAGATATTATGTGAAGTAAAACGAGTCCATGAAAGTGAAGATATTATATGAAGTAAAAATATGGAAATAAAACGAGTCCATGAAATTGAATATATTATTATATATGAAGTAAAACGGTCCATGAAAGTGAGATATTATATGAAGTAAAACGGTCCATGAAAGTGAAATAGCGATTATGTAGAATAGTAAAACGGATAAATCACAAACGTCCATTGTTCCAAATACAAATTAAAGTACCCAAAACCTACCAACGTTGAAGTAAACTTGATCCGTAGAAAATTAGAAATAAACGTTATGTAGAATAGTAAAGCTTAACGAGATAAATCTTGACGTCCATTGTTCCAAATACAAATTAAAGTACCCAAAACCCTACAACGGTGAAGTAAAACAATCACGTAGAAAGTGAATATTATATAGGAGAGTAAGAAAACGGTCCATGAAAGTGAAGATATTATGAAATGCAAAACCGTCCATGAAAGTGAAAGATATTATATGAAGTAAAACGGTCCATGAAAGAGTGAAAATAACGGTATGTAGAATAGTAAAACCTTGAGATAAATCATGACGTCCATTGTTCCAAATACAGAATTAAAGTACCCAAACCCTACAACGATGGTAAAACGGTCATGAAAAGTGGAAATAACGTTATGTATAATAGTAGCTTAACGGATAGAGTACCGACGTCCATTGTTCTAAATACATTAAAGTACCCAAGACCCTACAACGGTGATAAAACGATCATGAAAGTGAGAATATTATATGATAAAACGAGTCCATAGAAGAAGAAATAGCGATGTAGAATAGTAAACAACGAGATAAGTCACAAACGTCCATTGTTCCAAATACAAATTAAAATTGCACCAAAATGCACCATCGGAGAAAACTAATCATAATCACATGTGAGAGTGTGATATGTCCAAATATAAAGGACATCGGACCATATCGATAAACCGACAACGAATGACATCGCTGGTTTTGAAGGCGAGTGATAAACATTAATCATTTTTTTTTTCACAGAGAAAAAACGATGTTTTGAATGTATAAATATGCTGATAAAAACGGTCCATGAAATCATTACATTTTCTACTTCGAAAGATTGGAACCCAAATGTACATCTAGGAAAGTGGAAGTCCCACCCCCGAACGTTGATGAAAAATACCCGCATATCTGTGTCTGAGGACTTGATATAAAACCGATCGCGATTACATGGAGATTATCGACAATGCGAGAAAGCATCCAAAATATACAAAGACATCTATAAGAAAGTGAAATGACGTTATGTGAATGAGCCAAAACGGATAAGTACCGACGTCCATTGTTCCAAATGCAAATTAAAGTACCCAAATCACAGCAACGCTAATCATGTGAGGAGTGTTATATGTCAAAATATAAAAGACCATCGAGACCATATCAATAAACCGGCAACATAGACCGAGCCTTACGCTAGTTTTTGAAGAAGAGTGATAACATTAATCATTTTTTTTTCACAAAGAAAAAACGATGTTTTAAATATATTGTTATGAAGTAAAAACGGTCCATGAAGTCATTACAATTTCCGTCTTGGAATTGAACCCAAATATCCATCCGGAAAAGTGGAAGTCCCACCCAGGACAATGATAAGAAATACCCTTATACATACGTGACTTGATATAAAACCGATATCGGTGCCGGAGATTGTCGACAATGCGAGAAGCATCCAAATATGCCCAAAGACAATATAAGAGAGGTGAAATGGCAGTGTGTGAAATAATAAAAGCAACGGATAGTACGTCTTGGCGTCCATTGTTCCAAATACAAATTAAAGTACCAAAATCCTTGGAAAGGCAGGAGAAACGCTAATCATGTGAGAGTGTGATATGTCCAAAATATAAAAAGACCATCGGTTATATCAATAAACCGACAACATAGACCGACGCCCGTAGTTTTGGGCGAATGATAAACATTAATCATTTTTTTTTCAAAAAGAGAAAAAATGCTATTTTGAATATATTATGTCGATAAAACGATAGATAAAGTCATTACATTTTCACATCTGAAAGATTGGAACCCAAATATCCGTAAAGAAAAGTGGAAGTACCCGGACAATGCCTTTGAAAAATACTTTTATACGGGGACAGCATGATATAAAATCCGGCTAACGGTCCACATGGAGATTGTCGACAAAAAGCATTCAAATATGTAGGGGCATCTATGAAAAGAATGAAATATGATAGTGTGTGAAACAGTCGCTGTATACCTAAAGTACGACGATCAGTGTTTGACCTGAAATTAAAGTACCAAAAAATCCTTGAACGGATCGAAAAACGTAATCATGTGAGAATTCGAAGTGAAGTTAATACAGTAACATTGCGAAAAGAATAAAATTACACGAAGTCAAAAACATTGCACGGCCATATCATGGCAAATTTATCATCAAAAAAAAATCAAAAATTAGAAAAGCCGCCCTCATACGGAGGCTTCGGTCTTGAACGATTTAATTCACGAAATTCAAAAATATTACTTAAGGTCCAATACGGTAAAATAAACTAAAAAGCGGCCAATTAATTGAACTGCTAATAAAACAAATTAACCAAACTAATCCACCATTGGTTCCTCCACGATTCGGCACCCTCCTAGTCGGAAGGTCCGGGATGGCTAGGTGCTACCTCCTCATGCATGCCCGGCTCCCCTGCGAGAGCCGAATGCGGCGAGGCTTTTCCGAGCTCGGACCGCCCGGACGGGTGCAAATTTCTTTCTCCGTTTGGAGCCCCTCCTCGCAGAGGAACTTGCGGTGAGCTACGGTTGTGATTCGCGGGCGGTTCGAAGTGCAATCAAGGAAAATTGCGCGATGCGCAATCGTGGGAGAAAGGTGAGCCCAAGCGGTGGGGAAAAACGAGGAAAAGCGAGGAATCCATACGGTGGCCGGATACTTACAAGCCGACCCCTTCACTCCTGGTATTTGGATGTCTACACCTGGTAATCCTTGGTGTTGTAGTAGGAGGTCATCGTGAGGTCTTTGGAGGAAGCCTTGGGGATTGACCTCTAGTGCTCCCACTGCTGACGCATCCTATGACGCACGCGAGCAGCAGGTGCAATCTCGACGCAGTGGGCACGAAACCGACGAGAATTCGATTGCCAGGAGAAGGCAGAGCCGAGAGGCAGGCTTGAAGGTAGGTATGCGACAAAGTCTGGCGAAGTTCCGCGGCCACTTCTCCTTATCGTCGCGGTTACCGGTGTAATCCCGGCCGGCTTGTGCGAAAACCATGGCTAAACGCCATTTTTTATGTCGACCGTCTGTGATACAATCGAAGACCGGCCTTCATAATGAATGCGATCGTTAATAATGACCGTGGGATCAGAGTATGGACGTCTTAGATAAGCTGGAAGGTGAGTCCGAATGCGAACGGTGTTAAAAATTAATTAATCTAGATTTGATGTGAAAACTTAATTGAACGGCGTTAAATGTTTAATGCGAATGATATGAAATCGCCATATCCATGTCCCATCACCTTAAACGCCATCGAATGCACCGCATCGGAAGCCGAGCGGTTTTATTGAGGACACGTGTGAAAAATTGATTGGAGCGGATCTTTGTTTGGGCGAGTACGCCGGTGGAAATCCGGACACGTGGAAGTAACAGGGCGAATTTGATAAGAAAGTCGCGATCACAAAGATATTTCGGCAATCGTGTTTATTTTGGAGGCAACGAATTTAGTTTGAGTATGGTTTATTATAGTTTGAAGTCGTAGACTCGACTTTTTGAACAATTTTTTCTTATAAAAATTTGTGTTGGTTTTCTTTGATAATACACATATTAAAATCCCGCTTAATAAAGAGACAAAATTGTTGTGCTTTCGGAACACGACCGAGGATTGGACCGCAGCAGGTTAACGAAACGAAAAGGATAGCGGAAGGAACCAGACATGCACCATTAATTGACCCTCTACCAAAACCACGAGCGGAATCACAAAAGCGGGTTGCCCATATCATGTACTTTTGCGGAGTAAGTGATATTTCCTATTGAGGCGATTCCATAGGGAATCGACACGTGGCAGTGACCCGTGAACAGCCTTGGTTAACCCATGCCATCGCCGTTAAAGCCCAACGTTAGGCGGCGAAATTTCAAAAGTCGTTGATTTGGAGAAGGGCCATCGGACGGTGGTGTACGTTGAACTTGCCGGAGGTTAACTAAAGATTAATGCCGGAGGATAGCCGAGGTACGATCTGAGTGTTTGATTGGTTATTGATATATATAGGTGGGGCAGTATAATGAAGTGTTTAATTAAACGATTGGCGGATAATTAGCATAAGTCTGGAGGGGTGATTGTTGTAAAGGTGGGTGGTGAAATATAGGAAGCGAAGTTCACTACAAGTTATTTATTTAAAGCCGTGGAGTATAAATACAAAGTGTTGAAAGTTAAACATTGGTTATAAGGATTTGAATATATAAAGTCGGGAATATAAATTAAAGTCCAACCATTGTGGATAGTATTTATTTATCAAATTCTACGAATTTGATAAATAAACCGAAGAAGAATCAATTAAGACTCGAGTTGGAGGAAAAGAACGGGTTAGACCAAGGGAAAATGCGACACGGCGATTGTGAACACACCTTGACTCTCCTTGAGGTCAATTTCGGTTTGTTGCGTCACCGATGATCTCACTTCTGCAGCATTTACTTGTATTGAAGATCACTATTCTAGGAATGGTTATTTTCTCCAAAAATAACCCTAATAAACAGTGACAATGCATCGAGGATATATTTCTGTGCTTCATAGCACATTTGTTCTACTTCTAAATCATGTCTTGGAAGTGGTTGTTTGTCTTTGCATTATTCACCAGTTGGTTTCATACAAAGTCTTTTTCACATTCAGCATCCAATACATGAAAAAGATAATGGTTTAAAACAACCTAAATAACTGAAATTTTGCAGAATTATGGCACACTTTGAATATAAATTTTGAAGTCAAGTGCATGATCTTTTGTATAGGATCCAGTGTCATTTTGAATACCAAATATTTCACAAAACTTCTCAACATGCTACCTGCGATATAGGAATTAAAGGACAATATTGCATCAACTATTTCCATAATAAAAGTGCACCTCATGCATAAGACTAAACAACTACAAATGTTGTAGATCTAACAGACCACCTGATCAAATGTATTCCACAAGGTAATGCGTATGAAAAGTAGAAGAGTTTGCAACAAAAATACCTTGGGCAACTAATTCAGTTGATCGCAAACCATCAGCAAAAGAAGAGGCTTGACCTACTCAAAGGCAAGCGTTTTACCTCCTTTGACAAATTTTGAGTTAAGAAACAAAGAACCTTTATTGTCTTGTCAATGCTAGTAATTTGAATGGGGTTTACATAACATCAACCTAAACAAAAAGGTTTCATTTCAAATTATTTTCCACAAATTTAAGATACAACCATTTATGGAGTTTGTATTTCTAACGAGCTCATAAATTTTGACAAAGAACCAAAATTTTTTAATACTGATAACAATTTTTTCACTCAAAAACTATGTTGAACTCCAATAAACCCAACCCAAAACTAAAAAACCAAATACCATAAGACCACTACAAAAATGAATAGATGATCTTAATCGATTACCATCGACAAAAAGTTACCTTTACACCCTCCTTATTATTTTAATAACATTGAATTTTAACTTCAGCTAGCTTTGCTGACGAAAGGACGGATGCAGCAGCAACATTTTTTTTTTTGGAGGTTGCTTGCATGCCATCCAGAATTTAATTCGACATTTAAAATTCTAAGTTTTTTTTGTGAGCGACCTGACCATATTCTTAATACGAGTTGTATTTAAATACAACGACCGAGGCGTTAACATTCTGTGAAGAATTAAACAAAAGCAGAATTTTACCTTGATTTGTAAATTCAAAAGGAGGACACGTGGAGCATTAATATTGGATCGCATGAAATTGAAGGAGATAAAACACAGCAGGACGAATTTTGCCAAGACATTGGATTGAGGTCGAGTTAGGTGGGCAGAGGCAGTAGGCATCCACATTTGGAGGCATGAAGATTTGGTTTGAAATTCAATCTGTTTAGACTTTTTGATCGACGGAAAGGGTTGCTAATGTTTTGATAGTTTAATATATACATATATTATATATATATCATATGCGAAATGAAGGGTGGGCCATAAATTTTAGTTTTAATTTTATTTTTTTTAAAAGGGGTTTAATATAATATGTTTATATGTTCGACATATAAAAATAAAAAAGGTCAAAAAAGCTTGGTAGTTTTTTTTATAGACGATACGTAAATTTTTTGACCCATGGCGAGTGTGTAAAAAGTGAAAAAGAAAGCTGAGTGTAACTTTTTAAGTGTGTATGCACGGTAGGTGCGAAAGGGAAAAACACGAGTGTCTTAGAGACGAGTATGTTTGTTTTGAACGAAACGGTGAGTTGGTTTTATGCCTTACGTTTTATGGCAGTCATAATTTTGTAATCTCTCTCGGTGAGGGAAGTAGTGTAATAGTTTTTTTGAGTTGGCCAGAGGAATAAGTTTTGTTTTCAAAGTATTGAAACTTCTGTCTCTGTCGAAAGAAATTTTATTTTACGTGTGTTAGAGGAAGGGAGAGATTTATGGGTGGTTCTTATGAATCAACCAACCATTAGAAACATGCTCATCAATCCAAACCATAAGTATTATGTGACAATATTCAAAACGAGGCACTCAATCGGATTTAGAAGCTATGTTAGAGAAACCCCTAAACTCTCCCATGAAAATAGGTGAAATGTGGCACCACTCGAGAGATTGACATGTGCGGGTGGTACAAGTGGTAGACAATTGGCATGCTCGAACAACGAGGTGATGCGGGGAATGACATGAGGGAGAAAATATCGGAAAAGCCCCAAATCTGGAGAACTAAAGCTCATCACCAACTTTGAGATTGACAACTTTACATGATGTAACCTATGAAATCGTAAATGGAGAAATCATAGTAACAATAAAGTAACCTATGTAACAATAAAGTTGGATTCATCACGGGAGTGGTAATGGGAGAAATCATAGTGAACAACGGGAAACATGCATAGTTGCTTACAATCAAATAGATGAAAAAACACATACGAAAAAACCTAGATAATAATCGTACCTGGCTTAATATTGAATTATGGCCCCCGTAAGGAACTTACAAAATGTGACATTACGAACACAGTGTATACAAAGCAAAAATATCCTGGACATGACCCTGGTTGACAAGTTGTATTGCTCATGATGCAAGAGGATTTGTACTGCCTTTGCCAAAGTCAATCAAAATCCATCATTATCTATACAATAAATACAAACAATTGATGTGGTAATGTTTACTCTAAGATGCATTCTTATGATAATGTTAGAACATATGTTGAAAATGTCCAAAACATGCGAATAAGCTCCTCTTCGTTTAAAGAACAATTTATTGGAGTCGCATGAACTTGGAACAAACCTCACGATCTCAAAGAGTAGCAACTAAGTCAGCGAGTGACTTTTTTGTTGCCCTACGCCCGGATCAGGGGTTTGCTCAAAGACCCGTCAGCTCGATAAATTATTCTCTCTGCTAAACGGAGCCAACCACGTGAAGGTGGAAGCTCTTATAGCCCCCTCCCCCCTCACATCACTCTCGATTTGATACCCGATCTATATTTCAATTTTTACTTTCATGAGCATAAAAAAATATTCAATAAGCTAGTAAAAAAACAATTCAACAAAAGTACGAGCATTGCGATTAGTGGCAACATAAAAATAGTATGATAAATGAGTTTTTTATATGTATGAAAAAATGTTCCAAGTATGGTAACTTTGTCTTATAATAATACAATATTTTACATTGTCAAATTTTCTTTTCTTCTTCCTATTTTTAAAGCTCCTAATTACATCATCGATATCATCGTGCTACCGCTCTGTTTCGTGCCTTTCAACCCTTGCTAACGACCTGATTGTGTATTCACGGTATGCAGGCTCATCGATGTGGAGGCATCGCATGCAAACGGATAATATTAAATTTTAATTGTCGGTTTTAAATATCATTCAGACAGTTCGGTAATATTAATAAAAATTGCAATGAGATTATTTACAGTGCACCGATTGTACAACGTGACCTAGTTGCATTGTCACGATGTACGGTCTCATCCGGTGACGGAACGCCGCCTCCAAAAAACGATAGCATTAAATTTTAATTCCGGTTTTAAATATCATTGAACTAGTTCGGTAATATTAATAAAAAAATTGCAATATGATTTATTTACAGTGCACCGATTGTCGCCGTTAAATTTATTTATTACAATATTTCCTCTCTGGTGGTAAGTCCTCAAGGGAAAAATTCTCTGTCATTTAAACAAAAAACGTTATAAGGACAACCATCAGGTACATAATTGAAAAAAGTATAAGTAGGTAATTACCGTCACGGCCTCTTGATAGCGGCCGGTAGCCGGCTGGTCCACACTACAATGATCGGGTTGCACGAGAGGATCATCTACATACGGCTCCTAAAGGCGGGTTGTTACACCAAGTCGGTGGTGTTGCTCACAGTTTAAACAAAGTTGTTAGACATTAAATTTTTATGGACGAAAACAAAAATATTGAAGGTTAATGTTTTGTATCGGGCATTGTAGATCTTGGGACATGACTTTGCGACGATTCAACTACGAACGATCGCCAAAACGGAAAGCAATATTTTTATCTTCCTCTGTCAGTTATTGTTCCAAAGTCATCACCCTACATTATATATGATTGTGTATTTTTAATCATATACGATAGGATTACAAAAGCATTGGAAGAGCGATACAATTAATTATAAGATGTTTAGCTACTTAATTACAATTCTTGCGACTAATTTCAAGTAGCCACTGCAGCCGAGCTTGTGATGGCCCTTTTTCTCTATCCCTAGCTTTGGTTGCCTTTGAGGTGTCGGGCAACCTAGCATGAATTGAAGTCGAGATATGACGCGTAGCACACTTTTATTTTATGTAAAGAGAAAATTAAAGCTATTGAATTAAAGTTGTAATTTACCTTACTTCGGGTCCGGTTGGCATTTTCCTTCTTTCTTTGCCTTTCCTCTTTTTAGTCATGGATGGAGGTGCTCTCCACTCACTCTGCAAGCTAGAAAGACGCTCATATCTAGGGTTAAATTGCAATTGTGTCCTATAGGTGTCCCTGGTATATTTCAAATATTTAGGCTACACGAGCCAACACCATTTGTCAAATGTGTCGACCCCAAAAAGGGCTTCTAGATAATCTAAAAGTTCTTTTTCGGGTTGGAATTACAGGAATTCCACCACCGTACGTATGGTTGGGCCAAAAATTACCAACGCATGGCTCTCCCGAATCCTGTAGAACTCATTGTTTCCTACACGAAATAAAACCAAAGAAAAGAAGATATTATCATTAATTTAAAAATAAAAATCATGATAAATATGTTTTAGATAAAGTACATGAAATAGTTAAAATATTAAAATTTACCTGGGAGTTGTACATGCTTTATAAGGACACCCTCATCGTTCATAACTTAACGTGCCATTATTAGTCACGTGGGCCCGACACGTGTAGCTCCGGAAACGCAATAATGTGAGCGCGCCATATCGACCTCATCATTGCCAACACGTTCGACGATTGGGTGGGTGTCGGCTTGGGCGGGGTGTGTTTCTTGGCTGGCACCTAAAGAGTAGAAAGGTGTACGAGAGGTTGTTGAGCCGTCTCTTGCCTTGTGTCCCCACCACCACCAACACCGGGTTCGGCAAATCTTAAAGACGCTACATACAAAAGAACTTTTTGTTAGTTTAGTCAATGTAAAAATTAAAATCAAACTATCACAATTCATCTCATACGAACAAAAGAAATATCCTTTTGACTTTTTATTATTACACGATATCTATTTGGCTACCCTCATAAGATGTTGTATCCTCTCTTCTGTTTCGGTGTTTGGCGCATCTATCGAAGCATTAAATTCCGACGTTGCATCTCGTGCCTTTTTTTGCAACAACAACACGCTGGAGATAGGGATGAAAAAATCTCTTCCTCAAAAGAGAATCATCCCGATACCATGGCTAGGTGTACGCATATTTGAACAAAATTAATATTATTTCAATTATGTAAATAACTAAAATACCTAAAGATAGGCAATGCGCTTTGTGTTCTTAAGTGGCCTCTTTCGCGATCATGTCTCGAGGTTGTTCACACCTTGCTGCGATCGATGCCTTACATTACCCAATAAAATTATAAATGTAAAAACTTGAAAACAATATCAACTTGAAAACACAAAATGGCAGAAATAATTTCTAATAAGACAGGAAGACGAGTTAGAGTTTCAAATATGCCAGCACATTGAATTCAGTCCTGAAGCATGTCATTGCACATTGAGCACCCAAACATTCAATCCACAAATGATATATTTAAGTAGGCTTCTCCTATTACGGAAAACACCATACCTATAGTAAAATTCACTTGCATGTGAGGAAGGAAAACATGTTTTCATACAACGGTGACAAAGGCATCTTGGGGAAAAGTATCTTCACTTTTTATTTATGTTGTTCACTTACCTACTCTGCGTGTTTTCACTAATCCTGTTTTGTCATTTTTGGATTCAAAATTAAGTTAGGTACTTAAGTATTTTTTGACCTTTCGGTGTAGTTTCTATAAGTGGCATGTATGGATTTTCCATTAATTACACTTTTTTCTCTTCATCGCATATTTCACAAATCAAATGTGATTTAGTCCCATACATTTAACAAGTTGTTGGATCAACTCCATAGGAAATATCATGTTTCCTATTCAATCAAAATTTATCTCGGTTAGGGTAGGTAGGGAAGGTTTTCCCTTTGTATTAATAGGAGCACCCTAGCTTTCATTTTTTATTATGTCTTTCAAATTTAGTGTCGTTTCAATTAGGGCATGATTTTTGCAACAAACTTTCAAGGTGAAGATGAACAAAGACAAATTTTTGTGATGGATAGCTGTATATGACTCCATGGCAGAGGAAAAGGCACCTTGTCCTACTTCTTCAAATATCTATAGTTCTCATTCACCTACATACGAATGGTCCCGATTTTAGGCAAATGTTGCGGCAAAAAGTTCCCCCTCCATAATTTGATAGTCGTGGAAATTCTTAAATTGATGATGGGGCAAGATTATGGAACATTGGCACATGCATATGTAATGGAATTCCAAGATCATGATATATGTTTGCATGTATGTTTATGCCATGTAAGGTGGTGGAGCAGGCTCAAATAGAGGTAGAAATTTTCATAAAAAGGACGTGGGCTTGACTAATGGTTCCATTAAAAATGATATCTAGACAGAATAAGTGTAACATGCAAACATGCATTGAAAATCCATACGAGGTTGCATTGTATTACTTATGATGGATTCAAATTGGGTTTCAAAATGCCAGTTAGCAAACTTCGTTTTAATGAAAACCCTTATTTAGTTCTCATGTTGGTTTAATTTATATTTTAAGTTTGTTTTGCAATCTTTGGGTGATAGTAACTCATAGTAGGTTACCAATGTGTAACAATCATATTTCAAGAATAAATATACGATTTTTTTTTATATGTAGTAATATCTATTGGCTACGAGTATTGACACCTAATGCTGGAATTTTGACATCTTGATAGCATGGATAATTTTAGAAAATGTTTCTAGTAATGTTAACATAATAACTATCATTACATGTCTTCACTTTTTTCCTGTAATAGACTGTGATATGGACTCATCACACAACTTCATATGCTATGTCCCAACAAGTTCAAGCGGTTGAACCTACCTCATAGTGTGGTTTATTAAGGACAAGTTGTAATAGCAACTCGATAGCATAGACCACGTTGCGGTTCTAAAAGAATCCTCAAGTGTCGAAAAACTACAATATGTTCTACTATAAAGCCTTTTGGGATACGAAATAATATGTGTATCATTGATGACTTTTAAGAAATGTGACAAGATCCGGAGGAAAGGAAATCAATGGAAGAGTGATCTCAATGAGAACCTAGAATTTGGCATCGGATAGGTTAGAGTCTAGGAAATTGAAAGCTATAATTTTAATTAGTGATGAAGGACATCACATAGGTAATTATATTTTCTGTAGAATAATCATTAATTCAAATTTAAACTACATAATGTAGAGCATACCATAAATTTTTCCGGAGTAAGTCCAAACAACCTATAAAAATGGAAAACCTTCTTTTTCCATGGGAAATAATTTACCTTTCCTTTTCAAGGCAATCTAAATCACAAAAAATATGAACTATCCCGCACACATTCTTGGATAACAGAAAATGGAAAAGACCCTACCTGGTGATGCACACATGTACATTTGGTACTAATAGATTTTGTAGTTGAAATGCAATGCTTGTTTTCATTTAAATGTAGGGTTTTTAAAGCGAGGGGAGAAATAATAGGTTGCCAATTAATAGCGTTTCTTTGGGAAAAATTTAAATCTTGTATTGGGTGATGAAGATAATAGAGGGTGAATCTTGATTCTTGACATCTAGAAGAACCATCATGACCTAACACAATCAATAGAATTGACCAAAAAAAACCAAATAGAGTCAACCCTACTATAGGAGGAAGGGGCACAAGTAGAACTTACCATTTGCGAGGGCGAGGGGCGAATGTTGTTCTGCGGGCGGGGGCGGGCGCGCGGGGGCGAATGTTTCGATTGCACGGGGGGCGGGCGGGCGGGGGTCGAATGCGCGAGGCAAAGGCTGTTCTCTAGGGCGGGGGGCGAATGCGGGGGCGAATCTTTGTTTCGAAGGGCGGGAGCGAATCCGGGCGAATGCGTTGCGAGCTCGGGGCGTGCGAGAGGCGGGCTCTTTCGGTCGCCGAGAGAGCTCGGGCGAATGCGGGGGCGAATGCGCTGCAAGGCGGGGGCGGGCTGCGGGGGGCGGACGGTGCCGGGGCGGAGGGCGAATGTGCGCGTGGTCTATCAGACGTTAATGTAGCACACATGTACATTTGAACACTAATAGATTTTTGTGGTTGAAATGCAATGTGTTTCATTTAAATGTGGGGTTTTTTAAAGCGAGGAGAAAAATAATGGTACACTTGAGTGTGGCGTTCCTTTGGAAAAATTTAAATCTTGTATTAGGTCGATGAAGATAATAGAGGGTATTGAATCTTGACTCTTGACATCTCTGAAGGGAACCTACGGCCTAACACAATCCAATGGAATTGACCCAGCAAATAAATCGACACTAGGAGGAAGGAGCTGCGATGAGACTTACCATTTGGGCGAGGGCGAATGCGTGCCGCAAGAGGGCGGGGGCGAGCGAGGGCGAATGCGCGAGGGCAAATCTTTCGTGCACGCAAGAGGCACGACGCGAATGCGCCGGGAGCCGTCTTTCGTGCAGAACGAGAGAGAAGCCGAATGCGCGCGTGATATCAAACGTGGCTATTGCGACAAATACGGGAAACATTTTGTGGCGCGCATATAAGTTTCGAATTTTTATGTAGGGCCCATATAAGTTTGGGTATTTTATGTAGCGCGAAAATAGCTGTCGCTATACCGACGCGCGGAAAGAGCGTCGCTATTAGGGCGGTGCCTCCAAACGCGTACGCAATGGCGACACCTAGATATTATGTCGCGGTTGCGACGTTTCGTCGTCTCAATAGCGGCAGCTTTGGGCCATGGTGTCGCAATTGCGGCGTCTTCCTTTAAAGGTCGTAATAACGACAATAGTTTAAAAGTGTCGGTATTGCGACACCTTTCTATAGACGTCGGTATATAGCGACGGTTTGGAGCGAGGATGGAAAAAATTTGGGGAAAATTTCGAGCATTTGGTCAAAAGCGTCGAGAATGTCGGAATTTCCGCCAAATGTAGTAGTGTGTGTAGTGACTATAGGAATTTGTTGTGATACTTGAGGGGTGGTAGAAATAGGAGTTGTAGAAACTCTAGGGGATAGGTGTGGTAGCTTGAACGGAACTTGGTGCGAGCGGTTTCGGTTGGAGTCTAAGGTGTACTCGGACTAGAGGTTTGTTGAATAGAACAGTGCATATACATGCGGTTGAATAGGTTGTTGTTGGTACAGCAACCAATCGGTGACCGGATGGATTATAGGGTACTTGTACGTTAGGTTGAAAATTTTGGTGGCAGAGCTTGTGATGGATCCCACACCATGTTTACTCGGAGATATGGAGAGGTCCCATTGAAGGTTGTGTTAAATAAGATGGACCATAACTAGGTTGATAATTTGGAACATATGTTTGATATTTGACTGAATAATTCCCACCTCCTTTGAAACAATGTTTGTTTTCGGGCTAAAGTGTGGCCTAAGGAGGTTGTTGACCTTGAAAAGATGGTTTTCCACGACATAGGGTATTGTCCTTAAAGAGGTTGCGGACCACAAGAAATTTGAATATTGTCATGACATGTATTGACCTTGAGGTATGTCTTGTCTAAAGGTATGTACTATCCTTGAGTTGCCCCCCGGAGTGGTAAATTACTACTTTGAGGGTTGCCCCCCGGAGGCGATGGTTACTACTTGAGAGTTGCCCCCGAGAAGCGGTAAATTACTACTTTGAGGTCCGAGTTAAGGGATGTTTCTAGACATCATGTAAACTTGTTCTTCATTCAAATTTCGGTATGTGATTCATTTTGACAGGGTGATGGTTGTCGGGGAGAGAAGGGCTATACGAAAATGTACAGAAAGCGGCGTACCTATGAGGAATAGATGGACCATCATACAAATATGTTTGGAGATGCGAGAAAACATGGATGACTCACCCATTACATGTTTAACGGAGGTTGGTGACCTCTTGGTATGGCGTAAAAAGGAATTTAGAATTGGCGAATAATTTAGAAAAGTGTTGTGTAGAAAGTGTAATTGGTGAAATGCCAAAGGATCTTGTACAGAACGGACTATAAAAAATCGATTCACGTGATCTAGATCTAAGGTTCTGAAAGTCGAACGAAGAACAACTTCTTCTTACGTATCGATGCTTGCTTGATACTAATGAGACTGAAGGAAGATTTTCGGTGATGCGATACTTCACTGCGGGTGAATCAAGACGACCGAGGGTTGGGTATGAAATCTAAAGCGAGGCTCAGAAACATAACGAGTTTGGTTGCAGTTCGATAATGACCAATTCACTAGTTGTAGAAGCGACTTCAGCTAGTTCGAGTGAAATTTTTCTATCGTCTTATCCTGTCGTTTGAAGGTTGATCTACTTAAGTAATCGGGATGAATAATTATTGATGATTCTTCGTGTTCGGTTGATACGGTCACGATGTTTGTCCTTTCTCATATTTAAGTTTTCTAAGCACGGCAGCTTGGTGTGTACTCGGGGGTTTCCCACACGTGCACGTGATTATGCATTCATTCAGCCACGATTAAAAATATTATTACATGAAATCAAAGAAAATTTGAATAAAAAAGTCCTAAAGTCTCTGAGAGCAATCAAATTGATCGAAATACTCTGAAAATCTGGAGAGAGAAATCCATGCACAACTAGTAAATTCCCACCACTAAAAACACTAGTTAGTGATGGAAATCAACATCGTAAATTTTAAGGCAGAAATAGCGGTTGGAGAGCAGTTACTTACGACAGCACCTTGGCCAAAGCAGAGGCAGGTGCAAGTTTCTCCACTTGAAACCATCTCAGGTAGAAGAGAACCCACTCTAGAGAGTCCAAGTGAGTCTGGTTGATGTGTTGCTCCGGGGTACGGTGGAACCTTCCCTCCACCGAGTCTACCTTGGAAAAATCCTAAATTTTATAGCCACTAAGGTCACCAACGAGAATAAATATACTGGGGAATATTCTGCGATCTAATATACACGCTGATTAGAATGTGTAACAAATCCCACTTGAAGGCTCCTTGATGTAATCCAAGGTTTGCAAGCAGTGACTGAGGAGCTCCTCGACAATGGTCTACGAGGTTACCGTTTTTCAATACGATGCACATCTTGCTATCTTTCCCAATGAAGATAGGTACGATTACCCTCCTTTGATTCGGATATGATCTCATGCTTAACTTTTAAGAAGAGCTTCAGGCATAGATGCTACAATTAGATTTTCCCTCTTAGGAAGATTACTGCTTGTTTTGTTTTAGTACATGCATGGAATGTTAGCTACAACCTATTCCAGGGGCACTAGCCTAAGTTATGTTGGTGGAAAAAGCCTAGAAAATGTAAAATATCTATATTGATTTTTTTAATTTAGTGTTGATTTTAGTTTGGTTGTTTCTTAAGACGGAAAGGTATGAAGTGAAACTTCAATGATGTTTAATGGCCAAACTTAAATATGCTAATATGCATCTTGAATGTAAAATGCAACTCTTTTTCTCTTAAATGAAACTTATCTAGGGAAAGATGAGAGAGATTTCAAAAAACTTTCAAAATATGTAATTCTTTCTTTCCATAAAAAAAAAATATTTGAAAGAATAATTTCAAGAACTCAATTTCATGAAAATGATCAATTACTCATTCGAAATGAAATTCTTTATCAATCAGGATCGAAACTACAAGTCTTTGAACAAACCATTTCCAAAGAGAACCATGTGAAAAACTTCAAAAACACCAAAATTCAAAAGAAACCAAAGGGAAAATCTTATTTCAAACTCTATCTAAGTTTTGAAGATGTTTTGCCCTAGTTGTCATCGAACCAAGAAAATTTATACTTATCAGCAAAACTCAAAACATCTAGTAATAGTTTAATTGTGACATTTAGGTCTTATCAAGCTAAAAGCTTTTCTAATTTTCAAATGAAAATGAAGATCCAAATTCATAAAAGCAAAGTTTGCAACAAATGTTCGATAGCTCATCGAAAACATGGCGACACGATTGACTAAGGCATGTGAAAATTTCTAATATGAAGCGGTAGAAGAAAGTAGGGCAAATAATCGCTCATAAAAAATGTAAAATCGGTCGAAAATATCACTCAAACACAAAAATCAACGAAATAAATTCACACATAAGACTTTGACGATCGGGCCCCATTGGGAAAAATGCGAGAGGGGGGGGGTGAATCGGTATTCTGACATATTCAAAACTTTTTACTTTTGCACTCTTTAAAACCCATACGCTACTTTTATTTGGTAAACTCGCGTATATCGTGGATATCCTTCATGAAACTAGCGTATTCGCCAGAATATCTAAAAATGCGGATATTTATTAATAACTCTTTGCACTATTCAATCATGCGAGAGATTAGAAAGTTAAAAGCATGTGCGGTAAGAAGCAGATAAACCATCACATATGAACACCAAGATTTTTAGGTGGAAACCCAAGTCGAGAAAACCATAAAGTACCTTGTCATCCTTCAAAAATTTTGTTATAGAGAAAACATCTTACGACGCATATGTGCGCGGTGCCGGAACTCCTACCGACACGGGGCACCCTGGCGCTGGTTACCCGACCCACTCTCCTGGAAGAGCTCCAACTGACCCGAAGGCTTCAACCCTCGACACCTCTATGGACCACGTTTCTCCAATTTCCTCGCGGATCCACTCCATCTATTTACGCACGATCAACGATGAAACGGATACATATAACTCAGCAGCAGAATGTCAATAAACCGGCCCGAACGAGATCGGATATTTCTTACCACGGACTTTACAGCAAGCCTAGTTTGCATACGCGCTTTCCCTTCCTTTGATGTCGTGTATATACGTGCTTAGTCCCTTAAACGATTGTATACCTTTGTGTTAATTTCATGCGCATACGCGCTTTCTTGGTGAGCAACGTATATGCGCACTTTCTCTTTAGCGAACTATCGTGTTGTTCTAACCATTAAAGGGCGCATACTTCCGGATCGAGATATTCGGTTGAATTCAACCCTTTACTTCGGTGATTTTCGCCTCATCACAGTCTAATCATTATAAGCAGATCTGTAAATACGAAGATATATTTCAGATCTGAATCCCCCTTCTTCATCATTGGTGCATCATACATTAAGATCATCATTCAGCGCCAACCTTTTCATTGGAATGCTGGTTTAGAAGTATTCATTAGAGGCCTCGAGACATCTTTACATCCTCATCATTTGTGATGAATTTCTTCTCCTTATATACAAGATTTACCCTTTCAATACCATGAGCCAAAACCACATTACTCCCAGGTAATTGTTACGGGCCAGGTCATTAAAGCAGGATCATTACCCAATACGTAGGTCAATGCCATGATGGATTGCCCACAGTTTTTCACTTTTTGAGCGCTTTTTCCCTTACGCGACTTGTAACGTTATTTCCGCGTTCGCCACAGGCTTCCCCCTGGTATATCCGCGTATGCCTTGAGACATACTCTTTTCATCATGCTTTGAGCACTTCCTGATTGCTTTCTTCATTGTCTTGTACATGTTGTAGATACATCATATTTAGTTCATTAAGACATATTATCAAGCACAACTTGCCATCGTCTTCATCGAATGGGTTGCCATTCAAGGACAACATTCAGCATCATAAACATCATATCTCATCAGATTTGTCATTTATCGAGTTCATCGAGGTCAAAAATAACTTCATCGGGTGGATTGCCATCGAGGACAGCACATGCCAATCATCTCATGTCTTCATCTTCATTAGTGGGTTGCCATCGAGGACAACACTCTTGCATCTGGCTGTTAGCAACAATCTCCCCTTTGGACTTGATGGCAGCCATGATGGTGTTTAGTTACTACAACGGTCCGGTACAATAAGAATACAATGACACCATGTCACTTTCTCCATTCTCTCCATTTTTGGCACCATTCTTTCTCTTCATTCTTTCTCTTCATTCAAACACCATGTCACTCTCCCCCTTTGACATCAGAGACAAGGCGGATCAAAACCAACACACTTTCCCCCTTTTCTCCTCAAGTAAGAAGAAGCGTTACGCAAATGGAGTATATCTTTGAAGTACATGCGAATCTTCAAACATATGTTCCAATGAAGTACATGACTCTATAACTTTCCTATCACCAATGACTCATGCCCCGCCAAAGATCCAACCAAGTGGATTTTCATATGATACTCAACTACCCAGCAAGTGGGTTTACAAATGATAAGTCCTTACATGGTAGAAAATTACAATTTACATCATAGGTCTGTGAAGACCTTGTCATCAGTACAAATATGACTTTAAGACCAACACGAGAAGGTCCTCAAGAAAAGCAACAGGTGAGCCGTCGTAATGCCAACAATGCATTACATCGTAGTAATGCTCCCCACGAAAATGTACATCCGAACATCACTACATAAGTCTAAGGCTTCCCCCTTAGTTTGTGCATCCACGAACACTTTCACCAACAAATCCTTCGAGCATATTTATCAAAACATGAGAAATAGAATTATGAGCGGAACACCACCGGAGGATACCAAACGATGTCGGAGATACCAAACGACCTTTATGTTGTCTTTGAAGAAGTGACTCCCGGCAAAAATTTGTCGGCAATCGGACATACGCGCTTTACGTGGAGGAACTCGCGTATATGTGTGTAAAGGAAAACCCGCGTATCCGATTTAAACACGAATTTATGCGAATTTGTTCTTTTGGTAGTGAGGAGCCTTGACTTAAATGTGAATACTCGAATGCTTCCACAGGTGAGGTTTGGTAAAGATATCGGCAACTTGTTCTTAGGAGGGAACATACTCAACTTCACCTTTTATTCAGAAACGCCCATTCCGTAAATGGTCGCAGTAGAATGTGCTTGGTCTTTGAATGCATAACGAGGATTCTTTGGGAATGCGATGGCACTTGTATTGTCACACATAATGCGAGATAGAAGTACATTTGATTTGAAAATCTCCCAAGGTTTGCATCATCAAGGAGTTGAGTACAACGAATGCGACGACCCGTATTACCTTCAACGGTAGATAAGGCGATAGAGCTTTGCTTCTACTGACAGACACGAACGAGACCCCATATAGAATACTTACTACTTGTGCTTTTTCGATCATCAACATTTCACCTTGTCTGCATCGAGAGTAAGCATGAAAGTAAGATCAACATTCTTTGGATACCATAGTCCAGAGTCTTGAGTTCCTTGCGAATGTTGAATATTCTTTTGACGACTGAAGATGAGACTCTTTTGGATTAGCTTGGAATCGTCGACAATCCTAACGAGCATATAATGTCTTGGTCTAGTCGATGAGATAGTAGACTTCCTATCATTGATACGTATTGGTTGGTCCACCATGAGGGAATCATCATGAGCGAGATTGCATCCCGGTTATCATTGGAGTACTTACGGGCTTGCATTCGTCCATGCCATACTTCTTCAAAATTTTCTTAAGATATTTTTGTATGATAGGGAACTCCTGCCATCTGCCCGATTTGATACTTACCCAATCCAAGAAAGAATGTTGATTTCCCCAGTAAAGACATCTCAAATTCTTGGCACATATGAAAAGCAAATTTTGACTCAAGGATTCTTCATTACTCCCAAAGAAAATGATATCATCAACATATACAATCACAATCAAAAGTTTGTCATGTTGATTTTGTGTATAAGTTGTTATCAAACAGACCCCTTTGAAAATCCTTGTTGATGGAGATATTTATCAAGACGATAGTACCATGCCCTTGGAGCTTGTTTGAGACCATATAGAGCCTTCTTAAGTTTACAAACAAGATTTTTATCATTTCCCAAAACGAATCCCTCTTGGTTTTTCTATATAAACTTCTTCTTAAGAGATCACCATTGAGAAGACGATTTGACATCCATTTGATAGACTTTGATTTGTTGAGAACTGAAAAAAGCAGAGAAACATTCTTATGGCTTCAAGTCTAGCTACGGGAGCAAAGAAAGTTTCTTCAAAGTCTACACCTTCTTGATGAGTGTACCCTTTGCAAACCAATCGCTTTGTTTCTTACAACATCTCCATTTTCATTTAACTTGTTCTTGAATATCCATTTGGTTCCAATGACATTTTTATCATGTGGTCTTGGTACGATTCCAAGTATGAATCTTTTCAATTTTACAGTCAAGCTCTTCATTCATGGCTTGAATCCAACATTCATCTTTAATGAACAGTGCTGGTAATTGTAGATAGGAATACCAAATAGCTAGAAGATCCCATAAGAGTCCTCCTTGTTTGCTTTGATTCTTTGTTTCCAAGATTTGATTCGGGATGATTCTTTTTTCAGACGTGTCTGGGATGGAGCTTTCTCGATAGATCATCTTGAGTTCTTCATTGGATACGCCATATCATTTCCACTTGATGTAGAAGGACAAACATCACCATCATCTTCTTGTTTGCTTGTTTTCTTCTTTAGGAAGTACATGGAGACTCATCAATGACAACATCAATACATTAGGCAATCTTTTGAAGCCTTTTATTGTAACATTTGTACTCACCTTGTAGATGAGTAACGAAAAGTATCCTTCATACGTACGAGTTCATTTTACCCGAAGTTTTTCGTATTATTTTGATAAAGCATTTACTTCCAAAAAATTCTCAAAATGCTACAGAGGAGAATTACCATGCCGAGTTCATATGGAAGTTTTGTCCGCATTGCCGAACATGTGCCTTGTTGAGAATATTTGGCACTGCTTGTGTCTTTGCTTCTCAGATGTGAATGTTCGATCATCGAACGCAGCTCTAACCATTTGTTGAATTGTTATTCATTCTTTTCTGCCTACACCATTTTTTTTTGTGAGTGCACTGCTACGGCTTGTCTTTTTTTATGCCATGTTTTTCACAAAAAGTCAAAGAATTCATTTGAAGTATATTCTCCTCCTCGATAAGATCTAAGACATTTGATTTTTAGATCTAGTTCATTTTCAACTTGATGCTTTGAAGATCAAAATTTCTCAAATGCTTCATCTTTGTTAGCAAGCAACCCAATCCAACACATTAGAGAATCATCGATAAATAAGATAGTATTCTTCTCCTCGTGGTTTTTCCTCATAGGTCCACAAATGTCGGTATGAACAAGTTAGGAGAGCCTACTTGATGATCCTTCTTTAGCATTAAATTGTACTACTGGTTTATACCAGAATTGACGAGTTTGCATATGATACTCTACTGGTAGAGTAATGTTGGGAAGACCACGAACAACGAGTACGCACTTGCTTTGTTGATTTGAGAAAGCTCGAATCTTGACCTTCTATGCCATAGCCAATTTTACGAAGATTTACTCGAGGTAACATTGATCTTTGTTGTTCTTTAATATATACGGGTTGCTTGGAGTTCTTTTCCCCTTTTATAATAGCTTTGTCTCGAGATCACGAACCACAAATTCTTTTGAATTAAAGATGACTTACATTACCTTGATCACACATTGACTTACATATGATTATGCCTTAATCCATCCACATACATGACATCATTGCTTCCTTCCACCTTTCTTTTTAAATACGGACCCTTTTCCTTTCATTACGACGGGAATATCATTTCCAAATGTATTCTTTTCCTTTTCTAGAGCATTATATGCAAGAAGTTTGCTTTTGTCACATCATATGTCTTGAGCATCCACTATCAATGTACCATTGATTTTCTTCTATACTATGAACAACTGTATCCATGATTTTCAACCTATAATTCCTTCTTTTTCCACATGCACAGAACTTGAGGAAAGATGTTGTTTATTTGGACTTTGTCATTCCAGGGTCTTCATGGCCAAAGTTATTGCAATAAGTACATTCCAACTACATTTGAAGAGGAGAAAAATTGTTATGGGTGTTTTCTTTGGTTAGGTATCATCCTTTCTTTCTTGCCTCTCTTGTCATGATGGTTTTGTATGCAACACATTGAGCAACTTTATGACCAAGAATTGTGACACTGCAGAAACGTTGTCCATTGAAGTAGGAAATTTACATTACTCCTTAAAATCTTCTGTTTGAATTTTTTGATGAGTTGTTGCTTCTTTGAGAAATATCCCTGTTAGTGTTCCTTGTATTGTGATGATCATACTTTACCTGTAAAGATTCTTTGTTCCTTCTTTGAGGAGGTGAGTGAAGTAAACCGATTGTTGCGCCTTTGGGTAATTTGGTCTCTTGAGCTTTGAGAAGTTCTCCGGTGTATCAAGACCTATCTTAATCATGGGAGAACGTTGAACCTTGATAATCTCATCTAAGGTTTCGGATCCTTTAACGGAAATCCTAAGATTCGAGTCTTTACTTTCTCAAGTTCTTTTCTTAGACTTACTTCACATTCCTAATTTTTCATTATGCTTCTTTGCTTCTTCATTACTTGCCTTTGAGTTTCTATGATTATTTTACTTTCTTCCAAGCATATTTTGAGTTGATTATTTTGATCAAGAAAAATTATTGTCATACGAAACATCCATAAAAGCATCTTCGTCATCTCCCAAATTATTTTCAAATGCCATGAGAAGTCTAAGATCTTGTTCACAATCTTCCTCTTGTCGAGATAGCCCATCAAGTTTGTCTTCATTTGTATAGTAGCTTTTCTTAGTGCTAGACCCGGTTCTTATTCCTTCTTGTTACTTCCTTTTCTTTAGCAGATGTTTCTTTATAAGCACATTTTGCGGCATAATGACCA
The DNA here is from genome assembly GCA_034641835.2 of Pinus albicaulis. Classification (NCBI taxonomy): domain Eukaryota; kingdom Viridiplantae; phylum Streptophyta; class Pinopsida; order Pinales; family Pinaceae; genus Pinus; species Pinus albicaulis. The sequence continues at coordinate 1,148,201,064 of CM076579.1, read as the reverse complement.
ACTCTTCCACAATTGAAACATTTGAAAGGAAGCTTACCTTTGAATCTTCCGGTTCCTAGTTGGAGTCTTCTCACAAAGTTTGCCTCGTCTTCTTGAGATATCTTGACCCTTGCGGTTTTAACTTCTTTCCCTTTTGTAGAAGCTTCCGCTTGACTTCTTTGACTTCGGATGGTCCTCCTCTCCTCATTTCATATGCGATCGGTATGCCATGAAGTTGCACCATAGTAAGATTTTGAAAGATCTGTTTTTCTTCAAGAGCGAAACTTTCGACTCAAACTTAGTTAGAGAGATCTCAAATTTTCTCAACCATAAATTCGGTTATTGTTTCTCTGATTTCTCCTTACGGTTTACAACATCATCAACACGTAAAAGAATCCGGCAATATTCTCATCACATTATGCATTTTAAATTTTCATACTCAATTACAGAGATTGAAGTTTCGCACTTTTTACCTTTATCCTGTATAGCTTAAGATGATTTTGTCCCATATCTCCTTTGCGTATTTAGGCGCATGAATTGTGGCTGATGCCTTGATTAGACTTCCGGTTATAGCATTGACCGCTTTTTGCATTTGTTTCAAAATTCTTCCTTTACGGTTGCATCGGTTGGTATAGCGAATTTTGGATATTGATATCCTTGTTCCATGATAGCGTACATCTTTGTTCCCATGAATTTAGAAGGTAGATCTCATCCTAATTTTCCAAAAGATTAAATTACTCCGTTGAAGATAGGAGGCTTGATAGATGTTGTTCCCTCTTGATTGCTCATCTTGCTTGATCTTCCTTCTAGCGGTTAAGCCTTTTCGAACGGGACACACACTCGTGCCAATTGTTGGGAAAAATGCGAGAGGGGGGGGGGTGAATCGTGTTACGACATATTCAAAACTTTTTACTTTTGCACTCTTTAAAACCCATGCGCTACTATTTTGATGAAAACTACGTATATACACGAATATCCTTCATGAAACTAGCGTATTAATAGAGATATCTAAAAATGCGGATATTTATTAACTTAACTCTTTGCACTATTCAATCATACGGGGATTAATTTAACGGAAAACATGTGCGGTAGAACATAATAAACCATCACACATGAACACGAGGATTTTTGAAATTTGGAAACCAGAGTCGGGAGAAAACCAAGCTGGGTTGCTCGACCTTCAAAATTTTGTTATGGAAAACATCTTACAGCAACATGTATGTCTTTGAGTGCGGAGACTCCTACCGGCACGCAGGCACCCACTGGCAGCCTGGATTTTACCCGACCTCTCACGGAAGGGAGAGCTCCAACCCCACAGTGAAGGCTACGACCCTCGGCCTCATGGACCACGTTTCATCGATTTCACCTTTGGATCCACTCCATCTATTTACGCACGATCGACCATAAACGGATACATGTAACTCAGCGACATATGTCGATGAAACGGCGAACGAGATAAGATGACACAACACCACGGAACTTCAGCAAACCCTAGTTTGCATACGCGCTCCCTTCGATGTCGCGTGTATATACGCGCTTTCAGGTCCACATAAACCGGCGTATACCTGCGCATGTTAATTTCACTGGCATGTACACGCTTTCTTCGGCGAATACGCGTATATACGCGCTTTCTCTTCGAACTAGCGTATGTATTTATAACCATTACGGAGAGGCTGCATACTTCTTGAGATCGAGATATTGATTCCAGTTCAACCCTTTACTTGGAACATGTTTTTGCCTCCATCCTGAATCTAATCATTCCATAAACGGATACAGCAAATACAGATATATTTCGAGATCTGAATCCCCTTCTTCATCATTGGGTGCATCATACATTAGGATCTATCATTCAGCGTAACCCTTTTCATTCGGATATAGTTTAAGAAGTATTCATTAGAGCTGGAACATCTTGCACCCATACTCATCATTTGCACGATGAATTTCTTCTCCTTATATAGGTTCACCCCTTTTTCAATACCATGAGCAAAAACCACATTACTCCCGGAAATGGTATTCACGGAGCCCGAGGAGGGTCATTTGGGCGGTTATTACGCAATACTATGGGTCGATACCATGGTGGTTGTCACTGATTTTCACTTTTTGGCGCTTTTGCCCTCTGGCGACTTGTAACGTTATTTCAACGTGCATACGCGTACCCTAGACATATCGACGTATGCCTTGGGAACATACTCTTTTCATCATACTTTGAGCACTTTACGAATTCCTTTCTTCATTTGTCTTCCATGCATGCTGTGAATACATCATATTTAGTTCATCGAGGCATATTCTATCCAAGCACAACTTGCCATCATCTTCATCGAATGAGTTTGTCGTCGGACAACAGTTGACATCATAAACATCATATCTCATCGATTTACATCATTTATCGAGTTCACATCGAGTCAAAAATAACTTCATCGGGTGGATTTCCATCGAGGACCTTTGTGCCAATCATCTCATGTCTTCATCTTCATTAAGTGGGTTTCCACTCAAGGGACAACACTACGCATGTGTGCCAGCAAAGGGACAAGTTGGGGCAAACACGAAGAATCTAGTAATCTATTTCTAGAAAAAGGAGTGTAAATTTTTCAAAAAATTTCACAAGTCCACAAGTTATAATAGAAAGGTGAAATCTTTTCAATGCAGACTAGAAATTGTGGAGGCTACCTTCTTGTTTTTAAATAAAAGCATAGAGACTAGAAAACATATAGAAAAAATAAAATTTGAATCTGTTTTTCATGGATTCTAATAAATTATCTACCCAACCAGTTTGAACTAATCGAAATCGAGAAAACTCTTTAAAAGTCAAACTCCAAAATAAAAAGGAAAACTAAGTTCATTATCCCAAATTGGAGTACCATTTTGTTACACGGATAAATCCCTTGTGACAAGGAACAATCTCACTAGTATCCTAAGGATATCTAGAAACAAACAACCAAATGAAAGCCATTTTCTCTATATCATTTGTGATTCAAAAATTATTAATAAAAAAAATTACGAGGACATGCTCCACACCTGAAGTCAATGCTTGTTGTGATCTTCAATCCGGTCGATCGTTCAAAAGAGGCTTCTTCGATGAAAGAACCCTGCCAATCAAAAGACATGAAAAAAATGAAAAGCACACACGGAGTATATGAGTGAAAACACTAATCTATCTCGGTGATCGGAATCTAAAGATTAAATTACTCAAATAGATACATGAACAATTCAATGAGAAAAATAGAATCCATTTGTATTATCTTGCATAATAATATGTAACCTTACAACTTTGTCGCCTTGATGTTATACGGGTTCTTTTCGGGGAATCTTTGAACAACGGGTCCTCTCGGTTTATGACAAGCCTTCTCCTCTACGGAACTAGCATGAAGTCATGGATATGAGTGTGTGATCATTCTCATATCAATAATGCCAAGTATAAGTATTATTTCTTGACAATTCTCCTCAAAAATATAAGTTCTAAGTACCCTTGAGGGAAGTAAAACATAAACTCAATTTATAGGACAAGGAGAATTGGTTTCGGTTCCATAAGAAGGGGATAATTCTCATGAAGCGAAGGATTTGACTCCAAGTACCAAGGGATAGAGCTCTATGAGTGAAGGATGAAGCTCGACTTGATCGACGCTTACAAAGCTTCCGATTGGGAGAATGTTCGACCAGTTGAGCTTAGAAAGTTACTTTTCTTATGTTTTACCTTTTACGGGGGGTACGGGTTTATAAAGCGAACGTACGAGGATGTACATAAGCTATAGAACAAATATCTACAAATACGCAGGCAAGAGCTAGGAAAAGTGCGGAGTTAGGCTTTTTGAAGTTTTTAATGAGCTTTTCTTCAATTTCATGACTTGGTTTAGGAACTTTGGGGTTTGACCTCTAAGGGAAACGATATATAGGTAGTGATGGACCTATATAGATAGTCGAATGTCATGGTGACAAAATAGCATGTAACGGAAACTTAGGATATTTTCTTGTCTGACCTTGTAATACCCTTTCTCGACCCCTATGATGCATATACATGTACATGTGATGCGAGTCGATGTTCCTCCGTGATTATACACATTCGGACGGAGTTGGTCGAGTTATGAAAATGGTTAAGGCGAGTGTGCCTATGTAATGGCTGCGAGGATCATGACTATTATGTTGGTGAGCCGAGAAATAGTGATAAATAGGCTAGTGAGCCAATGTTTATTTTGCGGGCTTTTTTGCATGCCCATGTAAATATGTTAAATATATTTTTGGGGCCAACATGCCCGGGAATATATGCCTTTATAGGTTGTGAGCTAGGAAGCCTAAAATTGTATTTATGATGTAATACACACACACACACACACACACACACACACACATATATATATATTGTATACCAGCACCATAGAAGAAAAAGAGTATGAGGGCACAAAACTCCATGGGGAAAAGTGAAACAAGGTTGATGTGATGTTTTGTAGTAAAGAACACTAAATCACACGTGGCTTTAGAGAGTTCCTTGTGGAAAGAAAGAGTCATGCATTTATAAATCAAATGGTTTGTAGCCAGAAGGGAATTCATTCATTCAATAAGGCATGGGGTTTATGCATTATTATGGTTAAGAAGATGGTAATTAGGGAGTGGAATCGGTAGAATCACTATGGCATCCATATAACCACGGAGGCGGTGGATTATGGCTAGTGAGTGAACTGCGATGGATTCATTTATGGCGGACATGGAGTTTAGTGTAACTTCAGTCTTGGAAAATTTGAGCACTACTGAAGTGAATTAGTAGTGTGCTTCTTCTTAAGAATTTTTACCAATTAAAACTATCTTGAATCATGAAAATATTAACCAACATCTAATAGAAAATCATAACATGTGCACCATATGGGTTTTATCTATATACCATGAAACAACGTATGATAAATAATGTACAACATAAATCATCAACACAAAGACCTGAATGTCACAGTGGAAACCCTTCGATAGAAAAACCACCCTTATTGTTGGTGCACTGCTACGAATCTCTATTATGTCAAAGATATTTTTCATTTACACGGATCAACGACAACCATAAACTAGGAGACTTGACCTCATATACAATAGGCACGCTTTTCCACATCATCTAGGAGAATGGAAATCGCAATGATAATCTGGGAATACTTTGTTCTCTGTCTGTTCTTCTCCACATGAATCTATGGAAGCCACCATGACCAACAATCCTCTCCCAACCTTTGATTGGATGGAGAAACTTGTTCCTTTTCGATCTTTCTGAGAATCACTATGCCACTCTCATGAAGTCACTTATCCTCCACACTATGTGGACCTCATCTCATATATTTTCTACCTTTGGATCCAAGACACTCTTCTCCTTCGATTCCAACTGCGAAATCATAATCTAAATAGCAAAGACTCTATGCAAATCACCATAAAAAACACCACCAACAATGTGCTCTACTCCGGCAAAATCGTGGCTCACATCCATGCATCAAAGAAACTACAATAACATGATCTCCGACAACATAAAATATGCTCCCTCAAGTCTTCTGCGCAAACGGATATCTTTGCTATAGCAATCTGCTCAACTCTACAACATGCTTCAAATATGCTCATTACACTTCCATCTACACTCATGAATTGAAGTATCTTTGATCAAAATTATATTTGAAACATCCTCTCTTCACCATCCACTGCTCTCTCACACTATCACTCAACCAACCATTGACAAATCCAAAATGGAGTATATAAAAAATACAAGGAAAATTACACTTTCGGACTCGGATAAAGTTACATGAAAATTGATGAAATAAAACCATTATAACCACTACTTGTGCATAAGGTGTTCACATTCAACTGGAATACTTTCTCAACCAAATTTGACCTTATCGACTTAATTTAGAGGCTTTTGTGAACATACGGGTTGAAATACTTTGGAAGTGCATAAAGAATGCAAAATGTCATTTTAAGCCTCAGTTGCACCTGAAATTGCCATACTTTATTTGTAATTTTGCATGCATAGACTTTTCGCCTAGCTATTGGAACCTTTAATTAACGTGCATAGGCCTTCATCCTGCGGCCCAGGGTAAGTATGAGAAGAAATCGTAACTTCTCAATTCGGGACCTCACCACCTATTTTGTCACCTTCTCCAACTCTTGTGCATGCCTCCAAACAATTTTTTGAGTCTTGTGACACCTATGTAAATGGACCAAACATGTATCCTAAGTGCCTTTGAGGGTTGGCATGAGTTCCATCAAGTCCTTTACTCTCTTATGACACATTATAAGTGGCAACCGTGAAGCAAACACTAAGAACCTTTGCAACGTCAAAATCAAGCCAGCACATGGATACAACAAGTCATCCTCGATACATGCTAGATAGGCATTCTTTTGCACTAGGTTCCTACACTAGGTCATGAATGTAAAAGTGTAATTTGATAAATTGTAACTACCAATAGAATTTAATCCAAATCAAAGAGACACAATCCTACTCTACTACTACTATGGAAATTAATTCATAATTTAAAACAATATTTGCAAACATGCATCAATCACATGCACAGAACACAAATGTATCTAGGGGAAAACAGGCGGCCCAAAAACCCCTTAAGCCTTGTTTGCATTAATCATTGGTAGAAAATTTGATTACAATTGCCTTGCTGGACTCTACAGGCACAACCTCTGAGTGAATATTTTTCTCTTTTTTAGTGAGAATCTTTTGACCCAAACTTAGTCAATTTTTTCCCATGAGCTCCTATTTCCTTGCATAATTCACGAGAAGTATCCCCTATTCTTCAGAATTTCCTCCAAAATTCTTGTCTCGATTTCAAAGAATCGATCATTGATTGCATGCAACACCTTGTCAGACTCGAGAACTAGTTTACAATGATGTTACACTACATGGAATCTCCACCACAACTTGAGAAATTCAAGTCCTTACATGCATGAGCCTAATTTTGGTTGATTGATCGATTAACTAGATGATCTCTATGTTAGATTGTTGTCCCACTACACAATCGACCTTCTATGAATCCTAATCAGCTGGTTAGAACTAGTTTAGCTAGTACAAGCTGAAACAAAATGAACTAGATTTCTATAAATTAGCAATCAACACAGAAAATTGAACTCCAAGCCCACTAAATTGAAAGTACTAAGCTAGGCGAAGGTGAAAAAATCCATGTCACCTCATTTAACTCCTCGAGAAGTTGTCTTGATGTGGGAAATTTTGAATTTTTCCCAATTTGACTATGGCAAAATCAAATTGAGCCTTTCTTGCTACACTTCTCAACCTCCCTCTTAGAAAGAAAGGGATTATAAACTACCCCAATCCCGCACTTGTGGAATTCAAAATTACATCTTGACAAATCCTTTTCAAGATGTCGACTTCTTGTTCCTGCACGGAATGTATTATAGCAGTATACGCCTCTGCATAGTCCGTAAATGATGATTCCAAATATCTATGCTTGGATCGATCGTGAAATAACGGATTCTCGGAGAGCTTAATGCAATTCCGATTATCACAATAGATCACGATTGGATCCATATCCTAACCAAGCAATCACAGGTATGTTCTCATCCTTATCGCCTCACATGTTGTTTGGCTTACGACCATGTATTCAACTTATATTGGTAAGCACCACATACCTTTTGCCTCTTGTTGTACCGGGGAAATTTTGCGGACCAACTTTGAAAAATTCCACGATGTACTTTTTGGTGAGATGGAATCCATGACCAGCGCCATTTGTGAGCCACACAACACTCCCTTTATCTTGTTTATACTATAATCCACATCTTAAGTGGTGCCTGCGGTATCATAAGACATGCTTTTGTTGCCTTCCAATATGCACAGTCGGCCTAACCATATCTTAGCTAAATTGGTTGATTGCATATCACATATACGGTCATGTGTTCACAAGATACATTAGTGAGCAGCACTAGTTTTCAATAAATGGTAGCATAAACATCTTCACCGAAGTGCCATTATCCTTCCTCCCACACTTGGTGTCTCCATGGGTTTACGACTCGCCGCTTGCCAAATCTTTGCGATGGTATTTAGGTGGCATACTTTCCTTGAGACATAGCAAACAATTCCCCATCGACTTGCCATACTGCCAACTTGAGAAGTGAGTGCATTAGACCCATGTCCTTCATAGCATCAAATTCCCTTGTAAGGTCTTCCTTACAGAGAGTTGATCAAATACACTCATCACCTACCAATGTTAAATCATCGACATATAAAACAATGATAATAAGTTACCTTCGATCAAAAATATGATATAGGTTGTCACTTCACTTTTGGTGAAGCTCTAGGCAATAGAGATAAACGTTGATCCTAGGTGCGCTTTTCGGGAACCGTACAATGCTCGCATAGGTACGCCACATGAGACTTCCAATCTGTGTCTCAAAACATTATGGTTGCGCTATGTACCTCCTCCTCAATAACACCATTGAGAAATGATGTTTTACATCCCTTCGGTGGATCTTCCACCCATCGTACATCCGGTGCAGAGTGATCTAATGGATGAATACCTTGCTACGGGAGCAACAATTTACTCATAATTAATTGCATCATGAGAAATCGCTGACCACAAATCTGGCCTTATATTTCTCTGTGTACACGTTTTACGCATGCTTAACCTTGAAGATCCATTTCGTACCCACAACTGATTTTCGTAGGTCTTCGGTTGCTTCCAAACATTGTTCTTCATGATGGATTCATATTCTTCCACCATTGAATTAACCCAAGCTGATTTCTCTGCCTCCCCATATTTCTTCCTCAAAATATTATGGCTCATTCTCTACAAACCAAGTCATTAGATTCATGTGGTCGGTGTACCTCTCGGGTGACCTCCTTTGTACGGCTGGAATTTGAAGGGAGATCCCATTCTCCCTCATGCCATGCACCAGTATGTCAGCTTCTATAGTTCTCTTTCTCCCCTCTCACAGATGTCTCTGCTTAGGTCGCTTTTCTCCACTCCTCCTCTCTTGCTCCTCCATTTGGTTGCTCCCCAACCTTGAGGCTCCTCCTTTCTAACCAAAGTTGCTACTCTAAGTGGGATTTAAACTCCCACTCTTAAAGAAACATTTAATTTTATTTCTCTCATCGAACTTTACATCCATTTTACTGTAAGTATTTGTCATTATGAGGAAGAGTAAGTACACTGGTAATTGTGTGGGTTTTGGTGTAACCCGCCAAAATCCAACTCTGTTGATGGCTCGAAATTTTCTTCCTTGAAACTTTGGAGACATGGAAGTAAAACGAGCTCCAAAAATTCTAAAATAGGGACACGTATGAGCTTTTTTTCCCGAAAGGCCTCCTCCGGTGTAACCATCACCCAAGACTGCGATAGGGACTACGGATTAGCAGTGGTTCTGGTGTATTTAACATGCCTTTGCCCACAAATTAAGTGGTAGACCTTGGTCATGTAGCCTAGCTCTCACAACTCCCACAATGCGTTGGTTCTTTCTCGCAATTACCCCATTATTCTATGGGTTGTGGGGAGCTTTCATTTCTCTTCAATTTCCTTCTTTGGCACAAAAGTCCTTGAATTCATTCCAAACATATTCACCTCCATTTTCGCTCCTGAGAGCCTTCACCTTCTTGCCGATATATTTCTCAACTAGTGCTTTGAATTCTATAAATTTTTAGAATGTCTCATCTTTCTTCCACATGAAGAAGATCCAACACTTTCTTGAAAAATCATCAATAAAAATAACGTAGTACTTATGTTTTGCAGTGGAGGATGTGGAGAAGGGTCCACAAACATCAGATTGGACTCTCTCCAATACTAAATTTTCTTTGTTGTCTCAATCATGGAATGTGGATTTCACTTACTTCCCCAAAGTACAACCTTTGCAGACATCATGTTTCTCAAGTGATCCTTTAGGGAGGCCAATGGTTATCTGTTGCATAATTTTGAGGACTCCATGATGAAAATGACCACGTATTTTGTGCCAAAGTTTTCCAACATCACGAATTTTCACTTTCTCTGCCTTACTACTTAATGTATCACAATCTTCCACATCCAACTTGTATAAGTTCTTCACACGAACCCTGATCTGAATCACATATCCAGTAGATACGTGTCTAATAAATTATTCCCATTTGATGAAGATCACATCATAACCATGGTCTTCCAAAACTGTTATAGAGATGAGGTTCTTTTTTAGGCCTAGTACAAGCATTACATCTTTGAGGTGAAGAGGGGATCTTGACTCCCTCTTAAAGGTTATTGTACCAATATTGACTGCATGTACCTTTCGTCATCCCCAAGCTCAATATGCATTTGGAGATCTTTCTCCTCTAGGTCATTGAAACATTCTATATACCTTTTCATGTGGAACGAGGGACCTAATTCCAAGTACCACACACTCCCCATCACAGTGCTAGCCAAGCATGCAATCAGGGTGAATTCTAGCTCAAATTGTGAAGTCAATGCTTCACCTACTACTCCTCCTGAGTTCTTCTTGCTAGAATTTTTGTGTGGACACTTTGTCTCATAGTGTTTGAATTCATGACAATTGAAGCATTTTATTTTGGTCAAGTATTTCTTCTTTCCCCCTTGGCTGGATTCTAGTTTGGTTTGAGATTTCTTCCCTTTTCCCTTCTCCCCCTTTTCAAACAATGCAAAATTTTGTCCATCATTTCCCTTGGATGAAATTCCATCTCTAGTATTTCGCCTTATTTCTTCTTGTACCAAATTGGGCCATAAGCATTCCCAATTTGGTAATTTATCCCTGCCATTCATGGAGTTCTGGTAGTTATGCCAGGATTTAGGAAGGCCTAGAAAAGTGGGCTTACTAGGTCACCATCTCCAACATTATCCCCAACTCTTCCAAGTTCATTACAAACTTGTGTGAACCTGGTTAGATAATGAACCAAAGATTCATTCTTCTGCATTATGATATTTCAAATTTTTTCTTTGAGGGAAAAATTTCTATCATCACTACTATTTTCAAAAATCTCATTCAATGTTATCCAAATTGCAAAAGGAGTTTCTTTCCTAGGGAGATTCGAGACAATGTGGTCTCTAACTCCCTCCAAAATTATTCTCCTCGCCATGGCTACATTTGTATTCCATTGGGCATGGTTTTGTGCATCAGTTTCGTCAGTTTTACAACATCTTTATTGATGTATTATAGCAATCCATTGTCATCAACTATTACCTCCATGCATTCCTTCGAGGAAATAAAATTCAAGCTACCTTTAAGTGCATACTCGAGTCTCAATCCATTGAAGGCCATTCTCCCAACTCTAAAAAAATCCTACTACACTGAAGCTACAAATTCAAACCTCTTGAGGAACAACTTTGAAATTATTGTTCTAATGTGAATCTTGATCTGATACCATGTAGAAACTATGGTGATATAATTTTAATTGCTCAATAAATTTAATCCAAATCAAGAGACACAATCCTACACTCATGCTTTGCGGAAATTAATTCACAATTTAGAACAATATTTGCAAACATGCATCAATCACATACACAAGAACACATATGTATCCAGGAGAAAGAAATTGTTAAAAATTCCCTTAAGCCTTGTTTTCATTTATCATTGGTAGAGAAATGTATTACAATTTTCTTGATTTTTCTTAGGACAACCTCCAAGTGAATAATTGTTCTCTTTTTCAAGTGAGAATCTCTTACACAAACTTATTCTATTTCTTCCCCCACCTCAACTCCTGTCTCCTTATGCAATTCCTATCAATACATAATCTAGACTGCATGATACGGGTGGATATTAGTGGCCACACGCCTATTCCACTTGGACCCCCACCATTGTTCCTTTAAGTTTTTCAGTTTCCTTAATTTTAGCATAGTTTACTATTTTTGGCAGTTATTCGAGTCCTGAACTTCCGGAGCTGTTTTGAGGCACTGAACGACGCTTTTTGGTAAAACCGAGACTATCGTGGAATTGCCTTCAATGTTGGTTACTTGAAAGTTGTAGTCCTCGGATAGAGATTTCTAACTATGCATTGGGCATGTCAAACGGAGATTGTATGCCAAAGTTACGTCCTGAGAAGTTGATGTACCGATTTACCCAAATGTGGTCCATAATTTTGGCATTTAATCTCCTAGGTGTTACACAGCAATTTGTCACTTTCCATGTACTCCACGTTACTTGATCTTGGAGGACCCATACAGTTACCTTTGTGTACTTTCCAAGCATGGAATACATACCCCTTAACCACACTTTCTCTGCCAAATCATCTCCCTTTACAACTTTTCTATAAGATCTCTATAAATACCTAGTTTTGAAGGTCAGCGCTTTCTCTCACTGTCTGACTCGCACCCATAGAAAATATTTACATTAAGACCCACGTTGATCGACGCTTTGTCTTAACATCTAAACTACGTCGATCCTCTTTTGGAAATTTTTTAAAATAGAAACGAAGCTTCCGTGACTAGAAGCTTCGCAAAGCGAAGAGCTGGAAGTTTGTTTTGAGGATATGTCTGATGAATTCCCCTTTGGGATTCTTATTCCCATAAAATAGGAAATACTCCAAAGGATAAGCCTTTTTCCCATTATTTGAGGGCCCATATCCTCCTCCTCCATTTTTATATAAGGAGACCTCTTTCACCTTTGCTACCTAAGTGAGTTAGCTGGTTAGAAGCAACAATCATAGAGAGAAGAAGAAATTATAGCTTCGGGAGAATAGAGCAGAGTGTGATTGTTTTTGTGTATTAGGAACATAGTGAGATCTTAGAACTTTGTGTACGAAGGTGTCACAAACGTGCTTGGATACGGACTTGCCGAAGGAGAGCCTCAACATCAAGGCTTGGTTGTAAACTCCCCTTGTCTTTATCATAATAAAATACAATTGATGTTTATCTTCCACTCTTGTTTACATTCATAATGAGATTTATAGCATTCCTTGATCAGTTAGATAGGTTGTAATTGTTTTATGTTTTTCGTGATTTTATGCTTGTCATGGTGTCTTGACTATCTGTACAGGTAATCGAACGTTGGTAGCAGCATGAATCGAGCTTGAGAAGAGAGATGGATCAAGAAGATTAGATGGAAGACAACAACATAGCATTAGAACAAGGTAGGTAATATTCCTTGCTCTGAATTTCATTTATATTCTAAGAAGGTAGATGTTAGTATGCTCCTGTACTTGCTAAACCCACCCTAGGGCTAGATTGATCGCCTTTGTCCGTAGAGGGGATTTTCCTGCTCAACAAATTGGCGACTCTACTGGGGAGTTTCCTTGAGTTTGTCACTCTTTGAGGTATTATTCATTCGATGATTTTAGTCGAACAACCATTTCCCTATTTGTTCCTATGTTTTTCATCAATTATAGTCTTTTAGTTTTTGCTTGAAGTGGTGAGTCTGGTCCTGGTTAGGGGAAATTCTTTGTTTTTTTTTTCTTTTTCAGAAATTGGCGCTTTTATTTGTCTAACAGTCATGCCGAACATGCCAATTGGCGCTAGTTTTCAGTTATAAAGTCACACCAATCGGAATTTTGGCGCTAGTTTCAACCCCAAAAGTCACGCCCATTCCTGTGGGTGTGAAAAATTAAGGTTTTTTCCCTAACTCTTTCACCAGTGTGTCTTGCCCTTCCGGCATTTTTCTCTACATGATTTATATTTTCTCCCCTTCACCCAAGTGGGTTTGATGGGCTCGTTGGCTTGGTTTTTGGCTGTTTTTGTTCCTTTCTGTTGGGACGTGCATTCTAGGATTTTGCATCAATTTCCTAGTTGCATGTTTCACGGGACATCACCCTGCTGATTGAGTCAGTCTCCTTGCTTGGTGATCCATCTCTAGTTGATTACCTTTTGATTTTTGGTTGATTGAGTGATCAAGTCTCAAGTGTCTGTCCAAGTTCATTTGGTCCGCATGTTCGCTTGTGAGCATATATCACATTGCTCATTGTTCAACTGAAAAGTATTCTTTCTATGATTGCTTAATGTGAAAGGGAATGAATGCCTTATTTTCCGCCCACGCTTTGGAATTCCTCTTTGTGATTGAACTCATATGTCTTGTAGCCTTTTGAGGAATTTCATTACATAGTGTTCAAAACAACGTTTGCATTCTTAGTCTTTGTTTGCATCCCTTTTGCATTCATCCTTGCATTAAGGAAATTTGCATTCATTTAGTTTTCATCTCAAAGTTTTCTTTTCGTTAAAGTGCATTAGATCACATTGGATTGAAAAGTCATTTTTGAGATTTATCATTGAACTTAGATTACATTGTTTAATGATTGAAAACTAAAAATTGCATTGAGTGCATTCTCTTTCATTAAAAGCATGCATTAAGTAGATTCTCATTTCATTGAAAATTCATTGAGTGCATTCTTGTTCATTCAAAAGAAAAAGGAAATTGTGCATAGATTACAATTGCATAGTTTTCAAAAAGAGAATTTTGCATAATTACAATATTTGAATGTTTTAGATTACTTTTGGATAGTGAAAGTCATCTAGTTAGGAAAAAGTTTCGGTTGCAGTATTATTATTTGTTGCATCATTGTTTGATACTCTTCCCTTAACTAGATAACATTCATCGAATTGAAAGATTTATTTTCTCATATAGCTGCATATAAAAGTTCTCAGATGACATTCGATAAGGGTTTGAAATCGAGACATAATTCAAAATCAACCATAAAATTTATTCAATCAACCTAAGGAAGCATTGAAACTTAACACTCACACTTAGAGGTCTAGGCTAGTGACATGTTCCAACGTCATTAAACCTAGCAGTTGTCACTTGCCATTTGGAATTAGAAAATGCTAGCACGGACTTGTGCTCCCCGTACCGTCGCATATATAAAGGGAGACCCCAGTAAGTTGCAATCCTTTATCTATAGGAATCCGAGTTTGTTGCCCTGTAACCATGATACACTGAACACAGCATTCGGGGAGATTTCCTGCACGTACATTAAGTCCTTGGTCATTTCTCTTTCATTTGATCACCAAGGTGTTTATTGTAGTTAACGGGAGCTTGGTACCCCCTTTTTTCTAGAGTTCCTAAGTGGTCATTTATTTTTGTGACCCTTTAAATTTGAAAAGATCATCGAGCACTTGTCCTTTCAAGCTCATTCAAACTGAAAGTGACTAGAGTCAACTTTTGCCCTTTTCTCAACTCTTAAAATATGAAAAGGCAGAGTTTTGTTTCAGTGTCTTAAAAAATTAACTACCCATGAAATATTCCTGGTTAAATTTATCTTCCTTAGTGATTTTTGAGGGTTGTTTCCAATGGCAACATTTCCGGAGTTTACCAACCAAGGAATCCCCTCCAAAGGGAATCTTGGTCCTTTTCCTTCTTTTGGGAATGTTGGTTCTCCTTATATAGCAACATTGTCCCTTCCTGGGTTAACTGTTGGTTTGCCCATTTTTTTATTTTCAACCTCGATGGTCCCAAGTGTCCCAACCTCTATTCAATTGTCTCCTTTGCCTGAACAACATCATGTTGATTCTAAGGTAGACTTCTCCCCTTATTCACCTATTTCTTTGTCCTCCTCTTCTACTTCACCTGGTGAAAGTTTGGAACCCAGTAACCAGGAGGCTAAGAAGAAGAAGAAGAAGACAAAAAAGAAGAAGTTAGATAAAGCGAGAGGACGACCATGCAACTAATATCAAGAAACCTCCCACTCTGTCTCACAAAGTAAAATTCCCTTGCAAGCTATGTAAGGGTGACCACCTTCTTCAAGATTTCCCTGGTATCCCCAAAGTGCTCGAAGTGTGGTCCGATGGCCATCCGTCGTTGTCATCAGCCCCTGGAGGTCATGCTGGTGACAAATCCTCAACTAATGATCTTTTGACTCGTAAGAAACGGGGTAAGATCAAAATCCCCTGTAGGTTATGTGAAGGGAACCATCTTATTCACCTCTGTCCTTATATGAATGAAGCTTCTAAAGTGTTGGATACCTTTCCAGCTTCTGAGTCCTATCTTTCGGTTGGTTACCATAAGCTTTCTTTGAGTCCTCCACTAGTTGATCAAGTGATCGATCGAGATTCATCTCCGGTCGATCCCGCTCCCCTGGAAATTCAAACTCACGAGTCCATTCCTAAAAAACCATTGGTCGTGGAATCAGTCGATTTGATCCCACCTATGGTTCATCGAGTCTTTTCCATCGAGAGTGGGTCTCATACCCCTCACGTTCTTCTTGTTTCTTCAGATTCCTTGGGATTGGAGAAGGATCCTCCCATTCCTGTGGTTCAAGAAGTTGCTCCTCCCGCTCCCACGCCCGTGGTCCAAGAGGATGCTATTCTTGCTCCCGTAGCACAAGGGGATGACCATTCCATCCCTGTGGTCCCCCCTCCATGTAGTTTGATCGCTTCCTTTGATTGGATTGGATTCACCATCTTCCTTCTTACATGCCCTTTGAGATGAGTGTACGGGCCTGTAATGTGGTCGTACTGAGCACAATCATAGATGAAGGCGCCTCTATCAGTATTATGTCCTCAACTACCTGACAAGCTTTTAGTTCTCCGTAGCTTGCACTGCCTGTTACTCAGAATCTGTTGGCTTTTAACAGAAGAACCAGTCAACCATTAGGGATCCTTCCGAAGTTACCTATTACTTTTGGAGAAAAAACCATCTATATCTACGGAGCAGAGCTCATTTTCTTGTGTCAAGCTCCTTAAAAAATGAAACAAGATCATTGGAGCATAGTTCATTTTCTTGTGTCGAGCTCCTTAAAAAATGAAACAAGCTCTTATGAGGATATTTTGTTTGCTATGTCAACCTCGTTAACAATGATTTAGGTCTCTTGACGATAGTTCTTTTATTGTGTCAACCTCGTTAAAAAATGAAACATGTTCCCGTTCAATTCGAGTCTTTGTTTAGATCTCATAAAATCTCAGTCGAGTCTTTCACTTGATCTCGTATCTGAACCTTCACTCCATCCACCTATTAGTAACTAGCAGTCTACTCTAGCGAATGGACTGAAGCTTGGGGGGCATGTACCTCGAATTGAGTCACCATGCTGGGGACATGCACATCTTTTTTCAAACATAGTTTATCTTTGTTTCAAGCTGTGTAAAAATGAAACCAATTCCAAGCATTGTTTTCCATGTTTTCAAGCTTGCGTAAAAATGAAACCAACTTCAAGCAGAGTTTCCTGATTTCAAGCTTGTGTAAAAATGAAACCATTCTTATTTTACCTCTTTTGATTATCATTTTATCAGCCTATTTTTTTAGATGAACCTCGGTTTTCTCATTCCATCATCACCATCTGCCTAGCCGATCATACGCTTTCACTTGTTTGTTTTACCCATTCCCGAGGAACCGCTACAATGAGTAGTCTTGTTAGCCAACCTCTTAACCTTTATTTGTTCTGAGCAGTTCCACCATTACCAGAACCAGTTGCTATCCTTTATACCACTCATTCTTCCAAGAGGAGTCAACTTTCAACTCTTTTTTGACTCTCAAAAATTGAAAATATTTCTGAGACTCTTGTCGTTTTGAACTCATTAAAGGTTGTGAAACGTCATTTACACAATATACGTTTACCCTTTTTTTGGGCTGGGATAAATTATTTACGAAAAAGGAATACCTTAGCCAATCGCGACTAAGAGGTTCTCTCATATTTCATTTTCTACCTTTTCGGGTATGAGGGACTATTTACAAAAAGGACCTTTTGGAGTTTTCTTTTTGCCTCTTTTCAAACTCTCTAAATATGAAAATACGTTGAGTTTCACCTTTTTCAAACTCGTTAAAACTACATGACATCGGAATCCGTCATCATGAAGAACACCGAGTTCCTCCTTCCTAGGGCTCGTAAAATGTACTAGGATGGATTTGTCCGAAGGACAGATTTATATGACAAGCATATGCTATCATCTTCAATCTTATGTAAAAATAAAGAGGTACTCACCAGAAATGGTGGGGGAAAATGGAATTTATTCGTCAGTTGTGTCGGCAGTATGTCACTCTTGAACATGACACTTATCTGCAGTTCGTGTTGGGTTGGGATATCTTCACTCTGTCACTTTGCCTCCATGGGTTTGGGAAATCCATTTGCCTCTCATTCGATTAACAATCTTGTCAACATGACCTCTGATCCTATTTGAGTCAAATGCTACCAAATTCTAGGGTCATGTCGCCGATATGTTCAAGAGAAAATCCTTTTGTAGTTTGTACATTCCCTGATCCTCTGTTTCAGTCTTGATTAACACTCATATTACATTCCCCGTTTCTTGTCGATGATGAAGGATTCATTATGACCTTCCTTCGATGTATCACTTCCTGTCGACTTCATCTCATTATCCGGTAAGTCGATCTAGAGACTCCTTTCTAGTACCTTAGAGCTTGCATGCCCTAATGGCAAGTTCTTCACACTCGACGATTGGTTCTCATCATTGCCCTTCAATCGAGTGATTTCACTAGTGTTCGACTTCGGTTCCTTATTCACATGTCGTGGATTGTACTGTTAGTACTTTGAGAGCCATTTTTTTCATTGGTGGTTTCTCTCGTGCCTATTAATAGTTTACATCATTGACTACTAATCAGGCGATTTTCCTGCATGTTCGACTTCAGCTCATTTATTTGCATGCTTTAAATTGTACTTGATCAGGTCATGACGGAGTGCAAGACCCTGTATTTTATTCTCTAGAGTCTAAGTTGTGAGGTGATATGATTTTTCCATGATGGGATTGTTGGTCGGATAAATCGTTCTTGCGGACAAGACCGATCTCCCTAGTGTCAGAAGACAATCTAGCAACAAACGAACAACTAAGTTTGTCTTTCTCTAGATATATTCGTTTTAGAAATAAATGCTATGAAGGTGTCGATCCTACCTTAGATCCAAATTCTTATTTGCGGTCGCAGTGCTTTCGTTGCATCAATAATCCTTCGTCGCAACAAGGGCCCTTTTGTCACAAGAAAGTACTCTTTCACATCCGCAATCACAAAATCGGGAATATCAATAGCACCTGTATAACAAATAATCGTAAAACATACCTATCATAGTGATCAAGGAATCTATGAAATAAACGATCAAACGACAATTTATTGAAATAAACAATCGAACGACAATTTATTGAGAAAAACAAAACTTGATTGTATTAATCTTAAAATATACAGAAGAACCTTACAACCTTAGCCTTGATGTTCGAAAGGTCTTCCCGGGGTCCGAAGCAGGAATCTCCTCTACTTTGATAAGTCTTGCACTCTTCCTCCAAAAGCATAAAGAGGTATGTGATCTTTCCTCTAAAAAGCTCAGCAGAAGGAAATCTAAATCTCAACAGCACTTCAGCTCAAAAATCTTCTCCAAAAAACTTTTTCCAAAAGGCTACCCAATGCCTCCTTTTTATAGATCAGATGAGGAGGTTAGGATTCCACCTTTAAAGGGATAGAATCCTCCTTCAAAGGGATAGGCTCCTCACATCAAGGGATTAGTTCCTTAAGGTGTGGGATACATGCACCTTACTAAAGCGTACTCATCCCCAAAAAATCTCATCCAGAACCTTCCAGAATTGACCAAAATTCAACTTTTTTGGTTTAATTTCGCGCTTTTTTTACTTTACAGGGGTACCGCAGGCATTACACTGGAAAAGTGCGTTCTAGACCGCAGTTTCTCTTCACATTACCTGCGTACCCTAGCTAAAAACGCAGGTAAGCCTCATATTAACTGCGTACCCAAGGTTTTTTGAGCTTTTTAGGGTTTTTCCTCCATTTTCAGGGCATGGAATGAGGAACAAAGGTTGTAAGACTTGCAAAGGAGGCATGTATGAGTGTTTAATGAGCTCATACAGTCAGCAGAATGTCAAGGTGACATTTTTTAGTGTAACAGATTGCCCCCTAAAGTGCGAAGTCTGGAATAGATGAAGATGAAGTCTGTCATATATGAAGAGTGAAGTACTTTATCATTTCAAGGATCATCCCGTGGACACCCCAGTCGGAACCTGTAAAAACATTCAATGCAAAATATATATATATGTAATCATATCATCGCTGAGGTAGGCATTCCCATACTCAGATCAAAACTAACTAGAACTAACTTAAATTGTTCTGATACAGGAATGATTTTGAATACATCACAGTATAGACATATGTCGACACAGCATGGATGCAGCCATCTGTTTATAAATATTCTATTGTATGAATGATAACAAAATTCCTCGCAGCCTGGATGGTAGAAACTAGATCCAGGGTCTTGATTTCCGCATCTCGAACTAGTACGATTCTATCCATGTGAATAAATGTGTTGAAGTCGAACATGGTAGAAACCACTTGATTACCAATCAATGATGTAAATTGTTAACAAGTGTGAGAGTAACCACCAGTAATGTCAATGGCTCTCAAAGTACTCAGTACAATCCATGAAATGTGAATGAATGAGCTGAAGTCGAACATGTCACGGAATCATTCGATCGAAGGTCAATGATGCAACCCGTCGTCGAAGGCGAGAAACCTGCCATTGAGGCATGCAGATTTCAAGGTACTGACGATTTCTAGATCAACTTCCTAGATAATGAGTTGTCGTCGATAGAAAGTGATCCGTCGTAGGAAAGCCCACAACACGAAATCATAGATCAAGTTTTGAAAATATATTGGCAAGGACTGACTCAGGGATGGTCAAAATGGATGACAGATATTTTGCAGATGAATGGTTTACTTGAACTGTCCTCTTGAACACATAACGACACTGCAGATGGCTTGGTGACAATTGACCCAAAGCTAATACCCAGAAACCGGCTGAAGACTTTCAATATGGTTTGATTAACTGTTAGGAAAAGGATTTCCCAACCCAGGTGAAAAAAAAAGTGTCGTGTTCAAGAGTGGTTAACTGGTTTTCTGAAAAATCAAAATGTAACAAACAGGTTTGTTTTTCTCTCTTTTCCCCCACCATTTCTGGCAAGTACCTCTTTATTTTTTTACAAGCTTGAGGAGGATAACATTTGCTTGATTATAAGCTCATCCTTCGGATGAGTCCAACTTAGTTTAAGATTCGAACCCTAAGAAGGAGTGGTCCGTTCCTGTTGAAAATTAAACAGGTCCTTTACTGTTAAATTTTAACGAGTCCAGTATAGGAGAAACTCGGTGTTTTTCAGTTTTAGGGAGTCAGAAGAAAAACTTAAGAAAACTCCATGGGTGTACTTTTTCGTAAATTTAGTCTCTCGAGCTCGAAAAAGGATAAAATAATGCGGGAGAGAACTCTATTGACCGTATTTAGTCAACGTATACCTTTTTCGTAAATAGTCCATTTCAGTCCGTAAAAGGGGTAAACTTATACTGAAGGGACGATCATTCATTTACTTTAACGAGTTCGAATAATCAAGTACTCGGCAATCTTTTCATGTTTAGAGAGTCTAAAAAGGGCTTAAAAGAGAACTCTATGGTTTCGCTTTTTCAGTAAGTTTTAACGAGTTCGAAAAAGGGATAAAAATATACTCATGATTTTCACTTTTTCGTAAGTTTTAACAAGTTCGAAAAAGGGATAAAAATGTACTCATGGTTTTCACTTTTTCGTAAGTTTTAAAGAGTTCGAAAAAGGGATAAAAATGTACTCATGGTTTTCACTTTTTCGTAAGTTTTAACGAGTTCGAAAAAGGGATAAAAATGTACTCATGTGGCCGACTTTCAATTTAATTTTCGAGCAGGAAAAGACGGAAAGAACTCGGCATTTTCATGTTTTTTACGAGAATGAAAGATAGCAAAATAATCTCGGGATTTTCATGAGTTTAACGAGTCTTGAAAATAACCGAAATTGACTCAAGATAGGTTTCATTTTTACAGAAGCTTGAAACAGAGAAAAACTATGCTTCAGAGTGGTTTCATTTTTACACAAGCTTGAAACAAAGAGAAAACTATGCTTGATGCCCCCTAAGCGTAACTGCTAGAGTGCATGCCCCCCCAGCTTCATTTCATTCAACTAAGTACACTAGTAATAAATAGCTGGATGGAATGAAGGTTCATTTACGAGATCATATGAAAGACCCGACCTAAAAACTAACCTAAATATACTACTTAACATTTACGAGGTCTAGTCAAAGACTCGACTCAATTAGGGGAGGATTTGTTTCATTTTTTAATGAGCTTGACACAGGAAAAGAACTATGCTCATGGCAACGTGTTTCATTTTTTAACGAGGTTGACACAGTAAAAGGAACTATCCTCAGAAACTACTTATTTCTAATCTACCTACATAACCTATTGATTCATTTTTTAATGAGGTTGACACAGGAAAAGAACTGTCCTCATACCTGATTCATTTTTTAATGAGGTTGACTCAGTAACAGGAACTATCCTCTGACCAACTGATTCATTTTTTTAATGAGGTTGACACAGGAAAAGAACTGTCTTCATACCTGATTCATTTTTTAACAAGGTTGACTCAGTAACAGGAACTATCCTCAGACCAACTGATTCATTTTTTAACGAGGTTGACACAGGAAAAGAACTGTCCTCATACCCTGATTCATTTTTTAACGAGGTTGACTCAGTAACAGGAACCATCCTCATAAACTATTTATTCTAATCTACCAATCTACTCTCTACAATCTACCTACATGTTTCATTTTTTAAGGAGCTTGACACAAGACAAGAACTCTGCTCCAGACACCTGTTTCATTTTTTAACGAGGTTGACACAGTACAAGGAACTATCCTCACCGAAGCTTGTTTCATTTTTTAAACGAGCTTGACACAAGAAAAGGAACTATGCTCTCGACTAACTGATTCATTTTTTAATGAGGTTGACACAGGAAAAGAACTGTCCTCATGGAAGCTTGTTTCATTTTTTAAGCGAGCTTGACACAAGAAAAGGAACTATGCTCTCGACTAACTGATTCATTTTTTAATGAGGTTGACACAGGAAAAGAACCATCCTCAGACACACTGATTCATTTTTTAACGAGGTTGACACAGTAAAAGGAACTTTCCTCACACTCACTGATTCATTTTTTAACGAGGTTGACACAGTACAAGGAACTCTCCTCAGACTCACTGTTTCATTTTTTAACGAGGTTGACACAGTAAAAGGAACTTTCCTCACACACACTAATTCATTTTTTAACGAGGTTGACATAGTAAAAGGAACTTTCCTCAAAATCTAATTCTAATCTACAGCTTGTTGGAGGTTTCCTCAACACAACTAACATTTACAGCCATGGTTGGTTGGTTGACTTCTTTCTTACCTTGCTTCTTCTTCTTCTTCTTCTTCCCTTTCTTCTTCTTCGCCACCTGGTTACTAGCGTCAAGGCTTTTACCAGGCGAAGAGGAAGAAATGGAGGAAGAAATATTAGACGAAGAAGGTAAAGGGTCAACAGAAGGTTGGTGATGTTGAGATGGTGAACTCTGTTTAGGTGAAGCATCCGGTTGAGGTGGAACAATTGGAGTGTTCGGGGCCAACGAAGTTGAAAATAACCATATTGGTAAACCTATTGTAAATCCAGGTAATGACAAAGTAGCCATATAAGGAGGACCAACATTTCCAAAGCAAGGAAAAGTACTAGGATTCTCGTTAAGAGGGGTTCCTTGGTTGGTAAATTCCAGAACATTTGCCATTATATTCAACTTCAGTGAATTTTATTAACAAATTAAAACTAAAAATTAACAATTCACAATTTACACCTAACAATTAAAATTCACAATTCACACCTATGGTCTCTAAAAGTAAAAACAAACAAATTAACATGCGCTATCAAATCTAGAGTCAAACCACACACAAACAGTAACTTCCCGTACTAAAAATACTAGTTGGTGATGAAATCCAACATCGTAGAATTTAATACAGAAAGGGCGGTTGGAACAGTTACCCCGACAACCTGCTTAATGAAACAGACTGGCACAAGTTTCTTCACAAAACCATCTCGAGTGAAGATAACCCCCCAGAGAGTCCAAGTGAGTCTAGTCGACGTCTGCTCCAGGTACAGTGGGATCTTCCCTCCACCGTCACCTTAAGGAAGAATCCTAAAGATTATGGTCACTAAGGTTACCAAATGAAACAAATATACCTGGGGGAACAGTCTACGATCCGACACACACGCAAGGGCAGAGTAACAAAGCTCAATCCCCTTGAAGGCTCCTTGAAAGAATCCAAGGTTTACCGACAAGTGACCCCTGGCTCCTCGACAATGGTCTATCCGAGGTTTACCATTTTTAATACGTGTATATCTTCTATCGTTCCCAATGAGGAAGGATTGATTACCCCACTGGTTCAGATATGATCTCGTGTTTAACTCCTTTAAGAGGAGCTTCCCAGAGCATACATGCAACAACTGGAATTCTTCCTACCGCAAGATTTGTCTACTTGTTTGTTTTAGCTATCTTGGAGAGTTAATTACTCCCTACTCCAAGATACTAGCCTAAGCTAGATTGGTGGAAAGAGCCCTAAAAATGTAAAATTACTAGATGAATTTTAATTAAGCGCTGTGCTATTTAGGCTGTTATTACTCAAAAGGGTAAATGGATATGAAACCAATGGTGTTATGACCCGAACCAAAACTGAATGCAATCGAATATGATAATGTAATCTTTTCAATTCGATGAATCCTACCTAAAGTAAGGAGAGAGTTTCCATTCACTTCCAACAATGCAAAGATTGATAAATAAGAGAAAATATAACAAATTCTCTAATGCACTAATTTTATCAACAAAAACTAATGCAAATCAATCCCAATTTTTTTTTTTTGTGTTTTTTTTTTTTTTTAAACAAACATAAAAACATCAAAATTCAAATCAAAGAAAACTAATCTAAATCTATAATTAATTTTTCAGAATGTAAACTATGCAGTTGTGATCTATGCACAATTCACTTGAAAAGTATGCAAATGTAATCTATGCACATTTTTCATTCATATTCTGAAAATGAGAATTCTAATTATGCAAATGTAATCTATGCAAGAGAATTCTCAAACAAATGATGGTTCTAATGTAATCTAAGAACCAATCAAGTGGAAGTCAAGAAAATCGGGTGAGAGGTCCAAAGATCAAAAAACACTCAAAGGCGATTAACACTCATACAAAGACTGAGACAAACCTTCAATTAATGACCAAAGGAAATAAAATTAAGAATTTCTCAAAAAAGAGACTCAAAACACCCAATTAACTTAATGGAGATTGATGAGATGAAGAATTGCTGAAAGAAATTCAGAAACAAGAGATTTTTGATAGAAAAATACGGATCTGGGTAGATGCTAAGAATCCTAAATTAAATCTAAACTAAACTAAAAGAAGAAATCTAAGTTTTCTCAAGAATTAACAGGGTCCGCAGGCTCCATAAGTAACAGGTGCGGTCCCGCACTGGTTACCTAAGGAAAGTGCGGAGATGCCCGCACTGTGTGTGAAGACAAAGTGCGGTCCCCTGAAAACTTCAAGAAAAACATAAAAGATTTCAAAATTTTAAAAAAAAGAAGAAAAACTAAGCTACCCAGGCAGATATCCATCAATCAAAAACCAGGAAAAACTTTTCCTCAAATCAAAATAAAAGAGAACCAAAAAACAAGTTCTTTCCCCAGTGGAGTCGCCAATTTGTTGGCCGGATAAATCGTTCTTGCGGACAAGACCGATCTCCCTAGTGTCAGAAGACAATCTAGCAACAAACGAACAACTAAGTTTGTCTTTCTCTAGATATATTCATTTTACAAATAAATGCTATGAAGGTGTCGATCCTACCTTAGATCCAAATGCTTATTTTTTGTCGTAGTGCTTCCGTTGTATCAATAATCCTTCGTCGCAACAAGAGCTCTTTTGTCGCAAGAAAGTATCATCTTTCGTTGATCTGCAATCACAAACAAGAAAATATCAATAACACCTGTATAAAAAATAATCATAAAACATACCTATCATAGTGATCAAGGAATCTATGAAATAAACGATCAAACGACAGCTTATTGAATTAAACAATCGAACGACAATTTATTGAGAAAAACAGAACTTGATTGTATTAATATTAAAATATACAGAAGAACCTTACAACCTTAGCCTTGATGTTCGAAAGGCCTTCCCGGGGTCCGAAGCAGGAGTCTCCTCTAATTTGATAAGTCTTGCACTCTTCCTCCAAAAGCATAAAGAGGTATGTGATCTCTCCTCTCAAAAGCTCAGCAGAAGGAAATCTAAATCTCAACAGCACTTCAGCTCAAAAATCTTCTCCAAAAAACTTAACCCAAAAGGCTACCCAATGCCTCCTTTTATAGAACAGATGAGGAGGTTAGGATTCCACCATTAAAGGGATAGAACCCTCCTTCAAAGGGATAGGCTCCTCACATCAAGGGATTAGTTCCTTAAGGTGTGGGATACATGCACCTTACCAAAGCGTACTCATCCCCAAAAAATCTCATCCAGAACCTTCCAGAATTGACCAAAAATCAACTTTTTTGGTTTAATTTCGCGCTTTTTTTTACTTTACAGGGGTACCGCAGGCATTACACTGGAAAAGTGCGTTCTAGAACGCAGTTTATCTTCACTTTACCTGCGTACCCTAGCCAAAAACGCAGGTAGGCTTCATATTAACTGCGTACCCAAGGTTTTTTGAGCTTTTTAGGGTTTTTCCTCCATTTTCAGGGCTTGGAATGAGGAACAAAGGTTGTAAGACTTGCAGAGGAGGCATGTATGAGTGTTTAATGAGCTCATACAGTTAGCAGAATGTCAAGGTGACATTTTTTAGTGTAACAGGGATACATGTTTCTTTCAAATGGATGGTTGTGACCATACCATGATCCCTTCATTCGGATGGCTGCCTCTATGCTGAGGATCCATTCACATGCTCCTCTTCTTAATGGAGACCTGCGCCTATACCATGGATTCATGTATTTTCATAAGAGATTCCAGTTATATATATGTATTTATGCTTGATTTGCAGGTCTCCCGATGGTAGCGTCTGGTTCCTTGCACGTACTCGTAAATCATTTTACCCCTCACTCATGTTCGGACTTCATGCTTTAGGGGGCATATGTTACACATCAATTTGTCACTATCCCTATACTCCCCGTTCCTTGATCCTAAAGGACCCATATAGTGACCCTTGTGTACTTTCCAAGCATGGAATTGATACCCCTGAACCACACATTGTCTGCAAAATCATCTCCCTTTACAACTTTTCTGGAAGATCTCTATAAAGACATAGTTTTCAAGGTCGGTGCTTTCTCTTAGTGTCTGACCTGCGCCGATATCAAATATTTACACTGAGACCCGCGTCGATTGGCGCTCTATCTTAATTTCTGACCCATGCCGATCCTCTTTTGGAAAGTTTTTTAAATAGAAATGAAGCTTCCTTGACTAGAAGCTTCGCGAAGCGGAGAGCTCGAAGTTTGTTTTGAGGATATGGCCACGAAATTCCCCTTTGGGCTTCTTGTTCCCATAAAATAGGAACTACTCCAAAGGATAAGCCTTTTTCCCATTATTTGAGAGCCCGTATCCTCCTCCTCCATTGTTATATAAAGAGACCTCTTTCACCTCTACTACTTGAGTGAGTTAGCTAGTTAGGAGCAACAATCGTAGAGAGAAGAAGAAATTATAGCTTCGGGATAATAGAGCAGAGTGTGATCGTTTTTGTGTGTTAGGAACATAGTGAGATATTAGACCTTTGTGTACGAAGGTGTTACAAACATTGTTGGATACGGACTTGCCAAAGGAGAGCCTCAACATCAAGGCTTGGTTGTAAACTCCCCTTGTCTTTATCATAATAAAATACAACTGATGTTTATCTTCCACTCTTGTTTACATTCATAATGATATTTCTAGAATTCCTTGATCAGTTATTAGGTTGTAATTGTTTTATGTTTGTCATGATTTTATGCTTGCCGTGGTGTCTTGACAGCCTGTACATGTAATCGAGCGTTGGTAGCAACGTGCATTGAGCTTGAGAAGAGCGAAAAATCAAGAAGCTTAGACGAAAGATGACAACATAGCATCAGAACAAGGTAGGTCATCTTCCTTGCTCTAAACTTCATTTACAATCTAGGAAGGTAGATGTTAGTATATTCCTGTAGTTTCTAGACCCTCCCTAGGGCTAGAGGGATCGTGCACGAATTTGCTTGCTCAACACTAGGGTTAGGTCTTTGGATGTTTAGGGTTTTCCATTATTTCTCAATAATAAATAGACATTTGAGCCTCATTGTAACACACTTCAGAGGCTTTGTAGCCACCACATCTCTTCTCAGAGATAACCTCCCCGCTTAGGAAGAAATGGTCCCCATTGCATTTAGTTCCTCCATGATATGAGGAAATTTCTACCGAACTTGGTCCCTGGTGAGCCACTTTCCTTGGTGAAGGAGTTGGCCTGCTATAACAACTCGATATAGTTGGATCCTTTATTGTCAAGTGTTCTTGATCTGGGTATCCATGATCTGATCATTTGTGGCTTGTTCCATATAGTTTAGGTTTAGCTTTGTTGGTGTGAGTTGTTCTACAATGTCATATGTGTCTAGTAGAGGTGGAAAGTAGGGCAAAAGGTGGTCCACATTGAACATTGGGTGCAGACCAAGGAATGGTAGAATACTGAGCTCAAAGGAATTGTCCCCTGCAACCTTGGTGATGGTGTATGGCCCATATCAGAGCAGGCGAAACTTGTGGTGGGATCCAACAAGGCACTCCTTCTGCAAATGTAGCCACACTTTGTCGCCCACCTGGAAGCTGTGTGGCACCCCATGTTGATCATGTCACTTCTTGTACTTAGCATTGTCTATGTCCAATATGTCATTAACCTTTTAGAAGATGTGTTGAATGCACTCAATGAAGATGAGTAGTTGCAAATGGCATGGCTACGTCAATGGGATATAGTGGCTGGATTCCCAAGCCCACCTGAAAGGGGTTGTGGATGGTTGAGTTATGGAGAGCTCGGTTATAGTTGTGTTGTACATAGAGGAGGCTCTCATCCCATGTGCATGGATGCTTTGATTTGTACATTCACATAATGTGTACGAACATTCGGTTGACGACCTCTATCTAGCCATCAGTTTGCGGATAGAAAGCTATGGACTTGGTGAGTTTGGTGTCCAGCATCAACGAGAGGTTGGACCAAAATGACTGAGGAACCTATTGTCCTGATCTAAGATGATAGACTGTGGGATCCAAAAGTGTAGCCACACTCATTCAAAGAAGAGTTTAGCAGTGGCTTCTACTGTGATATTCTTCTTGCAGGATGCCATAATGGCCATCTTCAAGAATCTGTCGACGACCACAAAAACATAGTCATTGCCATGCTTAGTATAAGGAAGTCCCAACATGTAATCTATGGAGATGGATTCCCAAGGTAGACTAGGGGTAATCAGCGGAGTATAGAGGCCTTACTTCTTGATGGTCGGTTTGGAAATGGCACAACTAGTGCGGGACATGATGTACTTCCCGACATCTTATCGAAGGTTTTCTCAATAGAAATACTTCTGCAGTACTGCCACTGTTTTCTCGACCCCAAAATGCTCAACGACCTAACTATAGTGCACTTCCCAAATCATCTTAGCACACTCGCTAGAAGGAACACAAAGGTGTCCCAGGTGACATAGCATGCAATCCTGGAGGTGAAAATCTAGAACTTTCTTACCCTCCAAGAGCATATTGTATGTGTGGATTAATTCTGGATCACTTTTGTAGAGAAGTGGCCAATCGGAAGTCTCGTGCCCACAAGAATTGAGCACAGTTGTTAGCGCCACGATCGGTGGTCGGCTTAGACATTCTGCAACATTATTGGTGCTTCCCTTCTTGTACTTGATGTTCAAATGAAACTGTTGCAGGTATGTGGACCACTTATGATGGAGATCATTCTGCAACTTCCGTTGTGTTTGTATGAACTACAGGGGTTGGTGGTCTGTGTGGATGACCGTTTCCTTTCCAACAATTTAATGCTTCCATTGTCATCAATCCTGCACAATGGAATACATCTCTTTGTGATACATGGGATACTTTCGAACTGTGTTGGAAAGTGTCTCACTGTGATATGCCACTGGATGCCCATGTTGAGTAAGAACTGATCCAATATCATAGTCAGAGGCACATGTCTCGATCTCAAATGGTTGTTGCAAGTCTAGTACTGTGAGCACTAGTGCAAAGCAGAGGCGATGCTTCAACTCTACAGACGACTTCTATTGAGATTCAGACCAAAATAATTTTTCTTCTACTCCTCCCTTGGTGACTTGACTCAAGGGCCAAGTGACATGAGAGAATCCCAACACGAACCTGCGTTAGAAATTGGCAAGACCCAAAAAGCTGCGGAGATCTATTAGAGTGGTTGGGGCTAGCCAATCCCGAATGACTTGGATCTTGGTTGGATCCACATGTACCCCCCTCTCATCAATAATGTATCCTAGATACTGAACCTAGGTCATGCCAAAAGTTCACTTCTACAAATTGGCACACAACTTGTGTTGTCGCAGTGTTTGGAGGACCTCTCGGATGTGGTAGAGGTGCTCTTCCCAATTCTGGTTGAAGATGAGGATGTCATCCAAGTACACCACTACAAATGAGTTGGTGAATGGCCACAATATGTCATCCATCAACCTCATGAAGGGTGCGGGAGAATTTGTCAACCTGAAAGGCATGACCAGCCCTTTGAAAAGTCCCTCCATGGATTTGAAGGCAGTCTTACACACATCAAAGGGTTCGATTGGTACCTAGTGATACCTAGACTTCAAGTTGATCTTGATGAAATATTTTTCTCCCTTTATTTGGTCTAGAAGGTTATCAATCCATGGTATTGGGTACCTATTCCGGATAGTGATCTTGTTCAACACTCGATAGTCAATATAGAGTCTCCAAGTCTCATCCTTCTTCTGTACCAACACAATCAGGCTCCCACAGGGCGACAAACTCGGCTGGATGTGACCTTTCTGTAACAACTCAGTGAATCTGCCTCTTGATTTCGTTTTTCTCCAGAACATAGTGTTAATAGATTGGTCCAATGGGCAACGACGCACCTAGGGTCAGATCGATCGAGTGCTTGAACTGACAATGTAGGGGCACCCCTGCGGGTGAGGTGAAGATGTCCCCATACTCCTCCACGACCTTGTCCATCTGTTGTTTCCATGTGGAGGAGCCCTGTTTGGAGATCGTGGCCACAGTCTTCTTCTTGCCTTGAGGGCAGATCATCAGGAAAACAAATTTCATGGTTTTTGAAATGAGCTTACTGCACTGTTTTGCAGTAACCAAAGATATAGCGGTAGGCGGTGCTACCTCCAGTATTTTGTACAAATTATTTCTCAAAGCAAGAATAACAGCACAAGGTTGCAACTCATACACAACATGTTGCTTCCATAAGTATGGTTGGCCTAATAATACATCAGAAACATCAAGAGGATCAATGTCACATAATACCTCATCCGTGAAGGGCTTGATGTTGTATGGAAGGAAACACTGTTGGCTGACACAAAGATCTCGTCCTTGGTGAAGCCACCCGATGGTATATGGTCGTTGGTGTGTTGTGGTCGACAAGCCCATCTGCTTCATGACTCTGCTGAGATGAGGTTATTTTGACTCATTTTGTTGACAATGAACTTTAGTGGGGAACCATTTACCCACATCTGGGAATGGAAGATGCACTCCCCCTCCTTTGGATCTTATGGTTCCTCCTTCTAGATCTTCATGGTGGCAATAGTGGCATTGGGCTCTGCATCGATAATCTACTTTCCTTTATATAGGTTTATATAGTCTTATAAGGTGAGTAACTTTGAGTAACTGTGAAATTCAGCCCAAACGAAGACTAATAGGTTTATATAGTCTTATGAGGTGAGTAACTATGAAATTCAGCCCAAACAAAGACTACCTGGTGTTGCTTGCTTTTTTCCATTGACACTCTCTCTAGTGGTAACTTTAGGAACCGACCAAGTAACTTCTCCACCCCTCCCACCTGCATGTCATTTCTTGGAACTTTCCTTTTAGTACCCGAGACAAGTGATTGAACTATATTTTTCTCTTCATCTGATGCCTCATTATGTGCACTATCTTCTTCCATTGATCTATTATCCACAAAAAAATGAACAATTTCATTATTCAACTCTGTTGGTTGTGAAGGCATGTTCATGCTTTGTTGATTGGTTCTTGAGACACTATGTTTGTTTGAATTAATCATGGCTTCTGCCAGCCATGATGGTGGGGTTACTTGGCTTGGAAATTTCAATTAGTCATTATTTCTTCCTAGTGCAATATCAACAATGTCATTTTCAACTACATTTCCATTGTCAATTGCATGTTCAACAATGTCATTAAGAATATCAGCAACAGAAGTTCCATGTGCTTCAGTTGGTAGAATGACCTCCATTTTATTGTCATTTGGTTCATAATTATATTGTGTTTCACTTACATTTTCATCATCATCACCATATAAGTGTCCTTGAGAGAGAGAAATCATATTATCAATTGCAACCACATCATCCTGTTCATCTACTTCTTCTTGCACTTCAACACCTGTTTGGACATGCCCTTCTTCTTGACCATCCACATGGAACACATGGCTACAACTAGTATCATGCATAAGAGAATCATAGTTCAGTGGTCATATTCCTGTCATCCTAAAGCTAGTCTTGATATTTGATGGTGTCAGAGCCCTTTAAACGCTTTACTTGCAAACTCTGCTAGCTCAAACATTTTCACCTCAACCCCGAGATTATTTTCCATCTATGCAACACACTTTGACTTTAAATAGTTCTTGAAAGGGCCAACACACTGACATCAAGGGGTTGCAATCTGTGAGTGGTATGAGCGGAAAATGTTAACAATTCGATGCCCAAATTTTGTTCTTCCTCAATTGTTTGCACAACAATGTGGCTTCCATAGCCATATAATACCAATATGTGTTTTTTATTAGGTGAGAAACCACCTGGTACAAATGAAACAAAGTGACAAAGCCAAATTTAAAAACAATTCTTTAGTCATCCATGCATGGGGATGTGCAACCATGCATTCACCTCATTCACAGTTTTGTACATATTTTTTTAGTTGATTTTTACCTTTGAATAGATAAAATCCTGGGATTGAAGCACCAATTTCATTGACACAACATAGAATAGTTATCCACTCCATGCTCTTAGGAAACCTTTGTGGCATGTTTCGGCTCCCTCTCTTGGTAATTACCCACATGCCACAATTCCTTCCCACTTGTAAACCTATTTCATCACAGTTCCATATATGGTTTGCACCATAAGAATGCTTATTGTATGCACTAGAAAGAGTGTAATAGAACTTACATACAACTCCAGGGCACAAATTTAATGCTTTGTCTCTATCAAAGCCCTCAATTATATGCAATACAAGGTCTGGATGCCTTTTTTTAAACCCAAACCATCATGATTTACTGGGAAATCCATCTTTGAATGGGTTGGCCTCCCTTGACAAATTTGAGCAACTGTGGATTTGATTTTTATCATATCTAGCTTATGTCCCAATTGGGAAATCTCCTTACACCACTCAACCACCTTGGACTCCTCCTCTTCAGTTATAACTGTAAGAGGCACTCTACGTTTTGTATGAGTGAGCCCATTTATCCAATAAAGTATTGATGAGGGAGAATACCATGTTTTTTTGCAGTATCCATTAAACTCTATGTTGTCAATTGCAGCTAACATGTCTTATTTTTTCCAACCTCTTATAGCACTGATATTTTTACTTGAACTTGCCCCTTGGATAGTGGTTGATGGTGTGATAACATTATCTTCTGTCACATGGTCATCCTCAACAACATTTTTGGGAGCATTGTTGACATTCACATCACATGTCCTATCCTAATATGATGAAGGGAATCACAGTTGGGCACCCCTGGTCACTCGCATGCCACTTCTCCTTGTACAAGCAACATAAATAACTCTTGCATAAGATGCAACTATCTGAAGAATTATTGCATGCATTTAATTAAGAATAATTTAAATTATGCTTTCATATAAGCTAATAGTATTTATGCTTTCTTACAGGAAATTAACAACATGCATGTTAGTAGCAGCTTAAGATATTTTCATACATATGCCTTTTTGAAAGTATCCTTAGAAAATAAAATCTATAGAAGGAATTTGTTGTATGTCTTCAGATATATCAGTGATTGTTTTTTAATAACTTGTTTTTATACTTAAAATACCATGACTATATTTGCACTTGGAAAACCACTGCCAGTGTGTTGAAATCGACCTAGAATTGGTTGTATGTCTTCAATTATTTCAATATATGTTTTGGATAAAATGTTTTATGCATTATAGGAGGAATTTCAATTAAGAAAAGTGACACCTCGTTCCTTTTCTGGTTAAGATGTTGATCTGGTCTAGTGAATATTTTTTATAAACTTTTGTTTGACTTAAATTGTTTAGCCTCATGTTTATTGATATTTCTATTCCTATTCATCACAATCTTCAGGCATGAAGGAAGTTATAGGCTTGCCTTGCTAAAGGAATTTAACAGCTCAATAGAAGCTCTAGGCTTGCCTTAGTAATGGTTAGTGATTCTCCTATTGTTGGAATGGTTATGAGTTTTTCAATATTCTTATTCCTATAGATGACAATCTTCAGGCACGAAGGAAGCTCTAGGATTTCCTTAGTAAAGGTTTGATTGAACTGCTAATTTCCTTTAAAAATGTTGGCCTCATGTTTATTCATATTTCTATTCCTATTCATCACAATCTTCAGGCATGAAGGAAGTTATAGGCTTGCCTTGCTAAAGGAATTTAACAGCTCAATAGAAGCTCTAGGCTTGCCTTAGTAATGGTTAGTGATTCTCCTATTGTTGGAATGGTTATGAGTTTTTCAATATTCTTATTCCTATAGATGACAATCTTCAGGCACGAAGGAAGCTCTAGGATTTCCTTAGTAAAGGTTTGATTGAACTGCTAATTTCCTTTAAAAATGTTGGCCTCATACAGGTTGATTTTATAGAGGTTTTCTTGGGAAAAAATAAAAACCAATAAGGTGAACTGTCATGACAGTTAGGTGCTTATACAAGTTGTTTAGAAATATACTTGGTGACATTTGTTATCATTTCGGGTGCTTATATTGGGATACTCCTCACTAGTATCACCTTTTACCTCTTGTCTATCCTTTTCCTCTACATTGATCCTCTAGGGACATCGGTTAACAACACCCTAT
Organism: Pinus albicaulis; assembly: GCA_034641835.2. NCBI lineage: Eukaryota > Viridiplantae > Streptophyta > Pinopsida > Pinales > Pinaceae > Pinus > Pinus albicaulis. The sequence goes on along the minus strand of CM076579.1, from coordinate 1,148,166,185 downwards.
TTTGATCAAACTACCTAATCCAAGCTTTATAATATGGTAGGAAAAACTTAACATTTGTAGCCTATTTTTTTGGTTTAAGTGAAGGGTACATTTTTGCTAGAGTGATGGAAGAGGAGTTCAACAATCACCACCACCAACATCAAGGTACACAAGGGGTTTGGTGATTTTGATTATGCCAATCCCATACCATCATACATGATACAAAATTTTCAATCCTACCAATCCTTAAATATTGAAAACTTTAAAGTATGTTGAATTTTGAATTGGATATGGCCCTACTTCTTTCTCCATTTCAAGTCTGACAAGGTTGAAAACACTCACAGAAATCCTAAAATAATTAATGGAAATTTTAAAAATATAGTTAGAAGGATGAAAAGGAAGTTTGGAGATTGATTTAAGTGGATGTTCCACAAAATAATGGACAAGGTAGAGGGAGAGGATGCTATCAGAAAAGATGTCGCAATTGATGAAGGGAAGGATAATGTGGGTTTAAGAAAATTTGAAAGACAGATGAAGTATCTTGAGCATTTGAATGCTAAGTAGGTTATACAGAAACATAGTGATTATGAAAATGTTGTAAGGGAAAAAAAGATAAATGTATTAGGGATTTAACTAAGCTCAAAACTTCATGGAGAAAAGGAAAAAAAATGCAAGATGTGATGGTTGATGAGAATATTGGGGAGAACATAAGTGAGTAAATATTCAAGTGTAGGTCACTAAAAATTTTGTAGGGAAGAAGAAGAAACGCATGAGAAAAGTGATGCTATGAAAAAAGGGAATTCAAGGAAAAAGTTGATGACATAGATAAATTTAAAGAAATGAAATGCCAAAAAAAGGCAAAAGTTATAGACATCGAAAGAGAACTAAGGGAGATGATATGAAAAGGAAAGGAAAATGAAGTAGTTGAGGAAGGATTTGAATTGGAAGAAATAATTTTGTGTAGAAATGATAAAAATTTAGTGGAGGATGAAGAAGAGATCCTCAAATCAAAGAAACTATTTAAAAAGGAAAGGGAGGTTAGTTATAAAAATAAAATGAAATGGCATGAAAGTAGACATAGGAAATAGGATGGCAGGCAGTGAAAAAAATAACAAAAGGATAAAAATGAACAATCATCATAGATCTTCATTTTGTTCAATAGAAATTTCTTGATGATGAACCATAGTACGTGGTTCAAAACGTGTCGACTTAAAAATTTCTATGTGATTTAATTCAGAAAATAATTGATAGAGATTTCCTCTTCAAATGCAACTAGGAGAAATGACAAAAATAAGAGAATGGAAAAACGACGATGATCTTCATGTTATTAACTAGAAATTTCATCTAAATTTCATCTAAATTGGTTTCATGTCTCAACAAATATGACAAGCAGTGGAAGAAAGGGAAGTATAAATGGGTTTCTATGTCTATTTTTTTCATTCCAAGTTTATGTCATGGATAGTCAGTTGAGCAAGGAACTATTGTCATTTATTGCTAAATTCTTTGCCACTTTTTATTTCCGCATGTCATCAATTTATGCTAAATTCTAGATAACCTTTTGGAAAATTTGTTGTGGATTCTCCTTGTTATGACATTGTTTTGGCTTTGGGATGAATGTGTAGAACTTTATATGACATCCTTTGCACTTGGAATTTGTACGTAGGAAAGGACTGATGTTCAACTAAAAATGAGTTATGTTCTTTTTCATCTGTTGGTAGCCATACTAGCCAATACTTTGCATTATGGGTGTGTCATATTTTTATAATATTTATGTAAATGGATGCACATTTTAGTCTCATTACTCTTTCTCTTACACCTTGCCATATTTTTCTATGTCAATATATTTGACATTTTTCATTAAATTTTCATGTTTGAAATGTTGATCTTCATCAGTTGTCATCTATAGAATTGATTGTGAAAAATACACAATAGCCAACGAAATATTTAGAATTATGCAAGTGAAATGCAACAATCATGTTCCTAAATGTTCAGATCACTCATTAGTGATGTTTTCTCAGTTGAAAAATGTTTACTTTTTTTATTCCATCTTTTATAGGACAAAGAACTAGCATTTGTATAAATTTACTAGACTTGATTTGGCCTAGGACTTGTTTTCGCTCACCAATCAAACTTGACTGATGGGTCAGAAATGACTTTCCAGTCAACTTGCAAATGACTCGGATATAGAAAAATAGAAAAAATATATATTTTCATCAAAAGTCAAATATTTTTGCTTTCAATTAGAATTTATTAATCCCTGGTTGAATCAAACTAGTCAAAGGGGTAGGTCAAATGGGCCTTGACTATGTCATCTCAGTCGAACATAGGTTTGTGTGGTAGGTTGGTTAGAAGTGCCAGTTCCAAGTTGACCTGGGAGGGTCTCGTAACTATGAATCATGATATAAAGGTTTATCAGATAATGTTAAGCACAACTTTAGTTACACTTTTAGAATTCAATAGTTCTAGAATTACATAGAAAAAAGATAGATCATTTTCTATCTATAGTTTGCCTTAACATAACCTCGTTATTTTTCTTATGATGACCCAATATCTACTCATTATTATTTTTACGCTTAAGTTCTCTTTATCCATGGAGTTGCAATGTGCAGGTTTGCTAAGTGTTTGATCTTCACTTTCTATGGTTATTGTATCATTTATTATACCCATTCATCTCAAAACCAGTGGTTGCTGACTTGGTATCACTTATAAACATATACTCCAAATGGTTATTGTATCATTTATTATACCCATTCATCTCAAAACCAATGGTTCTTGACTTGGTATCACTTATAAACATATACTCCAAATAAATAACCATTGTGAAATGTTTTGTGATCGAGAAATGAAAATAAAACTGTAAGAAAATTGTGCAAAAATTGAAATAACTATCCTGAATATACTGTCAAATGTTTTGTGATGGTTTGTCTTGAGGGCTAGTGAATAGTTTGAATGTTAAACATGCAACTTCAGCAGTGGTTGAACTTATTTTATGGTTTTTTGCACTTGAATTTAATTGGTAGCAATGATTGACATGGATTGCAATGGCTTCATTTTGAATGTGTGATCGGGATTGATTTGGATGTAATCCAATGGATGAGAATTTGTTATTGTTTATCCATGTGTTTTGATATGTTTTAATAGGAACTTTAATGGGTTGGGTATCGTTTATTGAACACACTAGGTTTAAATGTTGAATAACACAACAGTTATGAATGACATACATCAATTTTTATTATGTGCAAGTATGAATATACATTTGGGATACGAAGTGAGTGATGAAAATAGACCATTTTGAAAAAATTTATGATTTTATTTAATTTCTAATTAAAACAAGATAATTTGTATTATTGATACTTAAAAAACTATTTATGACAATGGTGAACCCAACCAATCTTTTGGAAAATTTTAGTGGTAAGACCAAATACTATAACAATTATTAATTCCATACATTAAACATCTCTTCTCTACCTAAAAATGAAAATTATCATAATGAAAAAATAATTTAATGAAAGGAATAAATAATTACTAATCCATGACCTCTCTTCCCTACCAAACATTTCCTCGCTTCCCTACCAAACATTTGACTATCATAATAATAAAAAATGATTCACCGAGACCGACTACTATTGAAAAAACGGTTGTTTTTGTCCTTTTCAAAAAAGAAAAGGAAACAGTGCCGACAACTGTCCCATGCGTTGTAAAATGCGTTACAGTGTGGGGTACGAGCGAGTACGATTTTTTGATGGGATGCTGTAGACTCCCAAATTCTTATCTTTTCACGCGGAATTTGCAATCCCCGTATTCCACACGGATTTGACCCCTAACCACATCACTCATTTCACATCACTGATAAAATAATTTCACATCACTGATAAAATAATTAAAATATTACATGAATTTTTAACATATTTCTTTCCAAATATTGATATTTATATTGATATTCTCAAATCGATATTATAAAACTATACTAATACGCTATCATATGTGCTAGTATATGGATTTGTGAATCGAATCGATATTATAAAATTATAATATTACGCTATTATGTGTGAGGCACATAAATTTGTGAACTACTTGTTAAAAAAATAACTACGTGCAAATAAATTTGAAAATTCCAAACCTACAAAATGCTGTGGAGAATTGGCCACTGCAATTGGCAGTTTCCTTGAATCTACCACACGTCGGTCAGCTTCCACGTTTTTTCTATTATTGTTAAAGTAAAAAATGGCTGCACCGCATCATCTCTGGCGTCCGTTCTTGTTGTCTTCAACCTACCTTCCTCCAATATTTATTTAAAGATAAAATTAATTACAGCTGTGATGGTTGTTAAAAAGATCCACATGAATTCAGAAAAGTTATCAGAAATAAATAAATCTAAATATTTAAAAATTATATAAGAAATTATAAAAAACGGATGTTAAATTTATAAACGGTAAAGTTAATAATATATATATTAAATTATGAAAAACGGATGTTAAATTTATAAACGGCAAAGTTAATATATTCATAAATAGTAAAGTGATATATTTTATAGATAAAAACAATTTATTTAATTGTAAATTGTTATTATAAAATTATATTAAATTTAATTAAATTTAAATAAATTTTAGAATTATATTTTCTTATGTTTTTTACTATTAATTTATAAAACCAATGTAAACTAGTTAATTTGTAATATATATTTAAGAAAATAATATTAACTAAAATTTCAATAATTTATTTCAATTTCTTTTTTATCAAAATTGAATTTATAACTTCAATTGCATATAAATTAACTTAACTGAGATATAAATGTTATACTTATGATCAAGCTCACTATAAAATTTTGATTATATAGTTAAGGCAACAATGTTCACTAAATTTCAATATTATTTCAAACTCTTCGTTATGAATCTTGAAACTTCTAGAGTCACATAAATTAACTTCGCTGGGATCATAAATGTTTGATTGTTTTGATATGGAAAGGGTGGCCTAATAACTTGGAAGAAGAACTATTTTAATAATAATTATTTAATAAAATATCTCACAATGATATGACAATTTGTAATAATTTTAAATTTATTTCGCTTTATTTATATAGGCTAGTTTTAGCCCCGTTAAAAATACTTTCTTTTTTCTTTCTTTCACATAAATTACGTAAAGCAAGAAATGTATATCATATGCTTACTTTCCCTGACAATCAACATTGTTTTGTTATATATATGATCTGCGACGATTTGGTCGGTTGAACAAAACAAATTAAGTAAATCTCAATTGCGAGTATTGAGAAAGAGAAGTCAATGGGTAGCCACTTTGCAGTTTGAGAGATCAACATGGTTTAAACAAATTAAACAAATGGCATGGTTTAAACAAATTAAACCCGGATTATTTCCCTTAATCCCATCTTAACGCGCTAATCCAATTTCATAAATTCGGATTTTTTAATTGACCTTAATGCGCTAAGCATCTATTAAATGTGCGCTTAACAGTTAATTAAAATCCAGTTTATTTTGGCGGGCTCTGCTATTTTCGGCGTCGCTTCTAGATTTGGTGGCCTTATTTGGAGTTTCTCCAGTTTTAGTGGGGTTTCCTAGGGCATAATCGAATGAGGCATAACTGGAGCATTTTTCGACAAATTTTGGCTCAAGAAGAGTCATTCATAGATGATTTTGATGATCTGAGCATGATGGTGCAGGTTGCAGAGGCATTGGAGCACTTATGAAAGTATTTTTTCCACTTTGAAGATTAAAGAAGCCTAGGGCCACCAAGAGAGGAGGTCATGCCTAGCTCAGCTGGAGACCATTTTCAGAGATTGAATAGTCTATTTTGAGGATTTTTGGGTCTTCTGAAGCAATGGAGTAGGTTGCAAAGCCATTGGAGCACTATAGGTGCATGTAATCAGACAATTAACCATTAATCCCAAGAGGGCATAGCCAGTTGAATCAGGTCCATGGAGATCTAGCCCAGGAGGGGTGAACTCCGTTATAATCTATTGTGTAATGTGTATGCTGTGTGTGTGCATTTTATTTGTTGTACATGAGTTTTAAAAATCTAACTAACTCATAAGTTTCTCATCAAAGACACAAAAAACTGGACACATAAACCCCTTCACAATTGGCTAACTTGAGATGATCCTAAACACATTTTTATTTAACTAATGAGGGAGCTAGCAAAACAAAACTAGTTTTCCCATATTCAGATCAGAGACACCACCTCGTACAAATGCAGCAAAGTGAAAAAGCCAATTTAAAAAAATTTCCTTAGTCATCCATGCATGGGGATGTGCAACCATGCATGCACCTGGTTCACAGTTTTGTACATATTTTTTTCAATTGATTTTTACCTTTGAATAGATGAAATCCTGGGATTGAAGCACCAATTGCATTGACACAACATAGAATAGTTATCCACTCCATGCTCTTAGGAAAAATTTGTGGCACGTTTCGGCTCCCTCTCTTGGCAATTACCTGCATGCCACAATTCCTTCTCACCTGTAAACCTATTTCATCACAATTCCATATATGGATTGCAGCATAAGAATGCTTATCGTATGCACTAGAAAGAGTTTCATAGAACTTACATACAACTCTGGGGCGCAAATTTAATGCTTTGTCTCTGTCAAGGCCCTCAATTATACGCAATACAACGTCTGGATGCCTTTTTTAATACCCAAACAATCATGATTTACCAGGAAATCCATCTTTGAACGGGTTTGGCCTCCCTTGACAAATTTGAGCAGTTGTGGATTTGATTTGTATCATATCTAGCCAATGTCCCAATTGGGCCATCTCCTTACACCAATCAACCACCTTGGCCTCCTCCTCTTCAGTTATAAATGTAAGAGGAACTCTACTTTTTGTATAAGTGAGCCCATTTATCCAATAATGTATTGATGAGGGAGGAATACCATGTTTTTTTGCAGATGCCCGAACTGAATATCCATTAAACTCTATGTCGTCAATTGCAGATAACATGTCTTATTTTTTCCAACCTCTTATAGTGTTGATATTTTTAGTTGAACTTTCCCCTTGGATAGTGGTTGATGGTGTGACAAAATTAGCTTCCGTCGCATGGTCATCATCAACAACATTGTTGGGAGCATTGCTGACATTCACATCACATGTCATGTCCTCATCCGATGAAGGGCATCACAGCTAGGCACCCCTGGTCACTTGCCTGCCACTTCTCCTTGTACGAGCAACATAACTAACTCTTGCCATAGATGCAACTACCTGAAGAATTATTGCATGCATTTAGTTAAGAATAATTGAAATTATTCTTTCATACAAGCTAATAGTATTTATGCTTTCTTACAAGAAATTAACAACATGCATGTTAGTAGCAGCATAAGAGATTTTCATCCATATGCCTTTTTGACAGTATCCTTAAAAAATAAATTCCACAGAAGGAATTTGTCGTATGTCTTCAAATATATTAGTGATTGTCTTTTGATAACTTGTTTTTACACTTAAAATACCATGATTGTATTTGCACTTAGAAAACTACTTCTAGTGTGTTGAAATCAACCTATAATTGGTTGTATGTCTTCAATTATATCAATATATGTTTTGGATAAAATGTTTTATGCATTATAGGAGGAATTTCAACTAAAAAAAGTGTCACCTCGTTCCTTTTTTGGTTAAGATGTTGATTTGATCTAATGAATTTTTTATATAAACTTTTGTTTGAATAAAATTGTTTAGCCTCGTGTTTATCGATATTTCTATTCCTAATCATCAAAATATTCAGGCATGAAGGAAGTTGTAGGCTTGCCTTGCTAAAGGAATTTAGCATCTCAATAGAAGCTATAGGCTTGCTTTAGTAATGGTTAGTGATTCTCCTATTGTTGGAATGGTTATGAGTTTGTCAATATTGTTATTCCTATAGATAACACTCTTCCGGCACGAAGGACGCTCTAGGATTACCTTAGTAAAGGTTTGATTAAGTTGCTAATTTCCTTTAAAAATGTTAAGCCTCATACATGTTGAGTTTATAGAGGTTGTCTTGGGAGAAAAATAAAAAACCAATAAGGTGTTGTCATGACAGTTAGGTGCTTATAGAGGTTGTTTAGAAATATAATTGGTGACATTTGTTATCATTTTAGGTGCTTATATTGGGATACTCCTCACTAGTATCACCTTTTGCCTCTTCAACTATCCTTTTCCTCTACGTTGATACTCTAGGGACATCGGTTAACAACACCCTATTTTGATCAAAATACCTAATCCAAGCCTTATAATATGGTAGGAAAAACTTAACACCTATTTTTTTGGTTTAAGTGAAGGGTACTGTTGTGGAGGTAAATCCCCTCTGCGGACAGAGGCGATCCCTACTAGCCCAGACCGGGTCTAGCAACAATCGTCAAACGCTATAGTGCAAGTTCCTAGTTGCAAATAAACCAACTAGCGATGAAGGCCTACCTGGAATCCAACACTGTCATTCGTAGAAGAGGTAGCGCTCCCGTTCCTTAGCTCCAGCAGATCACAATCCTCACGATCTCCGTGATCGGACACCTGCACACGTAAGAAAAAACACAAACGCAAGCATAAAATCCAGTATATGCAACTATATGTCAGTAAAAAAGGACATAACTCATCATCATAATCAATAACAAGAGTGGAACCATAACCAATAGTCGTTCATTAATAATCAATCAAAGGAAAATTACAACTAAGTTCTGATGCTGAATTCTCCTTCGGAGGGTTGCCAGCCGAACACGTCTCGAAAAAGCCTGCCAGGGATGGGACAAGCCTCTCTCTCTAGATGTCTCGACAATAGTCTCCTTGCTTGGATTTGGCCTTAAGGGAATGATCAAGGATCTTGTAGCATAGGGCTCTGATAGCTCTTGGGAACTTGGAGATTAGCTTGCAAAGGAGATGAGCAAGCTTTTATAGATGGAGGAAGGGGAGTTGGGATCCCTACAATCATGGGATTGGCCCTATCCTCAAGGAAGCTTCCATGAGAGGTGGCAAACCACTTCCCTTACATGGAAATTCTGGAGCCAAACCTCCCAACTCAAGATAGATACCAGTTTGTGAATTGGTTAGGACGAAACTTCCGCCATTTACTTTAAAAAAAAACTCCTTAAAATGGCTAGCGCGAGTGCGACTCTGGGACAGAGTGCCAAGTGGCGCGCCCTCTTTGAAGGATTTTCCCCATTGGCGCGGGTATTGAACTGGCTGCCCGCGCCAATGCAAAAAGGGGTGTTTTTAGGGTTTTTCACAAAGAGATGTCTTCAGGGCAATTGAAGCTCATGATCAGAGGGATGTCATGAAAGTGGTTTCAAGTCATGTCACTGCTCACAGGTCACAGAATGAGCCCTCCAATGTGTGGGACGGGGGATTGTAGGGACGGTGACAAATTGCTGTGTAACAGATGCCCCCTAAAGCATGTGGCCCGAGAGAGAGAGAGAGAGGTGAAATTCTTTACGAGAACGTGTCCAACTGAAAACTCCGCCGTCGAAAAACCTGCGTGGAGAAATACAACTGATGTCTCAGATACATGATGTATATGTGGTATGGGTGCAGCCATCCATAACAGAGTATACAATAATCCAGATCCAAGGCATGGACGCAGCCATCCAATGAGGATCGATAAATAGACTCAGGTATGGTCGCAGCCATCCAGTAAGTGAGTCATGTAAATAATCATAATGATCCACAAAATCGTAGCTTGGATTCCAACAGACAAATCCCAGGGTCATGTGCTCCATCTCGACCCGAACAGAGTACGAGTTCAAGCATGTGAATATGTGAGCTGAAGTCGAACATGCAAGAACATCATCTGATTACCAGCCAGTGATGAAAGCTGTTAACAAAGTGAGAGGTACCACCAATGATGTCAATGGCCCTCAAGGTACAGCAGGTACAATCTACGGCATGCGAATCAATGAGCTAGCGTCAAACACCCGTAGAATCACTCGATCGGAGGCCAATGATGAAAACCTCACGTCGAACGCGAAGAACCTGCCATTGAGGCATGCAGGCTCCAAGGTACCAAAAGGGAGCCTCTAGACATAGGGATGTCACTGATAAAGCAATATTATATCACGTGCATTCATATTGGGGTAAATTTTTTTAGAAAAACCCAAAACATTATATTGGACATATAACTATGGGTTAGAGGGTTTTTTTTTATTACATATGGAATATAAATATTTTAGGGTATTTATTATTGATTTATTTTGCCAAATGGCTTGTTGTGCGGTATGTCAAAAATAAAAAAGTCAAAAATAAAAAGGGCGTGTCCAACAATTTTTCCATTCGAGCACATTCCATGATAGTCTTGCCATTGGAGCACATTCCATGACAATTTTTCCATTGGAGCACATTCCATGACACTTTTGCCATTGGAGCACATTCCATTGGAGAGGACCATTGCTATTGCCATTCGATTCAGATTCAGCAAAGGCTGCCATTGGCATTCGATTCATCAGAGGTTCAACAGAGACCGACCAAGACTTTTTCCATTGGAGCACGTTTGATTCAGCAGAGGTTCATTGCCATTCGATTCAACAGAGATTCAGCAGGCCGCACCATTTCCATTCGATTCACTAGATATTTAGCAGAGGTTGACCATCGCTATTCGATTCAGCAGAGGTGGATGGCCATTGTAGACATCAGAGGCAGACGAGCACCATTGCAGACAACAAAGGCGGATGGACTAGGGTTTAAACAGGTGGCAAACGAATTTGAGATTCGCAAGCCAACTCTCTTATCTACTATAGCTGCTAGTGATATATGCTAGTGAGTCGAAGGTTTCAAGCTATGAATGTAATTTAAATGTAATTTACTTCATTTAAGATAAGAAAATCATTCATTACCTGAGTGATCAACTCTTCATGAGATAAAGGAATGATGTCGGATTCTGCTAATGATGCAACTCCCCTTGAGCATATGTCGGATTCTGCTTATGTTGTGTCCATCTTCTTCATGCAATATGAAATGTTGTTGTGTACTCCCCTTTTTTTCTCATCAAAAATAAAGTTTCATTATAAACCTCAATATTAGTAGTAGATGTGATGGTAATGTTCAATGGCATATCCCTGTGTTGGTACTTCGTTCCACACTAATACTCCTCTTCTTCAAACAAATGCAGATGCAGAATCCCCTTCTAGTTTAGTTTCCCAGTTTGTCATGGTCATGTTGTAACATGTTCCTGAAACAAAAATATCACTACAAAAGTACAATTTCCCAAAAACCAAACAACGGTTCTAACATAGATCATACCTATTTAAACGCATCCCTAGCCTCTGAAATTAAACAACATCACTACCTGATTCCTGCCTTTTCTTCTGATATTTCTCTAGGAGTTCAACCCTTTCACGCTCTACTTCCTTCTCGAAGGCTACTTCCTCCTGTAATTACCTTAGTTTGATTTCCCTTCTCCTTTTTTCATGCGTTTTAATAAGTTCTTGCCTCACCCTTTCGCATTCTTCATAATCTTTCAAAATGGTTTCAACTATCAATTTTATTCTTGCAATCTCTTCATCAATTTTGATCCTTTGTTCTTGTTTTTCATCATTCACAACTTGTGTATCCTTTGGGAGCTTAGCAGAGTCAACTTCAAGTTGGTGGCAACGGTCTAAGTGTACTTTCTTTAACTCCTCCTGCATCTTTTCCAACTGTAATTCTCCTTTTACAACATCTTCATTCAGCTGATCAATTTGTTGTCTATAACTTTTCTGCAAATAGTCCATCTCTTTCTTGCATTCCTCGTGTTGCTCTGTAGCCCTCTGTCTAATAATCTTAATTTCAGCTTCTCTCATCTGCAATTTTGACACCACTATACTAACTGTCTCTTCTAAAGTTCTATTATGCTCTTGTTGTTTAGCCACTTTCGTCTTAAGCCAGGTGAGCTTCTGATTGTCCTCATCCATTTGCCTCATGGGTTCTACTACCATCTTGTGATAGGATTTCATATCATACTTCAAACTTGTTTTTCCTTTTGAGTGTCTGTTGAAAATATCCATCTCTTCTTCTGTTTCAAAGTAACCATATAATACACGTTTTCCACCTAGATGAAACAATATCGGGCGTCGTTCTCAATCATATTTTCCTCGCCCTTCCTTCAAAAACTGCTTGTGTAAGCGCTCTGCCTCCAAGTACCCTATTCCTGATTCCTCAAATATAATTACACTCATTCCACGAATGCCCCTTAGGGCCATATGCATGTCTTTCTTTCATGGCTTTATATCCTTTAAAATACTCCACTAATTCTTTATTTCCCATTCCAATATACTTCTCATTTTCATCTTGATCAAGAAGTGTGCTCTGAATAATAACCATAGGAGGCCAAACGATTTCTTGATCATTTACTGTCTCTCACAAGCCCTTCCACTTGCCAAACATCTCCTCTGCAATTACACATGCAGGTCCTCGCCTTGCTAACTCTTCTTCTAGTACTTCCACAAGTTTGCAGTGTAACTTTACCCTCTTCGATTTGATAGATTTTACATGGGCTACAATAGTTTGCATACCCCTGTACCAATCAATTGCCCCAACACCACCTCTGCATGCAGGGCAATGCCACTGCCTCTTGGGATCATTCATTTCATCAATACTCAAGTTGTCTAGGGATTCAAAAAAAATCTTGAACCACTTATTCTTCTTTAGGGTCTCATGGCTCACATCACTACCATCAGAGTCATATTCATCGCTGCTCATAAAATCATCATCGTTGTCAAGATTATCAATCTCTACATCACCATCATTAGACTGATGGCCTACTCTGCTGGTTTCATGACAGGGTTCCCCTGATTGCTCAAAAGGAAGAAGTTTTGATAGCATCTTACCTCCCAGTTCAGAATTATCTTCATTACCCTTTGCCCCACCCTGTCCAACACCTTTTCCAGGTGGTGGCGATGTTGTCGATGAATTCAAGTTGGCACTGCCACCATTATGTCTTCCCCATTTCCAGCCATTGAAAAGTGGGGGAGGGACATCAAGATCTCGCTTTTTCATATTTCCAACAATAGACTCTAAGATTTTAGGCTTCGGACTGCTCTGCATTGCCCAATTTGCCTTGCCATTTTGGCCCCAGGCACCTGCAACCACATTATTGGGTGGGGCACTAGCATTTTCATAAATTACGGTTCTCTGCTGAGGATTCCCCAGCTCCTTCCCTCCACGTTGCTTATAAGCCTGGTCTCGATCACTACTAGAGTTCACCTAGTGGTCAGGATTCTGGCCATCCATGGTATAAGATCCTCTCCCCTTCCCAGCTACACTTCCTGCCTTGTCGGGGGAGTAAGCATTGCCCCTCGATCGGTTTGCTGCTGCAGTTGTGGGGACCTGTCTTTTTCCCTTCCGAGAGGAAGCCACTTCCCACCCACTTCCCCTTAGAACCACGTTGGTTGCACTTTCCTCTTTCCTGCAATGTTGATATATTTGAAGTAAACTAATTCATTGTTTAAATCAACAAGAGAACTCATTCTTACCTCTGACATTCAGATGCACTTCTGTCTAATTCAATATGATGCCTTTTGCTGACCTCTTTGGATTCACTTGAAGCCACTCTCTTCTTTTTAATGAAGAGAAATTGAGGATCTACTACCCCTAAGTATATTATCCTCCTTTTTCTTCCACATCTTGGTGGACTGAGTCCTTATAACAACATTACTTTCGAGCTTATTATTCATCCATTTTTTGGCTTTATCTTTTCTGTGCAGAGTTTGAAAGCACTTCTCCTTTTTCTTTACCAAAATCTTCTTGCAAAATTTTTTCTCGATTCACAAAGAATAATTATTTGAGCTAATTCGCACTTTGCGTACTTGATTCTTGTGCTTATTACAAATGGTACTTACTGGGGATCCACTATGAAGATAAGGATATCATTCCTCTTAAACCTTCTATGATTTTTCCTGAATGAAAGATAAAAACTGTGTTTCTTTCCTTCTCATTTCTTCAAGTTTCCTTTACTCTAAGTGCTGAAAGCAACCTCGAAAACCTTTTCCATTTTATTTATTCTTGTCTTCAAACACCAGCTTTCCATTTTGTTTACTTTTAGTTGGTCAAACAAATTTCTATTAGTGTGTATTATTTACTTGTAATTATTGTCAACATGTAAATTCGATACTTGTGTAGCACCTTATTAAGTGGATTGCATATATATGTTTGGTTTATTTATTATCCACTCATGATGTGAATATTCATCACTTCATATCCATGAAGAAAGCTCCCTGACCAAAGTTGGCAAGAAATTATTTGTGTTATGTCTACAGCTATAAGTGAAAGGATCATTATTTAAAATTTTGCAATAACTCATGCTTGAGCCTATGAACTATGTTGTAGTTCAAGTGGTTTGTTTACATTGTTGGCAAAATGTTGGGTGTTGAATTCCCATTTCAGATTCGAATTTTTAGTTTTTGTGTAAATCAAATTGATGAGGCATCAATAGTCCTTGTACTCTTCAAGTATATAATTTTGGTCTTTGGAAATAGTAAAGACGTAAAGACTAATATTGTACGGCTACAATTTACTGTACAAATTCTAAAAAAAATGTACCTTTTCAAGTTAAAACATGCACATGTAGACCAGATATGTGTGACCCAACTTTTAGGTATGCCCTGTACAATTTTTGTTTTCTTGCTATTTTCCTTATGTATGAGAGATCTCCTTGTACTTTCAACCCCTTCTCTATCTTTAAAGGACTCTTGTAGACCATTTAGGTATCCATATAATGTTGAATAGTCCCTAAAATATCGTTTGTTAGACCACAATGAACCCCTCAATTTGTTACTTGCTCCCACTGATTAAGTGCAGTGCCTTATGAAATTAGAAGTTTGATGCTAAATTATTCAGGGGCTTTGCTGATTAGTGTATAAAACAGCTGTAGTAATTGTGGACTGTAAAATATGAATGATCATTTAATTTTTAAGAATTTTTGCATGAGGTCAAAAATCCCATTATGTAAAAGAGTTATTTATATTCCTTTAGAATTGTGCAACGTTCTATTCAGGCTTTTGCTTCTTTCTACACTGGAAACCATTACAATTGAAAAGCATTCAAACTGAATTATGATAGAATGTTATATGGAAGTGAGTTATTTTTAGCTCTAATTTTTTGAGAGATCTATTGTTGTTCTATGTTATGGAGAATGGTGTCTAATCTTGATTAGAGAGAAAAATGGGGCTTGCTGTATGGATTGCAATTCTTGTGAATCTTTTGTATGATAATTTATTTTTATATTTTATGTCATTTGTCTTGTCACTCCTAAAGAGTTGGTCTTATTTTCAGGTTTGGATGGCCACAAGTTTAACGTATCTAATGTGTATGAAACTAATATACAGAGGACTAGGCTAGCTTGTTTGGTAGTGAAGATAAAATCAATCTTATTTTTCACAGATTATTGTATAGATTTACGAATTTGTTAAAAAATAGCCAATATTTCTTGTGGGGTTCTGACTCAGTGTTTTTCATGTCTCATTCTTTAGAGGCCTCATTACATAGGATATGACCCAGTGTATAATTTTGATATGCTTTAGAAAATATTCTCTCCCATATTATCTCTATTTGATTTAGTTTTAGTTGTTAGTGATAATATTAAATATAAAATAATAGTTTCTTCATGGGTTGTAATAGATTCAAATTTGGAGGGCTAGGATATGTATATCTCTGTAGATTAAGCAGTCAAATCTCTTCATAGAGGTGTCCCTGGTCCACAAAGAGTTTCATACAATAATTTGACTTATGACTAAGTTGTGGGTTTAAATTAAATTATTATTATTATTAACCTTAATATTAGTATTTTGTGAGTATGCTTTTGAGCTAAATGCAAAATACAGAGTGATATGCATTTATGTTTTGACTTGAGTCTTCCTTTTTCTACAAGAGTTGCTCGATTTGAGCATGTTATTACCATCTGTTAAAATCAATATTCAAGAACCTGAAATAGTAATAAATATCTATGATTTACTAGATGATATTTGTTTTTGAACATTGTTTTAATATAGATTGAGTGGGCATTCAATAGTCATTTTATCAACCAACATATTCTTTGTATTGGCAACTTCTAATGTGGAAGCTACATTTTTATACCCTATGGTTAAAACCATAGAATTTAACCCACTTCATGAATATCGAATAAATATTCGACTTTGCAATAAACCCAAAGTATCATCACATAATAACCCACGCTACCAACTCACCTTTAAACAATTGCTATGGGTAATTTCTTTTAATACCATATTAAAGATTTATTTAATATGCCTTCCACCAATAATGTGCTCACCAATCTAATGCAATTTGGCCCCACAATTCATTTCTGTATTTCGGGCTCATATTTCATTAATACCAAAGTTTGACTTTGGTTTAAACATAACCAATGCACCTATGTTGACCAATCCAAATGTTAAATAACATTTCATTTCATATAAAAACATTCGAATTTGGATTAAAAAGGCCAAGCACGAATACACATAAACCTTTTGGGTCCCGCAACATTTACAACTTACCATCCATTAACCTTTACGCAGCTTGATAATGCGACCACCATCTGATCATTTGATCGGAGGATCCAATGGAAGTCGCATTCATTTTAACTCCGGAGTTTATCGCACAAAACCCACGCAAAACAAACAGTTTTGAAATACCGCCAAGCTATGTGTCATTCAATTAGGTGTATTGCTTTCAAAAATGAAATTACCACTTACCATTCAAGTGCCGCACGAAAACCATTTATGGTTTTCGGAAACCATCTTCATGTTCAATTAACTCACGGTTCCGCCTTCCGTTGACTCCTAATTCCGTTGCGCCATCAAAGTTCCACTTTTGTTCAACTTACGATTTCAACACAGTCATGTTTTTCTGCCTTCTCTTTAAACCTGCATCATTCGCTTGCTTTCCACTATGTTCATTCTCAAGGTTTCGAACAGGCCAGGGTTCCATCTAATCTCCAAAACCCTCTCTATCATTTATCAATGCATACTCAATGAGACATTTAAATAACCCATCGATTCTTCATTTTGAAGATCTGCTCTCCGGTGCATAGCTTAATCTCTATTGTTCATTTTTTGTGGTTCAATCCATCTTTCATAATTACAGTAAAACCATCAAATCGACTTCAAACCTCGGCCCTCTTTTCACTGTGTAAACACAACAGAGTGTCCAATTTCTCCTTGAAATAGCTTATACGAATAAACCAAAATTCCATTGTATATCTTCATTCATATAATGTTTTCAGACAATTAAATATTTTCACAATTTCTTCAACCCTTACAAAATATTGATGCATGATTAATATGAATATTATTGTTAATTAAAGGGGAGAGAAAACTTACCCTTGATCATAATTAAAGTAAAATTTACCCAGAAATAATTTAGCAGTATACCCAACATCAAGGATGTAGAGGTGATTAATGACAGTAGCTAAACCTGTATAAAAACTAGATCAGAAGTTTGGTACTTGAATAATAGCGAACAGTAAATTGAATAAAATCACAATCCCTAGATACTAGAAAACAATAAATTGAATAAAATCCATTTCATACCAGTGAACAATAAAAGCTAAGATGGTTTGGTTTTGACATGGTTTTGACCTCTTTAGGACACAAAAAATGATGTAAATAAACCCAAAATTGAGGCAGATTTAGGGCCTAAGCTTGCTTATAAGTTTGTCGATGTTTGACTCAATAAATCAACTCTCAAATCTGTTTTAGTACTCTGTTTTATTTCTGGTTTTAGTTCCATTTGAGGAATCCATCGATAGTACATTTTGAATCAAGGTGTTTCATCGCAATAGTAAGAGTTATTCATGTTTTTTGGAGCTTTGAATTGAAAGTGCATACCTTGCTTCCTTTCTCTTTTTTTCATAATAAACCAATATGTTTGTGGAATTTTACTTACTTTTTCATTTATTTATGTGCAAAAATAGATGGAATTGTCTTATAAAATTACTATCGATGAAGAGAAACCTATCATTGGCATTGTCAGGTGTCGAGAAGGTTGTACATTTGCTAAAATTCGTGATGAAATTGTGGATGATGGAATCGTTGAATACCCTTTTGATTTTATCCAGGATGGATTAGCTTTAAATCCAAAGCAAGAGAAGAAATGGAAATTTTATACAACACTTTTAGGCATCAAGAGGAAACTAGACACATTTGATGTGGAAACAAGGGGTTCAAATGCAGTGGAAACAATACCAATCTTTGAAAACATTGAAGAGAATGTGGAGGAACCTATGCGTAAGCAACCAAGAGTTGAAAATATGCCTTTGTCAGTGGAAGAAGCCACAATTGTTGATCCTTGTGTATTGGCATCTTGGGAAAAAAAAGTGAAAAGTTTAATGGAAGAGTTTTTCAATGAGAAACTTACTCTCAAAGTATATTCAGAAAAGGGAGAATATAAAATAAAGATCCATTGTGAAATTTGTGGCATTGATTATGGAACAGGTGATGTATCCTTGGTAGCACGAACAACGTGCAACTTCAAAAACTATCATATGAAAACAACATCCCATCAACAACACCTTTTAATGCCAAGTGGTAGTGAAATTCATTCATGTAACAAAGTACAACAAACAACGATGGTTGGAGATCGATTTCATATTAATCAAGCAATCAAACTTCTAGATGATTTCAACAAGACACAAGAGCCTAATTTGTTCAAGGTGGTGGAAGAAACACTTGCAGAGTATAAGAACATGAAAAAAGTGAGATTTGAATGAACACGATGCAATAAATGGTTTTTTTTATTGCCAACAAGTGGTAATATTGTCAGTTCTCTAAATGAACACATGAAATCAAAGAAGCACACTACTACTACTACAAATGAGGCTTCACATCAGGAGATTGGGCTGAGGAGTGGCACAGTTGGGAGACCTAAGAAGCCTACCAATGATAAGTCCCAACAAAGTTTGACTAGGTTCTTAGTGCCATCATCACCATCAGTATTACATAGGGGTTCTACAAGTGCATCTCCTTCTACTTTAGGTGTGTTAATTAGTGGTTAATTAATAGTTTAGACTAAACTTGAATATGAATTGTATATTATTTTATTTATCGTACTTCTAAATTTTATTATTATTATTATTGTGTTGTCATCTTATTATAACTCAATTGTCTCCCTTGTTACTACAATGTTGGGGGTATTGGTATCCTTATATTGATAGAAATGGGGAGAGATTGGAAACAAAGGTCCTAATGGATGATCAAAGGGGTGGAAAATTATGGGCCATAGAGAAGCATACCAAGATCATGCTATGTTATGAGGGTATTGAATGTCGTATTGATGGTACATATAGGCATAGTCATTGCCAGAGGGGTTCTGAAACAGGGACCCCTTTTGATTCATTAACATGTAGATTTTGTAAGTTGGTTCCAGAATGTAATGACTTCAGGATGCGATTATATCATGAATCAAGGTGCACCAATAAAAGAAGTGAACGAGATATAGGAAAAGTTAGAATATTGGACTATTTGACTCAAAATGAATTGAAGAATGCTGCAAGGGTTACAAATGCTAACCATAGATCAACAATGCGAGCTCTTTGGTGGGAGAGGACAAAGGTTGCTACACTCTCTATTAGAATGAGATCTCTAAAGGAAAAAAATTTTGAATCGGCAGAAAGGAAGGATGTCTTTAGGTTTTGTAAGGATGTTTGTGAGGCACATAAGCAAGGAAAATTACAAGGTAAAGATGCAGTTTGGGAATTTGTCAAGGATATATTTCATAACTTGATTCATGAAAAAACAGGGAGAAGGTATAGTACATCCACAACATCCCTTTATGAGATGATCAAGTTATGGGGAGGTCCTAGATTACATAACTTTATTAGCTTGAATCTGGATGGTCCTTCAATATCTACAACTTTAAGGCAAGTTAGAAAGTCATTAACATATATCCCAGGGGAGCACGAATACATTTTTGAGGAAGTTGGAAAAATTTATGCTTCTTATAAAGCCAAACATGGTATATATGGACCAATTCCTGTATGCCTTGCTGAATATGAAACAATTGTGAAAAAATATGTTAGGTGGGTAGCAAAAAGCAATACACTGGTGGGGTTTTGTGGTTTTAAAGAAGAACATCAATGCCAATCACATTTATTGGTGGCAGTTGGTGAGGGAGATGTAGGCTATGAGATTATAACAAATTCTTTTAAAAACAATGTTATTGGGCATTATGCACGTGTTATTATTGCAAACCCTTTACATGAAAAACTTCCTCGTTTGGTTGTGGTTGTTCATCCAACATGCAATAAATTCAATGCAAATTTTTCTTATCAACAATGGGAAAAGGTAGAATTTATGTGGAAGAAACACGTGGAAAACAATTTGGGACCTATTGTTGGTCATTCCTTAGATGGGGATAGTAGAAGAAGACAACTTATGTTGAAGGATTATTCTTCAACATTAGGTCTTCGATATCAAATTCCTTGGGAAGGGTGGAGGCTAAGTGGGTTGTACAATGGTTGCAATTTAATAGGATTGCATGATCAAGATTACATACACAACGACAAAAAGCTAGTGAATCTTTTGTTTAGCAGTCGATGAGAATTGGTTTTAGGAAATGAGTACATAAGTTTTTGCCATGTTAGAATGATTTATCACACTTTTAAAGTGGATGATCACAAGCTTAAGTATGAAGATATAGAGAGGATGGATCGACAAAATTGGGGTTCCGCACAACGCATTGCTTCAAGGCATGTTCAGAGGTGTTTGAAAGAGTTGAGAAGTACACCAAGTGGAAAGTTAGAGAGGACACTAGCTACAGAGACTTACTTAATGATTGTTGCTGATTACATTGACATATTTATGTCTCATAGTTTGAGCCTCTGGGAAAGAGTGTGAAATTCTTCACGAGTTCATCATTTCTTCGCATTATGGTTATGTTGGGTACAAAAACAATCTCATGCTAATGTCAACATAAATTTCATCAACAGAGAGGCATATCAAGATGTGATAATTTCTTGCCATTTTGCAGTTTTGTTGATGATATTGTTTTGAGATCAATACTCTAACTTGCCATGTGTTTTTCACTTGACTGGGTCAGATGTATGTGAGAAATTCTTTAGCAAAGTTGGTGGGATGGTTGGAGTGGAGAGGGCCTATGATTTCAGTGATTTTATTCATGTTGTTGGAACCCTTAATAGAGTTGTTGAAGAAGAATCAAATTCCCAAGGGCTTCATTTTAATAAATCCCATAAGAAGCAAGAAAACATTTGGAATAAATTGCACCAAGAAACAATACAAAACATTGACATATTGTCGCAATATGATTCAATATCCACAGATGCTAAAATTGTAGAAGCCCTTAAGAATGGATTGAAGGATGCACAAGACATTTTATCAACTCTTGGAGTGAAACCAGAAAATTACACTCAATGTTCTTGGTGGGTTAAACCATGGAAAAAGGATAAAGACTATCCAACATTCCAAATTGTGGATGAAGTAGTTGATGATTCTCCACTGAGATGTTCCAACTCTATATTTCAATATTCATCTTCATTGGTACACAATGAAAGTGAATTGAAAATAATGGAAAGTGAGTGGAGACATGAGTTGGATGAAATTTTAGATTCCACTAATGAAAATGTAAGAAAAACTATAAAACCAGTGGTGAATCTTGATGGTAAGGATATGTTCAAAGCATGTTTGGTTAGTCAGTTGAATGGAAAGCCAACATTATCCAAAGATAGGTTGACAAAAGTGAGAAGTGGGGTCTACTTTAGGCGAGATGGGAATACTCTACAAAAGGGCGTTTCAATTGGATTTGGAATTGGATCAGACTGTGGGGTGTTGTTTAAAAACAACTCAATTCCCCCCACTAAACATACTGCAAGAAAAGGTGTTCCTTGAAGTACAAAACAAGGTGTTTCTTGTGGAATGTGGTACATTGGAAGGGTTCAAAGAATAAGGAAGAAGGATGGTAATAGGGTGTTTGATTACCATAATGACATCGACCTTTTGGATAGATTAGAAGGCATCGAGCTTCAATTATGTTGGAACAGTAGAATAAAGGGGCAACGCATGTATAAGTATGATTTGACTGATCATGCTTTTGTACAAATTGAATCTATTATAGCAATCAAAAACTTATCGTACAATGCTAAGAATGATACATACAAATTAGAAGAAAGTGATTACAAAGTTTTTTCAGATTTTGTGGAAAATTTGAACAAGGTTAGTTTTCAAAACATTCTACTTTCACTTTCCTTATGTATTTCCATATGTTGGATTATTTATAAATAGTTTTTGTTAATATTTTTGTTGATTTGTTTGTATGAATATGATGTTAAATTTGTACTTT
Source organism: Pinus albicaulis (assembly GCA_034641835.2). Classification (NCBI taxonomy): domain Eukaryota; kingdom Viridiplantae; phylum Streptophyta; class Pinopsida; order Pinales; family Pinaceae; genus Pinus; species Pinus albicaulis. Next base: position 1,148,143,977 of record CM076579.1, on the reverse strand, counting down.
TTGGCTTTAGGTCTAGTGAATACTTCAAATGGTGAATGTTCGAGATAACTCAACCTTTTTTTGCTACCTACTTTTTGGTGTAAGTTTCTTTCACTAGCCATTCATCTTTTTGTAGTTGTGTTTCATTCAAACATTAATTTGGTATTTCTTCCATAAAAACAATATAATTACATACCTATATAACTATATGTACCCCTTACCTCAACACATATATACAATTTGAATATAAGGGCATCTCTTACCTCAACACTGATGTTGGATGCCTTCTACTGTGGTTCTTCTGGATTTGGTCCATTTAATCACGAAAAGCAAGAAGAATTGGTTCCTTTTTTATGAAAATGTTTTGAAGAAAAGTATGTGGTTCTTCTCACTAATATTAATGTTTTCCTTGAATTTTTAGATTAATGGTTCGCTTGCTAGAAAGGATATCAAGGATCTAATGGCACGAAGTTCAATCATGATGTTTCTGTTCACTCAAGTCAACAAATTTACACCAGAGCAATGGCTAACACATGAAGTGCATTTTATTTTGAATGTTTTTTTCTAGTTGGATTTCCTATTTTTCAAATTGGACATATAAATCAGAGTTTGTAGCTCAAATGTGCCATCAGAGTCTTTTTGCAAGTATTTATATTTTGGCCACCTTGATATCATTTTTATTTTATTTTTGCAAAAAGACATTTATTGCTTTGGAAAAATAGGCCCTTGTAATTTGGCCTATAAAAAAGAAATGTTTTTGTAATAGAGGGGGGTTGGATATCGGATATATCACAGGAGAGCTATTGTACTTGGAGATTTTGTTTTGATAATACAGAGGCAATTGCAGTAAGAATTTTTGGATTCATGTGGTATGGCTTTATAGCATTGTATCTCCTTCATGTTTCATTTCATCGAATGCCTTCTCAATTCCATTTCATATCTTATGCTTTCACTGATTGTTCTAAAGAGTTATAAACAAAATTCATAAATCAATTTATGCTCTGTTTTGTAAGGGAAATTATGTTGTGTTACTTTCTTCTTATAGAATGAATTCATTATCTAAATGCTCATTCTAATTCCATTTCTCATCCTACACTGCAATGACAAAGCCCTGAAAGCTATCAAAGTCTACCTATCTTGCCCATGATCACTACTGCAATTCGTTTAGCCCCGGTTCCTAGTTTCCTTCTTCTAAGTTTGAGATTCATCACGGTGTTTATGTTTCAGTATGTGTTTCTTTAAAGATAACTACTCATGAGGTGTTGTATAATTTTTCTTGGTGATACATCCAGAAGCCTAGTAATTCTTGGTGATACATCCACAAGCTGAGTAATTTTCTTGATGCACAATGGTAATTCATTTCTAATGGATGATATTCAGATGGGTGTTATTCCAGAAAGCCACAACAGAGTACAAGAAGGTATGTCTGTTAAATTTTTCAGATTAATTTTATATTTGACTAAAATGTCTATCTGCAAGCTATTGTAATATAATTTGACTGACTTACAGAGACTGGAACTTCAGGCCCTGGTTTGATCAGGGATCCAGTACAAGAAGGTATGTTTGTTAAATCTTTCAGATTAATTTTATATTTGATTGAATTTTCTATTTGCAAGCTGTTGTAATATAATTTGACTGACCTTGAGAGATTGGAACTTCAGGCCCTGGTTTGATCAGGGATGCAGATTCAGGAAGAGGCCCCAATAGAAATATATTTGCAAGAAAAAGGAAGACCCATTGGGCGCTTGTAATATTCAGCGTTTTGTCACTTATTGTGGGTCAAGCTGCTGCTTCACTTTTTTACAGGTATTACTTTGATGATGGTGGTATTACTTAACAGGTATTACTTTATATAGATATGTGAAGTTCCACATCTAGTGCAAGTAGATTAGAAATTTTTCTTTGGTTGCACATGTCTAGCATATGCAGTTTTTTAAAATGTGCCATTTAGTGAAGTTTTTATTTGATCCATGTTTTCTCTATATTGCTTATTTTAATCATTAATTTCAAACAATTGTAGGTACATTTTACAAGGTTATGAACAAGAATAAATAGAACTGCTTGTCGTGCTGCTTGCTAAGGATGGTGACATCTATAACAAGCTTGCGTGTTCTTTAGCTCTAGAAATATTTGGACACGAGGATGTCAAAAAAGCCCTGCTTCTTCTTTTTGGTGCCCCAACTAGAAAATTCAAGGATGGAATGAAGGTATAATTCTTTTACTGAAGAGCTGTTACAGAGAAACTTGATTATCCCATTAGTGACTATCTTAGAAAAATATCTTGTTATTCTCCCTTATCTGGTCTCTGGAGTCTATATACAAAGGAAAATTTATATTTATTGCTCACATTTCTGTTTTACTTGCAAATAAGAGGTGATTTGCATGCCTGTTTGAATTGAAAAAGAGAGGAGATCTCCATCTTTGGAGTCCCTCATAGTTAAAGGGCAGAGTCCTATGGCTGCCTTAGGCTAGTTTCCTTGTTGAACGCTCAAAATTAGCCACTTTGGATTCCCAACATCCCTAAAATAATCCCCGAAATCCTTAAAATAAGTGAGGTTTGGGGATTTTCATCTTTTGAGTCCATCTTTGGTTGATGGGTGAAGGAGAATTACCTCTCGAATCCATTTTTAATGGGCAAAGGTAACATGTCATCCTCTAGTAGAGGAAGGTCCTGCAATAACAGTTGAATGCTTACTAATCAGTATCTCAGTTTGTATAGGTACAGAGGCTAGCACCTAACTTTCCTCACTCTCCTTTTATGTTTGTTGTAGGACATTTTCCTATGCAACCTATCACCTGATCCTGATCATCTTCATCTAACAATTTAGATGACTCCTCCATAACATGACTATGCCGTCACCAACCATTTGTACCCTGTGTCAATATTTTCTATAATGAAATGGTGTCCATATCAAGTGTTTTCACAATTTTCTTCAGCCATAATCAAGGATTGTATTAGATGTAGACTGTATTATTAAGACACATATATTTTAAGATGTTGCACCTTTGTGTATTTTTTGAAACACACTCCAATTTGCGAGTGCGACTTTAAGAACAAGTCTGGCTAGGCACTGATATGGAAAATATCTATAAATTTGGTGCTTTTCCAGCATAATTTTCCCACCACATATCTACAGAAAGTAAGAAAATAAGAAATGAATTATATTACATTTTTTCCTAGTAGAAAATATGAAAGAAAGAAAAGAAATTAGTTTTTCTTCCCTGTACTCCCATTTCAAAGACAAATAAATTAGTGCCCAATCTATACATCTCCATGTTTCTTGTTATGGTTGAATTCTCAATTGGATTAGGCATGATCCTCTGAAGGTGGAAGAATTTCTTCCGTAGTGTTTCCATAGAAACTAAAATCATGGTCTCGACTGAGGTACAACTCGGCTGATCAATGTAATGATGGTTTAGATGCATTGTTGATCAATTAAATCCCAGATTGTTATATGTTTTCATGCTCCAACTTACCCTGGACCTCATATGAATAATGCCAGGTAACTTCTTTTGCACTAACCATTGCCTCATATAGGTAGCCTATTGTGTATTAATCACCATCGACTAGGTAAAAAATCTTTACCAAGCGTTCTCTAACTTTTCAAAACTCTAATTTTTCCCTACGGTACAATACTTTTGTAATAGCTTGCCCTTTCTATTTATTGCTAGATATACTATCATACTACTCATATGAGCTAAACATCCTTTTCATCTCCAATATACAACTGAGGATATGTTGAAGAGAAATGATGGTGGTGGCAGAAGATGTGAAGGTAGGATGCACCAATTCCTTTTTATTATGTGATGTTCCTCATTGATTAATCATCCTTGATAAAGTAAATTTTTCCCATGTCCTCAAGAATTAGGTCGATATAATGGGCAGCACCGGAAGTCGAAATGAATGTGGGGTGTTTCTCCATTAACATCTTGTCAGTGTCCACATAATTAGAACTAGAAGCATTATCTATTATGGCTTGTACAACATGTTGCACATGTATCTTTTGGATAAATGCATTCAAAAATTCATATAACAGTGCCCATATTTTATTTATGCAATTGCGTAACTAGGTTTAATAAACATTGTTCCTTTGGGACAATAAACTGAAAAAGTTAGGAGTGTCTTACTCTTCCTATCCTTACAACTGCAAGACATTATTGTGCACCTTTTGTTTCTCTTTACTTTTTAAGGTCTTCCAATCTAATGTTGTTATTGCTCTTTTCCTTTTGAAGAATTGCTTACCTGAACCTGTCATAAGTAGGGAAATTATATCCTGTGCCAATAATATCATAAAAATGAATCATTGCATGGTAGATCAACTGAGCAATGATAAGTAGTTAGTTGCATAGGAAACCATTGCCCACAACCCTATTAGTTTCTTCATGTTTTTCATCAATTGATTTGATGGATGGCTATGCCCTAGCTTAGTTATGGGAATGAAGAAAGGCAATTTTCTTGTAGAAGGTGACCCTTTGGAGTCCTTCTCCCTTCTTTCCATCCCCAATATGCACATGGTTCTTGCAGTTATTTCTATTCCTCCAATTGCAGATTCAAGCCAAATATCCTCTGTCTTCCTTACTATTCGGATAAGCTCTTTGTTTTAGTTCTGGTGTTGATTGGATGTGAGAGTCATACCCCATGTCCTGGGATTTCTGAAAAGGTTGTATTTTAAATGGCTTATCCATCCATTCATATCCTTTCCAAAAAGCTTACAATTCAGTGTTTGGCAGTTTGACCCATTATGATGTTGTAACATATTTTTGTTTTGTTTTGAGAAATGGTCTCATGGAGTCTCTTTTTGGAAAGGAGATGAGTCTTTGACCTCTGATTTAATAAAACTACAGGGTTTGTTTATCTGTGTTATACTTGGCAATCCCTGGAGGGTTTCACCTTCGAAAATTCATTGATATATATGTATTATGTGTATCCATTGAGAGGGGTTATTCTCTATGTGAAAGAGGGGCTTAGTTCTTCGAAAACCCATTTAAATTCATATTCTCTGTGTATAAGTTGAATGAATTAACCTCTGTGTATAAAGGTTTGGAGAAAATCAAGAACTCTGGTTCTCTGGTTGAGGTTTTAGTAACAGCTGTTCCATCCTCGTGGAGTTCGCAGTTGGAAAGGAACAACAGAAGATCCATTGAAGTTAAACAAGGAACAACAGAAATCCATTGAGGTTTACATGAGAATTGAAGTTAAACAAGGAACAACAGAAATCCATTGAGTTTTACGTGAGAATTGAAGTTAAAAAAGGAACAGCATGAAATCCGTTGTTAAACGCGGTTAAAACACAAGTTTTGAAGGAAGTGGTTTTGGAGAAACCATTTATATTGTGTTCGCACGGCTTTTGGGATGGTGGCGGTTTTCTTCGTTTTCAACGCAATCAAATAAGGATTTGACACGTCACACCAGCAATACCGGTGATTTCACGTAGGATTTGATTGATAAAGCCTGGGGTGCGAATGAATGCGAATGCCATCCAATCAGGATCGGTGGAGATGCGACGGTAATCGCGCTGGAAGCTGCGTAGGAGTTAAACAAGGTATGGACCCGATGTTTATTGCAACAGAGTTTTATTAACCATTTGAAGTCCAGATATATGGGGCCGAGAGGGTTTTAAACATTGTTTAAAACGTAATTATATCACATTGCATAAAGGGTTTAAATGTTCATTCCGATGGTTTTAATGTTATAAAGTTCCGAAGCTTTTGAATGCTGTTCCGAAGGCCTTTAAAGAATTTTTAAAGTGCAATATGATATTTCGAAAGTCTAAATACTCTTCCGAAAGGGTTTCATCATTTAAAAGTCAATTATTATATTTCTGAAGGGTTCAAAGTTTGGGTTAAGTGAGTTATTATGCTCCTGAATGTTATAAAGGTGGGTTATAACATTTACAAAGGGAAAAGGGGATTTTCTTCCAAATGTGCATTTTATAAAGTTTTATCAAACATATTTCATAAATTTTGATGAATGAGAGTGGAAAAGGAGATCTGGAACAGATTCCTCCAGAGTTAGAAAACATTGTAACCAAGTTTGAACAGCTCTCCTTAACCCCTGCACCCACACTGCCATCAAAAACTTGATACTTCGTCCTGCTTCCAATCTTGGCCTTTAGTTACAAAGATATTTTTGGTTTCTTCCATAAACTTTATGAGTGTAACAGTATTTAGGTAATTGCACAAGCTGTCAAAGAACTTAGATTCTTCCATTTCATAACATTGACTTAACAAATCAGAAATGTTAAGAATACTTTTTATGGAAAAGTGTTGTTATTCTTTTATTTCATAACATTGACGTAACAACTCAGAAATTTTTAAAATACTTTGTAGGGAAAAGTGTTGTTGTTTGTTATATCATTGATGCTTACAAGGAGATGTCTTTCCATGGTCAGATTAGTTACAGATTCGGAGGTCTCCTTTTTATTCGAATGCTTCAATTTCCAAATTGATTCTTCATTTTTTCTTAGAATATTCATTCAAACCACCATAGGATTCAAATTTCTTTTACAGAATTATCACTACAAGTTTGGTCTTATTATCATGGATACTTGTTCCCAGCACATTGTCATTATTTTCATGAGCTCGGCCCCAATTTTTCTCACAAATTTTTAGAGGAGCCACTCGGGATTGATCCTTGAACCTCTAGAGGGATCCCACATAATCTTCCTTATGTTGTATTCCTATGTTGAGAAGACAAAGTAGCAGGGTTGGGGCATGAGTACAAACTCCACTCGGCTAAGATATCCCTATCGTTTGTTGTTTTTATAACTAGTATGCAGGATAATGATGTAAGTGGCTCATTGTGCGAAGCTTCACACTCCCACAAAATGAAATCCATGGTCAAATCCTGTGTACATACTAATGGTAATTGCAACCAAAGCTAGATTGAGATGTGTTCTTGTTTATACAAACATGGCATGGAATTGTTATAAACCAGGAAACTGGTCCAAAACCAAGAGTAAAAAAGTAACCAGAGGTGGAAGAAATGCCATCAAGATCCGCTAAGTAGACCCATTTACGATTTGATTAGCTCTAATAATTTGGGATACAATCCCAATGATTTGGTCCCAATTGGAAAAAAAATGAAAACAACTACTAAAAATGTACATTTTGATGCCCACCCCTTAGCCCTGTACCAAATTTAGGTCGCACCTAATATACATATTCACCCATATGATAAGAGTTTGGTGCCGCGATTGAGAAAAATGTATTGATATGTCCATATAATTGGTGCGTCCATTTTCAATTTGTGTCTCGACTGTGTGAAAAAATAAATCCAGTTAATTTGGTGGGACAGACTTCAATATTGTTGGTAAATATAATGGTAGTTAATCATAAATATAACGAGAATGTAATCATCTACATCTGTAATACACATTTTTTTGTATATAGTCTACTACACTAAAGGAGGGTAGTTGTCTGACATTGTAACTTTTTTTGTTCCACCTTAATAAGACACTAGTTTGAGTACATGAGGTTGTAGTTGGTTTTTTGAACAAGAAGATTTCAAAGGGAAGAGGGTCTAGACTTGTGATTGAACACCTTATTTGGTGCAAACATATTCATAAAGATTGACTAACTGATTTTTCATCATCATATAGATCAATTTATATGTCATTTTATAGACATGCACATAATCAATCTTCCTAAAACATGGTTGATCTTTGTATGCCTTAGACCATTAAATGCCACAAATCATAGTGAGATGTGCTTGACTGTGGATTGAGTAATCACATTGTGGGAATACTAATATGCATCTCCTATGTATATCACAAGAAGAAAGGTGAATTTTAGAATGCATGTGGGGTGATAAGAGAGGCATCATGTCATTATGTTAAGGATATAAATATAAAGGGGTATACAAAATGTTAATGAAAAAATGGATACCTACAATATCTAGTGAAAGTAGGGGGTTTTTAAATTGGGAAAATGCAATGGGTTAGTATTGGTAGGGGGTTAAATAAAGTGATTTCCTAGAGGTATTTTCCAATATGTAGTCTAACTGAGTGGTATTGTTTAGTATGTACCGAATACACATGTTATGCCATATAGGTTAATTGGCTATGCCTCAGGTTCCCCCCCCCCTTCACATCACTCTCAATTCCCCAATACCCAATATATATTTCTTTTTCTACTTTCATGAGCATAAAAAAAATATTCAATAACTAATAAAAATACAATGCAACAAAAGGTACGCAAGAAAACATTGAAAGTGTTTGACATAAAAATAGTATGATAAATGAGTTTTTAATATAACGCAAAAAAAGTTCCAAGTATGGTAACATTTGTCTTATAATAATACAATATTTTACATTATCAAATTTTATTTTTCTTCTTCCTACTTCTAAAGCTCATAACTACATCATCAACATCATCGTGCTCTACTCTTGTTTCGTGCTTTTCTCGCATAGCTGACCTAGTTGCGTAGTCATGACGTCTGGTCTCATGTAGTGACGAGGCATCGCCTAAAAAAACAGATAATATTAAATTTTAATTTTCAGATTTTAAATATCATTGAACTAGTTCGGTAATATTAATAATAAAAAAATTGCAATGAGATTATTTACCTAGTGCACTAGTTGTCCCCATTGGGACCGTTGCCCTATCTTCCTCTCTGGTGGTAAGATCCTCAAGTACAACATTCTCTGTCATTTAAACAAAAAACTTTATAAGGACAACCATCAAGGTATAATTAGAAAAAATTATAAGTCGAAATTTATTACTGTCACAGCCCTCACTAATAGTAGCATTGCCAACCTGGTCCCCACTACAATGATCAGGTTGCACATGAGGAACATGTACATCTAGAAATATTTCGCTCTCAATGCACTACTCTACAACTGGGTTATTTGGCTCATCGGCAATGTTGCTCCCCTGATTTAAACAAATTTGTTAGACATTAAATTTATGGAAGAAAATAAACATATTGAAAGGTTAATGTTTTACCTTATCAGGCATTCTGGATCTTGGGACCTATCCCAAGATTCTACGATTTTCAACTACGGCTTGATAGCCAGAATGGAAAGCAATCTTTTTATCTTCCTCTGTAGTTTCCGTTCCAAAGTCATCACCCTACATTACATATGATTGTGTATTTTTAATGTTATTTGATGGGATTACAAAAACGTTGGAAGGTGATACAATTAATTATAAGAAGTTTAGCTACTTACAATTCTTGTGGCTAATTTCAAGTAGCTGCCTTGGCCTAGCTTGTGATCGCCCTTTTTTTCAATCCTAGCTTTGGTTTCCTTCGAGGTGTCAGGAAGCCTATCATCAAAATATTGAAGTAAGATATGACGTAGCACACTTTTATTTAGACATAAGAAAATTAAAGCTATTTAATTAAAGTTGTAATTTACCTTGCGGGTCCAGTTAGCATTTTTCCTTGTTTCTTTGCCCTTTTCTCTTTTTCGTCATGGATGAGTGCTCTCCACTCACTCTTTGGAACTGTGAGAGGGTGCTCGTATCTATGGTTAAATTTCAATTGCATATTATAGGTGTCCCTGGTATATTTCAAATAATTTCTAACTACCCGAGCCACCAATGTTCTGTCAAATGTGCCCACCCGAAAAAGGGCTTCTAGATAATCTAGAAGTTCTTTTTTCAGGTTCGAATTCTAGGAATTCCACCTTGTGCGTATGGTTCGGCCAAAAATTATCAACGCCTTTCTCTCCAAAAACTTGTAGAACTCATTATTTCCTACACAGAAAAAAGATATTATCATTAATTTAAAAATAAAAATCATGATAAAATATAGTTTAGATAGAGTACATGAAATAGTTAAAATATTAAAACTTATCTGGGAGTTGTACATGCTTTATAGTTACACCTTCATCATTAACCAAAAACGTGCCATCAATGGTCCCCATGGAGCTGACATGTGTAGCTCCAGGAAACACAATAATATAGTTGGCCATTTCAGCCTCATCATTGCCAACACGTTCAGCGGTTGGCTGGGTGTCTTCTTGGGCAAGGTGCATTTCTTGGCTTCCACCTAAAGGCATAGGAGGTGTATGAGAGGGTCGCTCAGAAATCTCTTGCCCATGTGTCCCACTACCACCAACACCGGGTGCAACAGGTGTCAGATAATGCTACATACAAAAGAATTTTTTTGTTAGTTTAGTTAATGTAAAAATTAAAAATTAAAATATCACAATTCATCTCATGCAGAACAAAAAAAATATCCTTTTGATTTTTTATTATTACCTTATATGTTTCTAGCTGGGTCATAAGTTGTGTTATCCTCACTTCTATTTCAGGTGTTTGAGGCACGTCTAGCAAACGCTCAAATTCCAACTTTTCTTTTCGCTCCTTTTTTCGCAGCAACAACAATGGACATGGGGATGAAGAAATCTCTTCCTCGTACAGGGAATCATCAGGCATACCATGGTCAGGTGTCTGCATATTTGAACAAAACTAATATTATTTCAATTATGTAAATGACTAAAATACCTTAAGATAGAGCAATGTTGGAACTTTACATGTTCTTCTGCTGGCACCTTTCCGTGATCATCCTGTTTCGGGGTTGTTCCTCTACTGCCCTGATCAGTCTGCCATATTGCAATAAAATTAGAAATCTGAAAACTTGAAAACAATATCTAACCTGAAAACACAAAATGAAAACTAAAATAATTTCTAAATCTACCTTTCTAATACATAAACTTTGTGCATTAAAGAGGCCCGGGATTGGTTGAGTATAATTAAAAGTAAGACTGAACACATAACCTGTTGTAGACTTCCTTTCATCCATGGATCTTGTCCAATCTGACTCTGAACAAACCACAACTGAAACTTGTTGCTTTCCCAATATAAAATCCAAAGTCCAATGTCCCTTTTATATATGGTAGTACCCTCTTTGTTGCTGTCTAGTGTTATGTTTTTGGAGCTTGCATAAATTGAGAGATATTGTTGGCTGCATAGCTTGAATTGGGTCTAGTGGTGGTAAGATAGATCATGCTATGCACTAGTTACCTCTAAGTATGAACAACCATACAACTGAAGTCCTTGTTGTTCCCATGTATAATGCCAATGTCCAATGTTCCATTTGCAAATTGCAACATCTTCTTTGTTGTTGTCCACTTTTATGTTTTGGAGCTTGCATAAATTAGGAGATATCAGATTATGAAATGTCGCTCTTCCGACGAAAGTTTAAAAATATTTAAAAAAAATGAAATGTCGTATTATAGTAACAGGTTCATGAAAGGAATATACTAGAACTATGACAGGATTAATCAAGCTTAAAATCAAGTAATGTTAAAACTATGATATTTATACCTCTGAGCTTGTTTCACCTTTGCGTAGGTTGTAGTGATTAAAAAAAAATGGTGTTCTTATGTTAATTTTATCAGAAATACATATCTGACATTTTTATGTATCAACGAAGGATTGACATATTGAATGTAGGAGAAAGGGTAAAATTATAAAACATCAAAAGAGAGTAAACATAAAATCAAACGAAACAAAAAAATGAAAAATGACCAGAACAGTTTCATACATGAACAAATCCCTCAACATTATCTAAGTAGTTCTTGAGATAAGAACCATTGATCGGGTAAGATAACATTTTTCCTTCGTAGGGCCATACTAAGTGTCATGGTAAGCTTGTGATAGGTTTTTGGAATTTTGTAAGATGTAGAACCTGATAATCAGCGTCATTATATAATGATTAGGCTTCAAAAATTTGAAAAACCCAACAACACAAATCGGATCAATTTTCATTGAATTAAGTACCTGGAACTTCAAAAACTAGATCCGGCTTGTAAGAAAGCTCTTTTATTTGATTCACAGGATGAATGATAGAGATAAAACATTGAAACAAAGGATTGGAAACAAAAAAAGAGCTGAAAACATAATTTCGTTCAAGATACTCAGAATTAGAAACAGATTAGTCTCGGATTGACTTTAAATTGACCAAGAAATAGAAAAAGAGCTCAAAATGTTGAAAGGATCTAGTAGAAAACCTCAAATCTTGCTTGGCTTTCATCGAAAGAGAGGTTGTATAGCATGCCTCTAAGAAGCCTTGATCTTGATTTGGGTACACACTGTCGGACTTGATCTTATGCTGCAGACAACCCCAACAACAATTCACTGATCATCTCATTGGTGCCCTCTCTATTACATTCATGGATGTTGATCTGCAATTTTATTGGTGGGGAAACATAGCTTTTCTCATAATCAGCTAGCCATGGCTCTAGTACCATGTTAATAATTAAGCACAAGCAAGACACAACAAGAAAATGGTGGAGAATACTTTATGCCATATTCTTACTCTTGTATTGATCTCATGATCTGAATTTATAGTACATCAATTGAAACATTCTAGATCTAGATCTCACTAACAATTCATCAGTGGATCATGACAACACCTCATCAAATATAAGGTTTAAAACTCATATCTATTTGGTGTTGGACTTTGTGATTGTTAGGGACTCACAATCTAATATTCTATCCCACTTGTTAGAGTCGGCCTTTGCAGCCCTCCGTCAGTGATCGTCTCGTCTTTTGCATTTTCATTTTTTAGGTGTCTCGCTTGTTCCACTTCGTTGCATTTCACTAGGAGCATGCCATGGACTGACGAGGGGGTCTGTCGTCTTATGCTTCCTCATGTTTATACCTGCAGCGCTATTTAAAAATTTTCCTCAAAGAATCATTCATAGTCATTGTCATTTCATTTCTGGTCATTAAAAATGTCAATAAGTGTCCTTGGTCCTAGTGTCTAGGGTTTTTGGAGTCATTTATATACTAGTCATAAAGCCTGCAAGGTGAGGAAAGTTCTGCATTTGTGATTTTTATTTTTATTATCATCAGCATTTTAAAAAAAAAAAATTTCTAGTCCAAAACTCTGTTTTGGAACTAGAAATTGTTCATTATCATTTTGTAATAAATTGTAATTATTCCGCCGTGAAGACATTGTCAAAAGCAGACCCCTGGTCTATTCCTTAGCCAAGATAGCCATATCCCTGCAAGAAGACAGCAAAATCATTAGTATCGACCTCAAAAAAGCCAAAGGAAGTTTGTATTTGAAAAGCTAAAAGTGAAATTACAAAAACATTTGTAATATGGGTTTGAAATTAGATTTGAAACAAAATCTGATTGTGAAGATATTTGTAACATGTATAAAAGCCAAACAAGTTTCATTTGAACCAAACCACAGCGCCCAAATCGTGTTTTGCAAATTGGAGGGCCGATTTCAGAGTTTTAAGTTGCGTGGACAGTGTTCTTGGGCCGAGCGACCCATGCAGAGGCCGAGCGACCCACGCAGGTCATTTCAGCAGTGTAAATTTGCAAGGGGCGCGACCCACCTGGGCAGAGCGACCCACACAGACACAGAGTTTCGAAATTTAGTTTGGGCACCCAGTCTTGCTTGGAATCGATTCAACTGGCCTTCAAACAGGTTTCTATCAATTGCTTGATGTTTTTAGTGCGTTGGTATCATCATTGGTGGTTTCAAATGTTTCGAATGGAGGATTTAAAACCCCACAGTCATAGCATTATCATTTTCAGGGTTTTAAAATGAAAATGAATGGTTGAATGAGTTTGTTTGCTATCTTATGGCAGTGATACCTTCAGCTTTGCATATAATATCAAAACCATATTGCTTTCATGCCATTTTGCCATTTTGACCATTGCTATTATGATACCATGATTAAACCCTTTGTTCCATGATGACTGTGGTTCTAATGTGTCTCACTGCCCAATGTAAAAACATTCTCATGACTTTGTTTCAAACTGCCCATTGACACCCTTGTTGTTATTATTCATAGACAAACACCTTTTATTGATGCCATGCTCTCCTTGGATAAGATTTGTTCAAAATTTTGAGAATTGCCCGCTCCCTTTGATCTAAGTTTCACTTGCATTCGAACACAGGGATTGTGCCTTTTTCCAATCCATCTAAAACAGAGATTTTATCCATGGTTTGTTTCCTTATGGTGCTTTGACGGTGGGAATATTGGTTGGGTGTTAAAACACACATCATAACTTTGTTTTCACTGCATTCATATCAGTATACATATTGCCAAAAGCTTGGTCAGAGCCATGTCGGAGACAGAGTCGGAATATGAGCCAGGGTCAGGCAGTGATTCGGTGACTGAAGGTAATGTGCCACGGGGGTCCCGCAGAGATCATAGAAGTGGTGATCATCGCAGAGAGGAGCCTACTTCTTTGGCTCGGTTGCAGGCATGTCCATTAGCTATGGATTGTTTCTGATATTTGTCATGTTTCAGATTTTGTGAGATGGTTGCACAAACCCGGCCTCATCGTGAATTGGCCCGTCTGTTTATTCTTCATTTACGGGATGGTCGGGTAAGCCTTGCTGGGGTTGATTTCATTGTATCACCCTTGACTATTGCTCAAGCCACCGGTATACCAAACATGGGCGAGGAATGGAACAAGGGTCAGCAGTTAGAGAAATTTCACTATGAGCCATACATTAAAACTGGATATATGGCTTACTTGAGCAGAGTTTTTCCATTCAGATTCTTGAGAGATGAGTATGCACCGCTCATGAGGCTCATCATTCAGTATTTTAGTTGTGAGGGCAGGTATGCTCGTCTTTTCTCATACCATATTCGTTTGCTGATGCACTTCACAAGGGTACGTATGATGAATATTCCGTATTTCGTACACCGCAACATAGAGAGAATGGTGACATTTGTGCAGAAGAAGACGAGCCCAGTGCAGCAGTACAGGAGTATATATCATTTCACTTTGATCAAAATCTTGGTTTTACATCAGTTGGCAGAGCAGGGCATCACTTGGGAGGATTTCATTTCTAGAGATTTTTTCAGAGTGCCACAGCAGCCTCCCGAGACAGTTCATGATGCAGAAGAGCCTTCACACCAGCCGGACATGCGTGAGGTTGAGCATATCAGCACTCCTCTGGTTCAGACATATCAGCGAGGCCACAGGTCCTTATTTGTAGCGACACGGCGAGTACTATCTCCACGTGAGGTGGAAGGGGTCTTGCCGACTTCATCGACACGGCGAGTATTATCTCCACGTGATGTGGAAAGGGTCTCGCCTTCTTCTTCAGTGCAGGTACAGGTACAAGACAGGGGCAAGAGGCCCATGCATGATGAGGGCCCATCAGGAGGCCGGGACACCGATATGACAGTCATTGATGTTGATACGGGTTCTCCTAGCTCGAAGCTGAGGGAAGTCATCCAGGAGAAAAGGGCCGAGAATGACCAGCTGAAAGACCAATTACATAAAGCTCAGTGGGTGATTAACTATTTGGAGCAGCGCAACAAGTAGCTCGAGGATGAGCTCACATTTTATGAGGTGCGTCAAATCCGTGAGGACAGACAGTGGAATCGAAAGAGACCCGGTGACATGACACCAGCTGACAGAGATACTGTACTCACGCGAGTGAATATACATCTGGAGAAGTTGTTGGCAAAGGCCAATCGAGACAAAAACATGCTTCGCCACATTAAAGGTCATTACTGGGCTCGCATGCATGTTTGCAAAGCGAGGATGAAGATCATGAAGAGGAGGTTGCGCAAGGCACTTCGACGGCGGAAAAGGCCTAATCCACTTCGGATTTTGGCCGAGGCTTCATTGACTGGGCAGGACACATGATGGAGGACCTCCGCTCCGAATTTGGGCAAATTCGGAGAAAAGTTTGTCATTTTCAAATTTTTGGTCTAAAAAACAGGTTTTGCAGCTACGTGGGTCGCGCGCTCATGCGCTCGCTTTTTTTTGAGACACTTGCTGGAGGAGATTTTTACATTTTTGGATTTGTCATGGTTAATTATGCATCCTCTGAAGTCAACTTAGCATTTCAACAAAATTTGGATGGTCAAACAGCTCAAAAACACCATGAAAACCACCTTGCTGCCACCTTTTGCACCAGCAGGAAGTACCTCTGGGAGAATGAGGTTTTGGAGGGTCAAATCAACTCCAAATTCAGAAATTCTACTTGGGTTGGAAATTAGACATCCAGGGCTTTCCAACGAGCTATCATGAGCTCAATTTGGATGCCGGGAGCTACCTCAAAAGCAGCCTGGAACATGAGCGACCCACGCAGTTCAGGAGCGACCCACCTAGAAATTTTTCTGAATTTTCAGCTGCCAGCTCAGTATTTCGCCTATTATGGACCAGTTTTGCTTATGGGTAGAATTTTTGGGTTTTATGATGTAAATTCATGTTTGATATGTAACTTTGGCTTGTTTTTATCTCTTCTAGAAGATTCACTCTCAAATGAGTAAAAAATCATGTAATGGATCAGTTTCCACTCTTTTATAGGCAAGTGGTTAGCTGCCTAGATTGTAGTTCCATGATTAGAATTGGTTGAAACTGATCCCTGAAGAGGGAATTCGACCCCTAGAGGTGGGGAAAGGGGTTAGAGTGATCTATATATTGTAATTTCTGAGGCATTCTACAGGTGGGACTCTTGGGATACTTTTGATACCATTGTACATATTTTTCATATTTTGGCTAAGGAAAGATCAGGGGTTTTGCGGCACTTGTTGGGATCCTTGTGGTGTTCTGTTCTTGATGGTGTTTCTTCTTTGTTTACTGTAAGTTTCTTCATGTTTAATGTATGCCATCCTTTCATTATGCTTCTGAACTAAGTTGAATGATTGAAATAAGGTTGAATCCATTGTTTACAGTGCTTGGCCTTTGAATTCAGTTAGTTCTATATGTTTTCAGCTGTTTGGAGAGGATCCAAGTTCTTCTTTGCCCTCTTCAGCTCCTCGTCGGTCTAATCTATCCATATATCTAATTTAAAGCATCAAGATCATCACCTACCTCGCCCCAGCTTGAACTCTGCAAAGGTCTGACCTTATCCCCGGACCCAAAATTTGTTTTCCCATTACTCCAGCGAAAACCCAAAAAACCAAAATCAAACATACCTATCTCTTTACTAGCCTAAAATCAGTTCTTATTGTAAGTCATCTCGCATCTTATTGCTTATTTTCTCGAGATTGACGGAGAGAGCCCTCTCCTGTCCTCGTAGGGCTAGCTACGAGGCTGAGCGTGGTTTGATGTAGCCTTGAGTTTTACTTCATTTCAGCCTGAGGTAGATTTGAGTGCTAACACCACTAGTGGATCACCTTTTAGTGAATACTAACAGTAACAGAATACTATGGCTTTCTCTTGGAGTGTACCTCTTACCTCCAATGATAATATTAAAATCTTCTAGTATTGTGGTTGTCTCCTAGATTGTATTTCATATCCAAAAATGACTTTTGTCACTTGGAAATGTCTCCCCACTCGAAAAAATTACTAGTATTATGGGTGACTTGGTAATGCCTCCCTGCCAACAAAATTCCCAGAAAATTGACTTATTTTCTCTCCTTAAATCTCTTCTTTATCCTTGCAGCTTTTCTCCTAGTTCAATAGCTGACCCCAAGCCAAGGTCTAAAGATTTGATTTTTTTAATTACAGATTGCCACCTATCTGTTCACATTTCCCATTAACACCTAGCAACTCTAAGGGTGTCTCCTTGCCCAACTACTGTCCATTAATTTACGCTACCTAATTGAAATGAGAAAATGCCTATGCTACTCACTGATGCTTCTCTTGGCTTGCAGTGCCTATCTTTTTTTGTGCAATTAAAATAAAAATCAATTGGAATATTTGAAGTGTGACCTCACTTAACAAAATTAAATTTGACAACACTTAAAAACATTATTCTACGTGTAACAATATGTCATCTTATTAACATTGATATGGAAACAACATTGATGTTTGATAGTAACTGATCCTCAGAGATATATTAATGATTGTTTTACAGTACATTGGATTTGATCTATGAGACAATAAATTTTAGATGAACAATAGTCATTACAGGGACCTATGTTTATAACATGACAATGATGACAATATGGTTGAGATTGTTTCTTTACTATCAAGGTATACTATAATTATGTAGATGAGAATTCAATCATTAGGTTAGTGCATTTGATCTTTGAAGTTCACTGATACATAATGATATTGCAATGATAATTATTATTATATATTGACAATTGTAGGTAAACAAACATCTTATACACTTCTTCTTACTTTTTTAGTACCTTTAGTTCTCATGAGGAGACTACAAACTTTACTGAGAGAAGGATTAAACAACCTTTATACTTCAGATGCAGAGTCTTCCAAATACAATACTCCATAGTGTCATAATAGGACAAAATCAGATTTCTTGGAACATTTTTCCAATCCATACAAATCGTTTCCCACATGAACTAGTCTCCTTATCAAATATAGCCAAATTTCTCCTATACGAGGTCTAGTAAATTCATATAAAATATAGGTTGACTCCAAATTTATTTAAAAGGATGTACCACACAGATGTTGATCGTTGCCTGAGAGGAGCATAGATCTATACTATTGGTTTGTTGGTGAATGATATTAGTACTGAATTAAGTACATAATATAGTATTGAACAACTACTGGCATATATCTTACCTGCTATTTTCAGGTTAACGCATAAACTTATGTAGTTTCGGGTAATGGGCCTATTGTCTCGGTGTTAGTACCTACACGTAAGCATGAAGTCGAGATCCGGCAAGAGATAGCTAAATTTCGAGCATCTCCAAAGATAAAAAGTGCATGGATATATGGAGGTGCTACCCAAAGCCCACAAGTGTGAGATATTTTAAAAGGGGTTGAGATTTTCATTGCAATTACAAGCCATTTAATCGATACGTTGAAGTCACAACATATAAATAGGCGAAGGATGACATATATGGTGTTAGATGAAGCTGATCGTATGCTGGGCATGGGTTTTGAACTGCACAAAGAAAATTGTATCTCAAATTCGACCAAATTGGAAGACATTATGTTGAAGGACAGTTGCGATGGCGTGTACATGCAGGAGTAAGACTGGATTTTGGGCAGTGTTGATGCAATATTGAAGGTAGAAAACCATCGTTTCTACAGGTAGAGAAGGGACAAAGTTGTGGGGCATGAAGCTAGAATTTGATAAAGGTCATAGATCATGTTCCTATCCACCATTAAACTTGGTTTAAAAAAGTCATAAAATGGCTATGCTTATAGCCTATTAAAATATCAAAAGCCTATTTCTAAGTATGATATTTCAGCAGAGGTTTCACAACAAGTGGGTAGAGTGAAGGAAAATATGTTACAAAGGTTGCAAATTTTGATAATGAGATGAGCAATGAACTTGAACAATGGAATGAAATTCTTGGAAACGAAGTGATAAAATTTTTCCATGAAATGAATATTTAACTCCACATTTTAATATTCAAAGGGTAGTCAAATAGCACAAGTATCAAATCTAATACAATTTACACCGGCAAGCGTGTAACAAACCAGATTACAAGGAATCAAATCAATAGTAAAAGATTTGACTCATCGACAAAGATGTGGCAACAAGGATTACAACAGAAATCTTATTCAGCTTTATCTATTGTGCTCTCATTTTATACACCTTATGGAGATAATGTTTTTGATGATTTTCGAGAAAAACAAGCATAGTGGCCAATTCAAAATATTTGTCAACAATCTGTGATCTAACAGATCCAAATCCCAAGCTCAAATTCATCTACGAAAAATCAAATTGCAGATTTTAGGGAGACAATACATAGGTGGCAATAAGATTCCAAATTTTTAAATAAAAAGTTTCTAGTTATTTACAGAATTAAACTCAACATCAAATGGCGGTCTATGATAAATAACAAATTTTAAGGATTCTGTATCAAAAGAGATTTGACCAACAAATATTCATAACTCAAAATAATTTACAATCTGATTTGATTCTAGCAGAGTGCAGATTCAGAGGCAAAAGATCACCAAATTCACCAACTAAATCCAAGTTTGGTGCATGGAGGTAGTTAAAATACATATAATGTGGAATATGGCTCCACACTTAAAGTAACAGATACAGGGATATTAATCCACTTGGCCAACATTCATTAATTCATTAATCCAATCCATACAAATCGTTTCCCACATGAACTAGTCTCCTTATCAAATATAGCCAAATTTCTCCTACACGATGTCTAGTAAATTCCTAAAAAATATAGGTTGACTTCAAATTTATTTAAAAGGATGTACCACATAGATGTTGATCTTTTCCTGAGAGGAGCATAGATATATACTATTGGTTTGTTGGTGAATGATATTAGTACTAAATTAAGTACATAATATAGTATTGAACAACTACTTAGTACTGAATAGTTCATGCAAGGTACTGAGTTATGAAACAGACCTATCACAAGTTATAACTGATATATGCTAGTTGTAACTATTTTTTTGTAACCCAAGACTCGCTCCTAGATTTTGGGCTACTCTACCACCTAGCCACATGCCCTTCCAATGAAGGGAAATAACATGGTCATGGGTGGGTTGATACTGCAGCATGATTCTCAAGCCAAATAGATCATTTAGACCCAAGGATATTAAATTTATAGCCATAATTTCAGTAATAATACCATGTAAAGTCATTGGACATGATGGGGATTGAACCTAGCACCAGTCCTGAGCTAGTGGGTTGCTTTATAACTGAGCTACATACCTTTTTGATGATTGGCTACATTATGTGTAGTTTTTGATTGACACTCCTCACATAGAACATATTTTCCTTTCCATCATCCTATTAATTCAAATAGTAAGGGTTCAGTACCATTTTTTCTAAAAAGTAAACTAAGTTGATTTTACGTTGATCTAAACAAATTTTTGCATGTTTTACTATCCCATAGCTTGAAACTTGTTTTCAAGCACAAAATGAAAAAACACTATCATTGGAAAATAATTGATTGTGTTAGGGCTATCGGGACCTATGCCATATTCTGGTCATTTTTATAAAATCAATATTCATAGTAGTTGGCCTTACCCCCCTTGCTTTATTCCCAAAATGCTTCAAAAAATTTCATGAAATTGAGACTTAGGGACTTGTTGGTTTTACATATTTTTTTCCTTTAGTTCAGTTGGATGGATTTCTATCCTATCAACCTTGAAAAATTCCTCTAGCATAATTCACCTTCAGGACATGTAGTTATTTGATAATGTTTGGAGGATGTCACACCCACAACTTTAGGCGAGGTTTGGAGAATTGATAGAATTGGCTATTACAAACTCTATTTTCTCATTGGAATATCAAACTCTATTTTCTCATTTGTACATGATGGGGATTGAACCTACCACCAATCCCCAGCTAGTGGGCTACTTTATAACTGAGCTACATGCCTTTTTGATGGTTGGCTACATTATGTGCATTTTTTGATTGACACTCCCCACATAGAACATATTTTCCTTTCCATCATCCTATTAATTCAAATAGTAAGGGATTGATATCAGAGGGAGGCTCCAATTGAATTAGAAGGATGAGGAGGCGTTGGAGAAGGCGTGAAGGATGAACAGAGTCTATTTCCTTTTAACAAGCAAGAATCTTAATTTATTTCTTGTTGAAAACAATCGTAATCCATTTGAGTATCTAGGACAAGATCACGATGATGAGAAAGATAAAATTTGATCTTTGGATGTCCGTGTTTATTGAACAATTTGTTCATGGGATAGCAACAAGGAGGGTGAGTGGGGCCTATGATAGTTGACGATGTGTGAACACGAGTATTGAGAAACCTCCCATAGTTTCAATGTGGTTTTGATGAGAGAGTAGAAACTCAAGGTGGTTTAAAAAAAATTATTTAGAATTTGTCATGAAAATCCTTGCCATTAGATTCTCCTTGTCGATATGTTTCTAGTTCCATGTGGCATGCTAAGTGGTTCTTCATGGATTGTGAGATATCCTCATTTGAAGTTGAAAACCATAGATCATGGGCTAAAACCCAATGCATGGTGATGTGGCACCTTGCCATAGCCCAACACTTATTTAACTCAAGGAAGAAGTGTTATTCCATCTTAGGTGTGGTAAAGATATTTTATAAAAGATCTGAAGTATTACAAGGGGCTTTAATCTTTGTCAAATGTCAGTATTCTCTACAAGGGATAATGCTTAGGTCCTAAGGAATTAAAATTTAAAAATTTAATTAGTAAGAAATCCTCCAACGAATAACCTTATGAATCCCTCTATCAAGCCTTGAAGAACTATATAAATACTATTAATTAATTCTCCTAAAAGCACTTCAACAAACAATCTATTGTGACCATTACTCTAAACTTTGACCCTTGTAAGGTTTAGTGTTGGATCAGATATGTGGTTTATTTTACAAGCATGGACTTGTCCCTTCTTAGGGACATTAACCTTATGAATCCCTCTCTCAAGCCTTGAAGAACTATATAAATACTATTAATTAATTCTCCTAAAAGCACTTCAACGAACAATATATTGTGACCATTACTCTAAACTTTGACCATTTTAAGGTTTAGTGTTGGATTAGGTATGTGGTGCATTGTACAAGAAGGGACTTGCCCTTCTTAGGGAAATTATTCAAGCATATATGAAGCTCTCTAAAACAACAAATAGAATGTCTCTCCTGACTAGCGAAAGAGCTAAAGGATTCTTGTTTTTGGCATATGTTTTTGGGAAAAAAATTGGATTCTTTTAGGGTTTCATTTCAGGAATTCGTTTGGATCATTTATTACAGGGTTTGGCCTTTTGTTTTATTCTTTATGGCCTGGGATCTGTTCAGATAAATCTCCTCTTGAAGCTATACGGATCCCTTTATTTTTAATTGTACTATTATTTCATCCTCATCAAAGAATCCACTACAAAAAATCAATAAATTCATGATGATCCCTTTCTCACATCAATGAAGAAATTGAGAACTTAGTTATGCTCCTTTTGAACATCCTTAGACTGTGTTTGGAGACTTGTTAGGGCATTGAACCTAAATTTTGTTTGAATACGACCTAATCTGAAATAGCAATTCATATCTTTGTAAGGGCATCGAACCTAAAGTTTTTACCGCTTGATTCAATGAATATGTTACTAAACCATTGCTACCAAACTCCACTTCTTCTATTAACTTCACTGTACTGAAGGAAACTTCACAACAAAGTTGAGATCTTACCATTTTTCCTACTGATGGAGGAAGGGCTTGCAGTAAGACTAAGGTATGGCTGCCGCGGAAGGAGAGTGCGCTGTGGGGAAAACCTTAACAATGATAAACCTTTGGCTACAGGGGAAGGCGAGTTGTTTCTTTTTCCGGTGAGAGGAAAGAATGCAAGGTGTTATGGTTGTTCGACGAGATGCAAGAAGGCGGCAGATGCGTTCGATGAAAGATCAAAGGCACTCTTCCGACAAAAATTAAGTGAAAGGTTAAGAGTTAATTTCTACCAAATGTAAATAAAATTATTTTTGGAATTATTTATATAATAAAATGTATATAATATTTTCTAATAAAAATAATATTCTAAAATAATATATATATTTGTATTTAATCCAAACACATTATATATATTAACCCAACCCAAAGTTCTAAGGTTTAAATTAATGACAAATCATATTCCATGGCATATGTCAAAACGTATGGTAAGGTTTGGCTACCGACGCATATTTTAGACACGTCGGAAATGCGACGCTTCTAAAATAGGCGTCGGTATTGCGACGTTTTCTCCAAATAGTCGCAATACCGACGCATATTTTAGAAGCGTCGCATTTCCGACGTTATTTAAAAAATAATTTTTAAATAAAATAATTTTTAAAATTATTTATATGATAAAATGTATATAATATTTTCTAATAAAAATAATGTTTTAAAATAATATATATATTCGTATTTAATCCAAACCTAATTATTATATAATTCCACATATTATATTATATATTATTAACCCAAAGTTCCAAGGTTTAAAAAAACAAAATTCCAAAGTTATATTATATATATTAACACATTATATATATTAACCCAAAGTTCTAAGGTTAAAAAAAACAAAGTTCCAAAGTTATATATTATATATAATTCCACACATTATATATATTAACCCAAAGTTCCAAGGTTTTAAAAAACAAAGTTCCAAATTTATATTATATATATTAACACATTATATATATTAACCCAAAGTTCCAAGGTTTAAAAAAACAAAGTTCCAAAGTTATATTATATATATTAACACATTATATATATTAACCCAAAGTTCCAAGGTTTAAATTAATGACAAATCATATTCCATGGCATATGTCAAAATGTATGGTAAGGTTTGGGTACCAACGCATATTTTAGACACGTTGGAAATGCGACGCTTGTAAAATATGCGTTGGTATTGCAATAGTTTGGAGAAAAACATAGGTCTTGTGACGTTTTCTCCAAACCGTCGCAATACCGACGCATATTTTAGAAGCGTCGCATTTCTGACGTTATGTCCCACAACTATCGCTCTTCCGACGAATAGTTTAGAACATCACATTTCCGACGACATTCATAAAATTTGAAAAAGTGACGATGTCCAAAAACGTCGGTATAGCGACGGTTGGTGGCGGGATTTGAAAATTTGATAAAATTTGGGGAAATTTCTGGCAATACAACAAAAGTGTCAGAACTGAAGTGTTAGAATTTCCACCAAATGTACTAGTGTCCTTAAGACCTCATAAAACCCACAAACATCCTTAGATTGGTATTCAATTGTCGATGGCGGACAAAAAATGCATCCTTAAACAAAAAACACCCTCCACCTGGCGACTCCACTGGTCTTCAGTAGCCTTGTTGACCCCACTAGTTCTTATAGAATCCCCTGGGAATGCATTAAGCAATCCCAATCATGCTGATGGTGGACAACAAAGTTGAAATCTTCCACCTGGCAACTCCACAACTCTCAATAGACCTAAAGACTCCATTGGTAGAGAACTATAGACTGGTTGAAAAGATACAGTGACCCCTTTCTGATTTACAAACATGGATCTTTGAATACAATGAAGATATGCCCCAATGAGTAAAGATCATATCCCTGGATTCCCACACAAAATGCCTCAAATAAATTGGATAAAACAAATGCCTATATTTCAAGATGAAAAATTTGATGACCCCTTGTTACATCTCATCAAATTTTATATACATGCATGAAGGTTAAAGGTTGAATGGCACAAGGACTACCTCATGAAAATGTTTATGGCAACATTATAGGGTAAGGAAAGGGAATGGTATGAATGTCTGAAACCAAGTAGTTTGTTTTCCTTAAAGGATCTCCAAAAGGTGTTCTATGAGCATTATAAAGAAAATTATCCATCTCTATCATTAGTTGAAAATTGTTGTGATCAATCTGAAGACCTCATACAATACCTTGTTAACATTGATGAAGATTTAGGAAATTGGCATCCTGAAGATCTATTAGAGGAGATTCATGCCTTTCATACTCAAGATAACTATCATGACATCCAAGAAGAGTTGATCGAGGATAGATCGACAAGATATCTCTGAAAAAGTTGAAACAAATGACAATCCATCTGCCCTTTTGTGTAAAGTGTAAGAGGACATTCAGCCACAAGATCAACCGCCACAAAATAAAGAAAACAATTGCTACCCAATCCAATGAAAATAGAAAATGCATCCTCCTTTAACTGAAGAAGAGATAGATCAGATGTTAAGAGTACAACCAGCCTCTGAACCTTTATATAAAGAAAATATTCTTTTTTGTTCCACTACTGCCTTACTTACTAAAGAAATTCCTCATAAAAAAACAGAGGAATAGATTGTTGTTGAGGCTGTAATACCTCCTCAAGAAGACATTCATCCTTATGAGTAGTCACAAAAGGAAGAGAAACATCATAGTTCTATCCAGAGAAAGAGAAAGACACCTCCCCTCTTTAAAGAAGAAAGCAATCAGATCCTAAGCATACATCCAGCGTCCAAATTTTTATGTAAAGAAGATATTTCTATGTGTTCTAATGCTGACCTATCTACTGATGCATTTTATCATACAAAAACTATATAAAAGATTGATGATGATGTTAAACTACCTTCCCAAGAAGAATTGGTGCCAGAGAATGCTCCTAATCATTAGGATAATGGCTCACAAATAGAAATTAGCTCACTCAATCAGGGCACACCAGGATTTCTTGAAGGCAGCATAACATTGCATTCCGAAGCGGAAAATCAGATAATCGTAAAGAGGGAGAATAAATTCTTTCTCAAAAGGATCCCAAGGTTAGTCAACTAAAGGAGGGAGTAATCCTAAATGAGGTTTATTTCTCAAATCCTCTAGGCCAGTTATTATTTGAAGACCCCTTTGTTGTTTCCTTAGAGACCTTTAAAGAGGGAGTAAAACATGCTAGGAACATTTTGTGGCAGAGCTTAAAGAAAATTTGTGGTGCTACTATTCAGAAGAAGACAAAGTGGGAGTGACCTGCCAGCATACCTGAGAGGTGGAACAAAAAGCAATCATCTAGTCACTTACTTGATTGGCTATACTGGAAAAAAGAGTTCACCTAATGAATGCACATCATATGTGAAGTTAGATTAGGATAGATAGTCACAAATAAGCTCAACCTTTGAACATAGTTTTAGTTTTAGATTGTTTTGAAAAATGAAAACAAAAAAACAAAGAAAATATGAAAAAAGAGGGCAGATTTAAAGAAGAGGTACAGCCCCTACCCAAAAAATAGTAGTACTAGAAGTGTGCAAGCCTAAATTCCACTACTTGTTAAAAAGAGACTCTTGTTCAGTCATCTAGCCTAATCATGGCTGAACATTTTTTGAATTTGTGCTGATAGGTTAGTGAAAGAAATATTTTCAAAACATCTAAACCTAACTTGTCAGTAGCAATAGGTTAGGAAGAAAATATTTTTGGTTCCACATGCTCAAATCTGAACCAAAGAAGAGAAATATGGGAGGCTTAACAGATGATAGATCACAACCCTCATTTTTCTAGTTTTGTTTGTCCAAAAATAATGTTTGTGTGCAGCTTGTCCTAATGCCATAACCCATGGTAAATCAGATTGCCTAACCTTGATTTAAACCATGTTTTCAATTTCATGTCAATAGCTTACAGAATGAAGTCTGTCAAACAACTTAATCTTGACAGTCAAATAGTCTAGCTAGAGAATAAAAGAGTTCACTATCATAATATGAACTCTTGGAAGTGATAAGGGTACAAGTAGATAGTTTTTTTTTCACTTTCAAAAGAAAATAATGTTAAGGGTTTTCCAGTCCAAGTGCACCCAAGGAAGAAAAAATGTTAGGAAAGTAAGATGGGTAGGTAGAGATGAAGTTGAGCTAATCATGTTTTTCATATTATTGAGCTCACAACTTTAAAGAAGCATCAGAAAATGAAGAGAAGAAAAAAAATTTCCCAATGGATGAGGCACTGGTCTTCAAAAAACCAGGGATCTGAAGTTCTGGACACCTCCTGAAAAGGAGTTGCCCTCCCCAAGTGGAGCCACTGTTAGTCATCAGTAATTTTTCTATTTTGTAGATGACTAAAATTCTTATCCTAGATTTTTAGAAACAAAATTCATGAATATTGTAAGTTCTAGAAATCTCACTGCCTTCATCATCATTAGGATAATTTTTTCACTATTTTACTCATTGCTTTGTATAGACTTTAGAAACTTAAACAAAGCTTCTTTAAAGGAAAAATACCCCTTGCCCAAAATGGATCATATCTTACAAAGGGTAGTGGGTTCTAAGACAATTTCTTTGCTAGATGGTTTTTTAGGATACAACCAAGTACTGGTACATCTTGATGATCAACTTAAAACAACTTTCACTACACCTTGGGGCACTTTCATGTATGTGAAAATTCCCTTTGGTTTAATGAATGCTGGGGCCACATTCCTAAGAGCCATGGATATTGCTTTCTCAGAAGAGATAGGCTTCTTCATTGTGATATATTTAGATGACATCACTGTCTATTCCAAAATAGATGAAGAACACCTTGCTCACTTAAGAAAAGTCTTTGAGAGATGTAGAAATTATGGTCTATC
Organism: Pinus albicaulis; assembly: GCA_034641835.2. Lineage (NCBI taxonomy): Eukaryota > Viridiplantae > Streptophyta > Pinopsida > Pinales > Pinaceae > Pinus > Pinus albicaulis. The sequence continues at coordinate 1,148,116,211 of CM076579.1, read as the reverse complement.
CTTAAACCCCAAGAAAAATTTATTTGGCCTCCAAGAAGGCAAACTTCTAGGCCATATCATATCTGAAGAGGGAATAAAAATAGACCCAAAAAGGATTGAAGGAATATTGCAAATCAATCATCCTAGAAATATCAAAGAACTGCAATATTTCATTGGAAAGATTAATTTCTTAAGAAGGTTCATACCAAATCTTGTTGAACTCCTTAGAAACATTAAAAACACGCTAAAAAGAGAAACAAGAGTTAAATGGACCATTGAAGCAAAACAATGCTTTGAACTGGTTAAACAAGCACTCACCCAAACACCAGTTCTAATCAGTCCTGATTTTGATAAAGATTTATTCATTTTCTCCTTTGCATCAAAACGTACAGTTGTTATTGTCCTACTTCAGAAAAACATAAAAGGACAAGAACATCCCATTGCATTTTTCAACAAGGCATTAAGTGATGCACCTCTAAAATACAACTTAATGGAAAAGAAGGCTTTTGCCTTAATCAAAGCCTTGAAAGATTTTAGACTTTACATTTTACACTCACACATCATTGCATTTGTTCCACATATTGTTGTCAAAGATATTTTAACACAAGATCCTGATGGCAGAAGAGGGAAGTGGATTGTTGTTATATTATAATATGACTTAGAAATCATACCCACTAAACTGATCAAAGGACAAGGGCTTGCAAAACTTATGGCTGAATCAAATCTCAAAGCCTTAGATATGAATATGGTTGATGTTTTAGAAGAACAAGAATAATGCACAACCCCTCATGTTGAAGAAGTATTGTTGAATTCATTTTGGTATGCTGATATTTTATATGTGCTTTTCTATCTTAATGTTCTTCCTGGTTTATCTAAGACAAAGGCAAGATTCTTGAAGTTAAAAGTTATAAATTACTGCATTATAGATAAATGGTTATATTGGAAAAATTCTAGTGGTGTATTGCTTAAATGTTTTCCTGATAATGATGCATATAAGATCAAGCATGAGTTTCATGAAGGGGAATGTGGAGGCCACCTATATTGGAAAACAACTATCAACAAAATCCTTAGAGTTGGTTATCATTGGCCCACCCTCTTCCAAGACATCCATAAATTGGTAGTTGTCTGCCACAAATGTCAAATATTTGAAGGCAAAAGAAAACTCTTACCCTTACCTTTTCATCCTATTTCTGTTGAAGCTCCTTTTCAATATTGGGGCCTAGACTTCATTGGGGAAATTCATCCTTCTTCATCTACCCAACATAAGTGGATCCTAACAGCAACTGATTACTTTACAAAATTGATAGAGGCCATCCCCTCTATAACTGCCACTAATCTAGTCATCATTAAATTCCCTAAAAACCATATTTTGTCTAGATTTGGTTTTCCTAGAAAGATTATCGTTGACAATTCTATTGCCTTTAGATCCAAGAGGATGGTGGACTTTTTCCACAAACATTAAATCACGTTGGGTTATTCCACAGCTTATTACCCTCAAGGTAATGGGTTGGCAGAATCCTCAAACAAAATTTTGATAAACATCGTCAAGAAATTGCTAGAAGGAAATCAAAAGTCATGGCACAGCAAGCTAGTACATGCATTGTGGAAAGACAGATTAACATGCAAGAAATCATTTGGAATGTCTCCCTATCAGCTAGTTTATGGAGCAGATGCAATTTTTCCAACAAGCCTAGGAGTGCCAGTCATGAAAATGATCCAAGAAGTACAGTCTGAAGAAGATGACATGATAAGAAGGATAAATCAAATTGTATAGTTGCAGCAGACTAGAGAGGAAGTCTACAATAGAACACAACTAGTGCAAGAAAACATCAAGAATCTATTTGACAAAAGGACAAATGAAAATGATTTCAACATTGGTGACAAAGTGCTCAAATGGGACTCAAGAAGAGAAGACAAGGGAAAGCATGGTAAGTTTGAAAATCTATGGAAAGGTCCCTACATCATCCATTCTACCAGAGGAAACAATGTATTTTTCTTACAAGAGATGGATGGAACAGAACTTTTTGGAGGTCCTATTAATGGTAGGATGCTCAAACATTATTTCCATTAGTGATGCCTAGTTTAAAGCTCTATCCATTGTATGTGACATTGTTTGGAGAAAATATCAGGGAAAAAATAAATAGAAAAATAGAAAAATAAAGAAAAAGAGGGCAGAGAAAGAAAAGGTACAACCCCATACCAAAAAAGAGTAAGTTCTGAAAGTGTGCAAGTCCAAATTCCACTAATTGAGAAGAGAAGCCTTATTCAGTCATACAACCTAATCATGACTGAGTGAATTTTAAATTTCTGCTGATAGGTTAGTGAATGAATATTTTCCAAACTGTCTAAACTTGGCTTATCAGTAGATTAGATTAGAGTAGGAAAATGAATTGGTTCCAAAGCTCAAAATCTAAACCAAGAAAGGAAGAGAGGGATAAAAGAAAATTCCAGGTTTCAGCCCTCAAAATTTTGTGTTAAATTCCTGCAAAATAAATTATGTATGCAGACTTGTACAAAATATCACTGCTCATAACTAATCAGACTGTCTAATCATGATTTGGTTATGTTTTCAATTTTATGTTTTAGAGTAGAGAATGAAAATCTGTCATACAGCTTAATCTTGACAAATGGTTAGATCAGGTAGAGAAGTAAAAGAGTTCATCAGCTTAATCCGAACTCTTGGTTGATATAAGTGCAGAATTTGTTAGTTTCCTATTTTAAAAAAAAATATGTCAAGGTTTGGCCAATCCAAATGCATCAAATGAAGAAAAAATGTTAGAATAAATAGATTGGGTAGGTAGAAGATGAGTTGAAGACATCATGTTATGATTCAGATGCTGAAAGATCACCTCTTCTGTTAGGGCCTAAATTTACCTCAGGCTGAAGGAAGGTAAAGTTCAGGGTAACATCAAACCACACTCAATCTGGTAGCTAGCCCTACCAAATCAGGAGAAGGCTCTCTCCGGGTCAATCTCAGCAAAAGATAGTCGATGGGGCTTGAGATGACTCGAAATGAATGTTGATTTTAGGCTAGGTATATAAGTAGGAGGGTTTGATTGAAAATTGTGGGTTGAAAAGAGCAAGAGAAGAGACTATTGGGCTATGAATTTGGGGCTAGTTTCTGCCAGCAAACTTGGGGCAAAGTAAGTGCAATGTATAGCCAAATTAAAGATGTATTGAGAGAAGAAAATAGGGAAAATACCGTTGCCCTATAGGCATCAATTAGGGGATGGATCTACAATGACAACTTTAGAAGAAAGAGAAGCACCTGGTTACTCAACAGAGCATCTAACAGAGGATGGATTCTGAAAAGATAACCACTACATCAAACAACATAATCATTGTGAGAGGAGCATCGTGCGTGGATGGATTCCTAACACTTCCCTTAGAGAATGATGTAAAAAATTAGCAGAAAAAAAAATCATGGAAATGAATTTACAAGAGAAACATGCTGCACATTAAACACCGTGATGAATCCCAAATTTAAAGAGCAGAAAAAAGCTTTATTAAAATAATATTCGAGGAAAACTTTACACAATCCAATAGCAGCCTCCCTCTGCTGCAAAAATCAAACCCCTACACTATGAAATTCATAAAATATATACATTTTCTCATCCTTGTACTAAGGGAATTGAGCTCAACCATTTTCTTAAAAATAGAATCAGTTACATTAAACTTGGGCCGAATTTATGAAAATAGGTGTTGAAGATAAACTCGTAGCGCCTAAACCATAGCACCTGTTACAAACATAAAATATTTTTTTGTAGATAAGGTCATGTTGGAGAAAAACCTCTCTCAAATTTGGGAAATTCGTTTCCATTTGCTCGAAATATGTTCCACAAAATCATCTCTAAAACAGAAAATCATTAAAAATTTAAATCTGTAAAAATGAGCTGTACAGATCTAGTCACATATCCCAATTCGTGACACCTTTGAATAAAATAAAAGAGGCTTTTGTTATATGGCTCGTGGTTAACAAAAACCTCCTTGGGTTTTGTAGTTTTACTTTCCATATGTTGTAAAATGGCTGCGCACTAAAATGACTAAAACAGTAAAAAATATGAAAATTTTGTTTTGTTTTAATGTAGGCTCAAAATATCACTGTATATCTCCCACATAGTATCACCTGTGCATAAACTGAAGGAGGTTTTTGTTTTTTGGTATGTTATGAACAAAAACCTCTTTCAATTTTGAAAAATTCCTTACCATTATTTCACAAACTGATTTTGTACTAAACTTGTCATTGTGTGCAGCAACTGACCTCATAACCAAGAATCACTCATTCATTTCGATCATATCTTCTAATCCGAGAGCCGGTTATGGGAGTGTGATATACCGTTGGAAATTATTTTCTGAGATTCTTCTGATGGAGACACTTGTGACATTTTTTGTGCTGAACATCATGTGCAAAATATCTAACAAAACCAGACATAGTAAGAGCTCATGTTGATCTCTGGTGACAGGCTGCGAAGACTGACACTAACATTGGCTCCAATGGGGATGGTAGCTCCCTGGAGGTGCCAAGAATGGCAGATATTTGGGAGAGTAGACCAATGCCTTATCCATTGAGAAATGGAATCAATAACTGCAAACCCCAAACAACTCATACCAATCCAAAACATATACATACTGCAACCTGTACATAAACAAATACCGGAAACTGAAATGTTGCCTTTGGTAGCTTATTTATTTACAAATCTACCCTACTTTGCTGTGAAACCAATAGATCAAGTAACGCTGTAATTCCAGATCAACCAGTCAAGTAACTGTGACAAGGATGCTGCTTGAAAGTGCTTCAACCAGGACACAAATGTAAATGCTGACAGCCATACATGCACATAACGAGTCTGGTTATGTAAAAGATAATTTGATCTATTATTCAAACTGAAAAAAATTTCCATGTACGTTGCAATAAGATTGCAAAAGCTAGACTCTTTTTGCTACCCCAACTCCACAATACATGCTACCAGCTGCAAACTGTCAATGAAAACATCCACGGGCAGCTCTATTGTTTCTTGTTTTGAAGGAGGGAGAGTTTCCAAAAACATTTTAGGATCTCGAAATTCATATGATTGGATCTGATCATTTAAATACTGAATCTCCTTCTCAAATTTTTCAACAACTAACTCAAAGAAACCAGTTTTAGCTTCAGAAGGAAACTTCGGAGATCTCAAACATTGAAGCACGACAATGAAAAATACTTCATCAATTTCAATATCCACTAGCTAATCTCTAACTTCTTTTAAAGCTTTACAAAGAGCAAGGTCTGCCACATACCCTACCATTTTATTTTAGTGCATGAATGGATCAGTGAGCACTAGAATCTCTGGATTGAGTTGGAGTCACCAGGTGAATGTTTCAGCCTTCATATGTCTGATCGTTGTCCACCATCAACAATCAGATCTGAACTTGATACACGTACTGGGGCAACTTGCAAGTCAGATGTTACATTTACAAACTAGACCGGAGATTGACTGAAGCAGCGTTTATCTAATTTCGCTAATGCAAAGAAAGAGCATTTCGAAGGCTATCTGGCATAACTTCAGGCTTCGTCTGTAGCTTATAAAACAAATAACACTAACAAGCAAACCATTTTCTTCCCCATTATGGTCGCCACTATGTTAGGGCCTAAATCTACTTCAGGCTGAAGGAAGGCAGAGTTCAGGGTAACATCAAACCACGCTCAATCTGGTAGCTAGCCCTACCAGATCAGGAGAGGGCTCTCTCTGGGTCAATCTCAGCAAAAGATAATCGATGGGGATTGAGATGACTTGAAATGAATGCTGATTTTAGGCTAGATATATAAGTAGGAGGGTTTGATTTAAAATTGTGGGTTGAAAAGAGCAAGAGCTATGAATTTGGGGCTAGTTTCTGCCGGCAAACTTGGGGCAAAGTAAGTGCAATGTATAGCCAAATTAAAGATGTATTGAGAGAAGAAAATAGGGAAAAGACCGCTGCCCTATAGGCATCAATCAGGGGATGGATCTACAGTGACAACTTTAGAAGAAAGAGAAGCACCGAGTTACTCAACAGAGCATCTAACAGAGGATGGATTCTGAAAATATAACCATTACATCAAACAACATAATCATTATGAGAGGACCATCGTGCGTGGATGGAGTCCTAACACTTCCCTTAGAGAATGATGTAAACAAATTAGCAGAAAAAACAAAGCATGGAAATGAATTTACAAGAGAAACATGCTGCACATTAAACATCGTGATGAATCCCAAATTTAACAAGCAGAAAAAAGCTTTATTAAAATAATATTCGAGGAAAAATTTACACAATCCAATAGCAGCCTCCCTCTGTTGCAAAAATCCAACCCCTAAACTATGAAATTCATAAAATATATACATTTTATCATCCTTGTACTAAGGGAATTGAGCTCAACCATTTTCTTAAAAATAGAATCAGTTACATTAAACTTGGGCCAAATTTCTGAAAATAGGTGTTGACGATGAACTCGTAGCTCCTAAACCATAGCACCTGTTACAAAATAGAAAGAGGTTTTTGTATATAAGGTCATGTTGGAGAAAAACCTCTCTCAAATTTGGGAAATTCGTTTCCAGTTGCTCACAATCTGTTCCACAAAAGCATCTCTAAAACAGAAAATCATTAAAAATTTAAATCTGTAAAAATGAGCTGTAAAGATCTAGTCACATATTCCAATTCGTGACACATTTGAATAAAATAAAAGACAATTTTGTTATATGGCTCGTTTTTAACAAAACCATCCTTGGGTTTTTCAGAATTACTTTCCATATGTTGTAAAATGGCCGCGCACTAAAATGACTAAAACAGTAAAAAATATGAAAATTTTGCTTTGTTTTAATGTAGGCTCCAAATATCACTGTATATCTCCCACATAGTAGCACCTGTGCATAAAATGAAGGAGGTTTTTGTTATTAGGTATGTTATGAACAAAAATCTCTTTCACTTTTGAAAAATTCCTTACCATTATTTCACAAACTAATTTTTTAATAAACTTGTCATTGTGTGCAGCAACTGACCTCATAACCAAGAATCACTCATTCATTTCGATCATATCTTCTAATCTGGGAGCCGGTTATGGGAGTGTGATATACCGTTGGAAAGGATTTTCTGATATTCTTATGATGGAGACACTTGTGACATGTTTTGTGCTGAAAATCATGTGCAAAACATCTAACAAAACCAGACATAGTAAGAGCTCATGTTGATCTCTAGTGATAGGCTGCGAAGACTGACACTAACAGTGGCTCCAATGGGGATGGTAGCTCCTTGGAGGTGCCAATAATGGCATATATTTGGGAGAGTAGACCAGTGCCTTATCCATTGGGCAATGGAATCAATAACTGCAAACCCCAAACAACTCATACCAATCCAAAAACATATACATACTGCAACCTGTACATAAACAAATACCGGAAACTGAAATGTTGCCTTTGACAGCTTATTTATTTACAAATATACCCTAATTTGCTGCGAAACCAATAGATCAAGTAAAGATGTAATGCCAGATCAACCAATCAAGTAACTGTGACAAAGATGCTGCTTGAAAGTGCTTCAACCAGGACACAAATGTAAATGCTGACAGCCATACATGCACATAACGAGTCTGGTTATGTAAAAGATAATTTGATCTATCATTCAAACTGAGAAAAATTTCCATGTACGTTGCAATAGGATCACAAAAGCCAGACTCTGTTTGCTGCCCCAACTCCAAAATACATGCTACCAGCTGCAAACTGTCAATGCAAACATCCACGGGCAGCTCTATTGTTTCTTGTTTTGAAGGAGGGAGAGTTTCCAAAAACGTTTTAAGATCTTTGAATTCATATGATTGGATCTGATCATTTAAATACTGAATCTTCTTCTCAAATTTTTCAAAAACTAACTCAAAGAAACCAGTTTTAGCTTCAGAAGGAAACTTTGGAGATCTCAAACATTGAAGCACGACAATTAAAAATACTTCATCAATTTCAATATCCACTAGCTGATCTCTGTAATATCCCCAAAGGGGAACAACCAGTAATAAACAGAAATACACCAATGCAGATATAGAAAATATAATAATGAACCAGATCACTGAATCATAGTACATGGAACACCAGAAACTGAGCCATTTTATTAATCAGAAAGTACATAGAGAGGAGTACAATAAATCAGAGCAAGTGCACCTATCCTTGCCCTAGGCAAGTGGAGACCCTCTCAACAGACAAATCTTGCAGCCTTAGTGACGTCTCAGGCTTTCTCTTGCAAGATGAAGATGAACGACTGCCCAGTAGTCAGCACAGGGGGTGAAAGTACAAACCCTCACAATAGAAAACGCTTGTCTCTGCTAGTGACGGCGCGAGAAACCCTCCGGACGAATGGTCGACGCGAAGGCTAGAAAACGGCTGGTGAGCACCGCCTCTCCCAAGTGCGCTTCCCGGATCGATACACAAGTGGATGCGCTCCGGTGTCAGATCGACGGATGCGGAAGCCTCCCGAAACCCGGTCTCGTCCTTCTCTTGCGATCTGCCGTCCTCCTATCAGGAAGATGTACCAAACCTTCAGATCTATACTGGATCGACAATATCTCTTCAGATCTACAACCTCTAGGGCTGGATCTGATGTTAACCCTTCAGATCTGGACTAGATCTGCCAATATTTCTTCAGATCTGCAACTCTCCAAGCTGGATCTAGTGCAAAACCCCCAGATCTGCAACATACAAGACTAGATCTGCCACATACAGGACTAGATACGCTGGTCTGTCGCCCCAAGCGGATACGACAGCCAGCCTTCGGATACGCAACATACCGCCTGAGAAATGGACAGGCGTCCTGCCTCTGGGGCTGAAAAGGTGTGCCACTCCCAAAATAGCATTTTCTGCGATCCTCTGCAGGCCTGCGTCCTCCTTGGACAGCGTCCTTCCTCTCCTGAAAGGATCAGCGTCCTCTTCAGCGTCCTTCTCCTTCAAGAATCAGCGTCCTTCCTTCTCTTGCTCTGCGCAGCCACAAGAGGGCTTTCTCCTCCTCAGATATGCTTCAGAAACTGCTGCTGCTATGCTGCTGGAACTGAAAGATGGAACTCAGAAAAACCTTACTAGGGCGGGCACTCGAAGTCCCCCGAAGCTAAGGGTGAAACCAGAAAACCTTACCAGGGCCGGCACTCGAAGTCCCCCGAGGCTAAGGGTGAGATCTCCCACCGGAGACACTCGTGCACTAAACAGTGCTGCAGACCGACTAAACAACCGGCGTGCTGAAGCAGACAAGAGTCCAGCTATCAATAAGAATATCAAATCATGAATGATCAAATGAGGTGAGAGCCTCTCCTTTTATAACATCAAACTCCCTCCAAAACTTAACTCACCCTGGATCTGCGCAGTTTACCTTGGGTTAGCCTGTTGCCTCCCCCATCATATCCACGTGGACCCCCAAGGCCCCCTCTCTAAGTTACAACGTTAATCTACTAGGAAAAAGAACACTTTATTATAAAGTGAGGTGACTAAAGTGAGGTGACCCCTCTTATTTCTCACTTTATTTATTATTTCTATCTAAAGCAGCAAAAAAAAGCAAAAATGCAATATTCCAATTAGCAAAGCTAATTGGGAATATTACAGTCTCCCCCGGCAAAACGTTGCTTGTCCTCAAGCAACTGGAGTTAAGGGATGCTGTAAGATCTTCTCATCTTCCCAAGTGGCATCCTCATCTGGCAGATTCTTCCATCTCACCAAGAACTCTCTGATCTTCCTGCTACGCAGCTGTCTCTCCCTGGTGTCAATAATGGCCTCTGGCTGTAGTACCAAGTGCCCCTCATCATCTGTCGGAGGTAGCTCCCCAGTGACTGTCACATGCTGGCCCAGTGCCTTCTTCAGGCATGATACATGGAAAATGTTATGAATCCGGCTGCCTTGGGGCAACTCCAACTCATATGCAACCTGTCCGATCCTACGAATCACCCCGTATGGTCCATAAAAACGAGGCTTAAGCTTCTCTGCCCCCTTCTGTTTGAGTGAAGACTGGCGGTATGGCTGTAACCGCAGGTAGACCAAATCCCCTACCTCAAAGTGTCTCTCCACTCGGCCCCTGTCTGCATATAATTTCTGCTGATTTTGTGCGGTGGCTATGTTGTCCTTGAGAGTCCGAAGGATGTCTTGGCTCTCTTGGATCCATAGTTTTGCTCGCGGAGCCCTGCTAACCCCAAACATCACATCCACAAAAGATAAGGAATGATATCCATACAATGCATAAAAAGGTGTCATACCGATAGACATATGATGGGTTGTGTTGTAGCAGTACTCGCCCAGATGTAGCCATTTCAGCCACGCTCATTGCTGCCCACTGACGTAGTTACGCAAGTAGCCCTCCAGCCACTTGTTAACTATCTCTGTCTGCCCGTCCGTCTGGGGATGATAGCTGGTGCTCGGTGTCAACTCAGTCCCTACTAGTCGAAAGAGCTCCTGCCAAAATCCACCCATAAAGCGGCTGTCGCTGTCACTAACAATGGTCTTGGGTAGACCATGCAATCTGAAAACCTCCCAGAAAAACAGCTCTGCCACCTGTGCTGCCGTGTAGTGTGCCGAAATGGCGAAGAAGTGAGCATACTTCGTTAGCCGGTCAACTACCACGAAGATGCAGTCCTTGCCTTGCACTGTGGGCAAACCCGTGATGAAGTCCATCGAAACACTCTCCCACTTCCCCTCTGGAATGGGAAGCGGCTGCAACAGCCCTGCGGGATGGTTCATCTCTCCTTTGTTCCGCTGGCAAACCTCACACTCCTGAACATGCTGGAGTACGTCCTCCTTGAGGCCCTTCCATGCAAATCTCTCTCGGATGGTCCTGTACATCTTGGTGAACCCCTGATGGCCCGCCAATGGTGAATCATGAGAGGCATGGAGTATTTTCTCCTTGAGATGAGATCCCTCAGTCAAGAAGATCCGATCCCTGTAATAGATGACCTCATCTGCTACCCTGTATCTGCTATCTGCTACCTGTCCATCCAGCACCTCGCATGCAAATCTATCCTTGGAATACTCAACCAGTAGTCGAGCCTTCCAATCAGTGTCCAAGCTCATGAGGGATAACGTGGCTGGTCTACGGGAAAGGGCATCCGCTACCACGTTGTTCTTCCCTTTGACATACTCTATGTCAAAGTCGTAAGCCTGGATCTTGCTGATCCACTTCTGCTGCCTCTCCTGTAACTGCTTCTGCTCCAGAAAGTACTTCAGGCTGTTATGATCTGTCCTGACTCTGAATCTGCCGCCTACCAAGTACTGCCGGAATTTGGCCAATGCATGCATGATGGCCAACATCTCCTTATCATAGATGGGGTAAAGTCTCTCGTGTGGAAGAATCTTCCGGCTCTCGAATGCAATCGGATGACCCTCCTGCATCAAAATTGCTCCAATCCCTTCCCCTGATGCATCGCACTCTAGGATAAAGGGCTGAGTAAAATCGGGCAATGCCAGCACCGGACAACTACTCATCACCTCCTTGAGTTTATCAAAAGCTCGCTGGGCGGTATCCGTCCAACTGAATGCCCCCTTCCTTGTCAGCTCTGTGAGGGGTGCAGCAAGCTGTGAGAAGCCCTTGACGAACTTCCTGTAGTAAGTACAGATACCAATGAACCCTCTACACTCTGTCACATTCCGCGGCTCTGGCCAGTCCCTGATAGCCCGGATCTTCTCGTCATGGACTCTCACTCCGTCCACTCCTATGATGTGTCCCAAATACAACATCTCTGTCACTCCAAACTCACACTTGGAGAGTTTGGCAAAGAACTGCTGCTCCTCCAGAATGCGCAAGACCGTCTCAATGTGCTGGAGGTGCTCCTCCCAGGTCCTGCTGTATATGAGAATATCATCAAAGAAAACTAGCACGAACTTCCTCAGATGGTCCCTGAAGATATGGTTCATGCAAGACTGAAAAGTGGCAGGTGCATTGGTCAGTCCAAATGGCATAACCAAAAACTCAAAGTGCCCATAATGACACCTGAAAGCAGTCTTGGGAATGTCCTGTTCCCTCATGCGTATCTGATGGTACCCGGACCTCAAATCAATCTTTGAGAAGAATCGTGCCCCTCTCAACTCGTCCATCAACTCATCGATCCTGGGAATGGGGTACCTGTTTTTCAAAGTCTTCTTGTTCAGAGCTCGGTAATCAATGCACATGCGTAATGTGCCATCCTTCTTCTTCACCAGCACTACTGAAGAAGCGAAAGGACTGGTGCTGGGTCGAATGTGCCCAAGGGCCAGCAGCTCCTGAATGGCCCGCTCTATCTCATCCCGATAGGCTTTGGGATGCCTATATGGGGTGGTGATCACTGCCTGTATCCCCTGCTCCAACTCGATTGTGTGCTCAAACCCCCAATCTGGTGGCTGTCCTGGTGGAATGTCTCCAAAAACTACTGCATACCTGTCGAGGAGAGTCTGTAGATCAGGGTGCACCGCCCTGCCCGTATCTACTATCTCTGAAGCCCGCAACTCGACTGCCCACTCTATATCTCCCCTGCGGAATGTCGCATCCATGCTGTGTGCTGATACTGTCTGGGGCGGATATGTGTTCTGGCCTCGGATCGTCTCATGCCTCCCCGTCTTGGGATCATCCCACTCCATTTCCAAGGCTTTCCAATCTGTTGTGACCTTTCCCAGAGTGATAAGCCACTGCACTCCCAATATCACATTGGTGTCCGGAATGTCCACCACGAAGAAGTGATCAGTCAAAGTATAGGTGCCCATCGTCACTGATAACTCTGGTACATATCGAGCACAAGCCATGCTCTGATCTCCTGGGACCAAAACAGAAAACCCATCAAAGCTCTCCGTGGGTATGCCTCTCCGTGCTACCATCTGGGCATCGATGAAATTGTGGGTGGCCCCACTGTCAACTAGAACTGAGACACGCTGTCCCCGCACTGTCCCACGTACGCGCAATGTCAGATACTTGGGGACTCCTCGTACTGCTGCTAGAGCTCCCCCAGTAGGTGCAAATGATGCCTCTCCTGCATCGGGTGGCGGAGGCGGTAAAGCACTCTGCGCTGCATAACACTCTCCTGCCTCCTCATCATCCAACTCATCCTCTTCTCCACTGCCCTCGGAGAAGACCTCTATGAAATGTGCCTTCCCCGCTGTGCACTTGTGTCCTGGTGCCCACGGCTCCTGGCAGGTGAAGCACAATCGCTTCCGTCTCAGCTCTCTCCTAGCCTCATCATCATACTGTCCTCGTCCGGGATTCGCCTTGGGAGGCGGAATCCTCGTGTCCTTACCCTTAGGCTGGAAAGCCTGTCTCTGGGGATAAGGTGGCCGAGTCCTAGGCAAGACATCTTGTAGGTCACGGGCCCTACTGATAGCATCCTGAAGGGTAGCCGGTTTGTTCGACCGGACTAGACCACGAAGTGGTTCCGACAGCCCCTCTACAAACATCGTGATCAACCGAGCTGCTGATATGTCAGGTACCATCACTGAAACCCTCAAAAAGTCTGAGATGTATGCCTCTGCACTACCTGTCTGTTTGAGCTTGGTCAGCTCGAGGAAAGGCTGATCCGGGTCCTTCTGATCAAAACGTTTCACCACCCTCCTGGTGAACTCAGCATATGTAGTCACCGTGGAATGCCCCAGTGTTGTCAACCCATGAAACCACCAGTTCTGGGCCTCACCCTCTAGATGTAATGCAGCCATCTTAATGGCCTCCTTCTCTGGCATCTGGTTAAGCTGAAAATAGAGGTCTAGTTTCTTCACCCAAGACCTGGCTGTGGTCTTTGGTGACCCATCAAACATCGGCAAATGAAATTTGCTGGCTGCACGGTTACTATCACGGTGGGAACCCCGTCCCTTACTTCGATCATGAGGCTTACTGCTGCTTCGGAACTGCAGATATTGATTGAAAGGGAGAGCATCCATGAATTCCTGCCCCAGGCTTCGCCAATCTGCAAACCAAACTGCATGAAGATCGGGACCCTCATCTCTTGATGCCGTCTGCTCCACTTCCTCTACCGGGAAAGTAGGCATGGTAGGTCGCGTGTCCATGGAATCGGCCTTCTGCGCTGTCCCAATGGGAATAGCATCTGGTATGCAACTAGACGCTCCCGATCCTTCCCCTACCTGAAAGACTCTAAGGGGCTCTTTCTGCGTCCCTTCTGCAACTTTCTTAGTTACCTCCTGCATGAATGCATCCATCTTTGCATCCATCCTCTCAGTCAACTTCTCCGTCCACTTTGCCAATATGGCCTCCATTGGATTCCTCCGTTCTGCCTCTGAATCAGAATCGCTTCCCCCGAGGAGAGTGGGGCGACCCCTAGGTGCCATAGATTGCTAGCACCACAGGCTGAGCCAGATCTAAGCTCCGATACCACTGTAATATCCCCAAAGGGAAATAACCAGTAATAAACAGAAATATGCCAGACAGATATAGAAAATATAATAATGAACCAGATCACTGAATCATAGCACATGGAACACCAGAAACTGAGCCATTTTATTAATCAGAAAGTACATAGAGAGGAGTACAATAAATCAGAGCAAGTGCACCTATCCTTGCCCTAGGCAAGTGGAGACCCTCTCAACAGACAAATGACTGCAACAAGGACAGCGTCCTGGCTACTCTGCAAGCTGAAGATGAACTGCGCTGGTGCTGGGGCTGAAGACTGCAAACCCTCCACAATAGAAAACGCTGTCTCTGCTAGTGACAGCGCAGGAAACCCTCCAGACAATAGATCAGCCACCGAAGGCTAGAAAACGCTGTTGAGCCTGCCTCTCCCAAGTCTGCTCCTCAGATCAGCGTCCTACCAAGTAGATCTGCTCCTGAACACTCAGATCTGACAGATCTGAAGCCTCCAAACCAGATCTGCGTCCTTCTCTCCCTGATCTGCGTCCTCCCCTATCAGATCTGCCACCGAACCTTCAGATCTATACTGGATCTGACAATATCTCTTCAGATCTACAGCCTCTAGGGCTGGATCTGATGTTAACCCTTCAGATCTGGACTAGATCTGCCAATATTTCTTCAGATCTGCAACTCTCCAAGCTGGATCTAGTGCAAAACCCCCAGATCTGCAATATACAAGACTAGATCTGCCACATACAGGACTAGATCTGCAAGATCTATCCTACCCAAAGCTGGATCTAACAATAAGCCTTCAGATCTGCAATCCTTACCTTCAGAAATGGACAGCGTCCTCACTCTAGGGCTAGACAGCGTCCTTCTGCCTCCCAAACAGCGTTTTCTCTGCCAATCCTGAACTGCGTCCTCCTTGGACAGCGTCCTTCCTCTCCTGCAAGGATCAGCGTCCTCTCTCCAGATGAGACAGCGTCCTTCTCCTTCAAGAATCAGCGTCCTACCTTCTCGCAGCCACAAGAGGGCTTTCTCCTCCTCAGATATGCTTCAGAAACTGCTGCTGCTCTACTGCTGGAACTGAAAGATGGAACTCCAAAAAACCTTACTAGGGCGGGCACTCGAAGTCCCCCGAAGCTAAGGGTGAAACCAGAAACCTTACCAGGGCCGGCACTCGAAGTCCCCCGAAGCTAAGGGTGAGATCTCCGACCGGAGACACTCGTGCACTAAACAGTGCTGCAGACCGACTAAACAACCGGCGTGCTGAAGCAGACAAGAGTCCAGCTATCAATAAGAATATCAAATCATGAATGATCAAATGAGGTGAGAGCCTCTCCTTTTATAACATCAAACTCCCTCCAAAACTTAACTCACCCTGGATCTGCTCAGTTTACCTTGGGTTAGCCTGATGCCTCCCCTCATCATATCCACGTGGACCCCCAAGGCCCCCTCTCTAAGTTACAACGTCAATCTACTAGGAAAAAGAACACTTTATTATAAAGTGAGGTGACTAAAGTGAGGTGACCCCTCTTATTTCTCACTTTATTTATTATTTCTATCTAAAGCAGCAAAATAAAGCAAAAATGCAATATTCCAATTAGCAAAGCTAATTGGGAATATTACAATCTCTAACTTCTTTTAAAGCTTCACAAAGAGCAGGGTCTGCCACATTCCCTACCATTTTATTTTAGTGCATGAATGGATCAGTGAGCACTGGAATCTCTGGATTGAGTTGGAGTCGCCAGGTGAATGTTTCAGCCTTCATATGTCTGATCGTTGTCCACCATCAACAATCAGATCTGAACTTGATACACATACTAGGGAAACTTGCAAGTCAGATGTTACGTTTACAAACTAGACCGGAGATTGACTGAAGCAGCGTTTATCTACTTTTGCTAATGCAAAGCAAGAGCGTTTCGAAGGCTATCTGGCATAACTTCAGGCTCCGTCTGTAGCTTATAAAACAAATAACACTAACAAGCAAACCATTTTCTTCCCCAGTATGGTCGCCACTATGTTAGGGCCTAAATCTACCTCAGGCTGAAGGAAGGCAGAGTTCAGGGTAACATCAAACCACGCTTAATCTGGTAGCTAGCCCTACCAGATCAGGAGAGGGCTCTCTCCAGGTCAATCTCAGAAAAAGATAATCGATGGGGCTTGAGATGACTTGAAATGAATGCTGATTTTAGGCTAGGTATATAAGTAGGAGGGTTTTATTGAAAATTGTGGGTTGAAAAGAGCAAGAGCTATGAATTTGGGGCTAGTTTCTGCCGGCAAAATTGGGGCAAAGTAAGTGCAATGTATAGCCAATTAAAGATGTATTGAGAGAAGAAAATAGGGAAAATACCACTGCCCTATAGGCATCAATCAGGGGGTGGATCTACAGTGACAACTTTAGAAGAAAGAGAAGCATCGGGTTACTCAACAGAGCATCTAACAGAGGATGGATTCTGAAAAGATAACCACTACATCAAACAACATAATCATTGTGAGAGGAGCATCGCGCATGGATGGATTCCTAACACTTACCTTATAGAATGATGTAAACAAATTAGCAGAAAAAACAAAGCTTGGAAATGAATTTACAAGAGAAACATGATGCACATTAAACACCGTGATGAATCCCAAATTTAAAGAGCAGAAAAAAGCTTTATTAAAATAATATTCAAGGAAAAATTTACACAATCCAATAGCAGCCTCCCTCTTCTGCAAAAATCCAACCCCTACACTATTAAATTCATAAAATATATACATTTTCTCATCCTTGTACTAAGGGAATTGAGCTCAACCATTTTCTTAAAAATAGAATCAGTTGCATTAAACTTGGGCCGAATTTCTGAAAATAGGTGTTGAAGATGAACTCGTAGCTCCTAAACCATAGTACCTGTTACAAAACAGAAAGAGGTTTTTGTAGATAAGGTCACGTTGGAGAAAAACCTCTCTCAAATTTGGGAAATTAGTTTCCAGTTGCTCGAAATATGTTCCACAAAATCATCTCTAAAACAGAAAATCATTAAAAATTTAAATATGTAAAAATGAGTTGTAAAGATCTAGTCACATATCCCAATTCGTGACAACTTTGAATAAGCTGAAAGATTTTTTTGTTATATGGCTCGTGGTTAACAAAAACCTTGGTTTTTTCATAATTACTTTCCATATGTTGTAAAATGGCCGCACATTAAAATGACTAAAACAGTAAAAAATATGAAAATTTTGCTTTGTTTTAATGTAGGCTCCAAATATCACTGTATATCACCCACATAGTAGCACTTGTGCATAAAATGAAGGAGGTTTTTGTTATTTGGTATGTTATGAACAAAAAAATCTTTCACTTTTGAAAAATTCCTTACCATTATTTCACAAACTGATTTTGTACTAAACTTGTCATTGTGTGCAGCAACTGACCTCATAACCAAGAATCACTCATTCATTTCGATCATATCTTCTAATCCGGGAGCCGGTTATGGGAGTGTGATATACCGTTGGAAAGGATTTTCTAAGCTTATTCTGATGGAGACACTTGTGACATGTTTTTTTGTTGAACATCATGTGAAAAACATCTAACAAAACCAGACATAGTAAGAGCTCATGTTGATCTTTGGTGACAGGCTGCGAAGACTGACACTAACATCTTCAAAGCAGCAAGTCATCAATTTTTAAAGGAGTTATGTCAAGGTGAAAATCAAGGCACTGGTCTACTTATTCAAGAGAATTTATCTCTGAGGTTCTTAACACCTCCTAAAGGAGCTACCCTCTCCAGCTGGAGCCACTGTTATCCCCCTGTATTTTACAGATTTCACTAGATGACTATGGATGTTCTACAAGAAACTAAATATAGCATTATTTTCCTATCTGCTATCTTTATAAATCTCACTGCCTTCATTATCCCAAGCTTAACTAATTCACTAAATTCTCCTATCTTTTTCCTTCTCAAAAGTTCACCCTACTATTCTAAGAAGACTTCATTTTTTGGGCCTGTTTACCTCATTTTATCACCTCACCTACACCCTCATTCATTCCCTTTTCCCCCCTATGAAATCCATTTTTCTTTCCCCTAAAAACCCTCATAAATGCCCCTTATTCATCATTTTCCTCTAAAAAGCCTTAAACAATGTAAAATTCCCTTTTACATTGTTTAAATATAACTTTTTAAGTCTATCGGACCTTTAAAAACCTTGCAAAAACCTTGTTTTTTTAATTAAACCCACCCTTTTTGTAAATATTGGCCTTAATCCTTTCTCCACTTAAGCCCTAGCCCCTTCGCTACCATTTAACCTTGACCTTCCATTATTCCTAGCCCCTCCCCCTTATAACATTATCTCCGCCCTTTTCTCTTTACACCCCCCCTCGCAAACCTTATAATAGCCCCCCAAACCGTTGAAACACTAAAGCGGGCCCCGCTTTCCACTAAAACTCTGCTAACCTTTCACCTTGTGCCATCTGTCCATCGGGCCCCATCGTCCGAATTCGCTCACCGCTCCTTAGATCTGTCTGCACCATAGATCTCATCACCCAAGATCTGACGGTCTGAAACCCATATCGCGCATAAAATAGCGCCAGGATTTAAAACCCTTAAACCATGCAAAATAAGTAGTATTAGCCTGAACACACGTCAATCAACCTATGGTATCACGTCCAATTGGCCAAATACCACTTACCGCCTTTCACCTGCGCGATAAACTGCCATGGTTTTCCAAAACCACCTTAACCCTCCCCGCGCCAAATTCAGATTTCGTTGCCTCTGTTTGAATTTTCCCATGATTCCACCTCTGGAACCATGCCCCTACGCCTCCTCCTCCTCTGCATCATGCCTCCCGACAGCTCCAAACCCCAAAAATGTAGTTTTACCCCTCCTGCAGGTTTTTAAACTAACATTTGTTTGTGTTTTTTGCAAGTTTTTAATGGCGGTGATGCCCAAAGGGGCATTCCAATGGTCAAAATAACCTCTGGATGACGATCCAGGAGGTAAAATAACATAATAAGGGTCAGGAGGGCTAGCATAAAGGTTTAGCCTCGATGAATCATGATCATCGATGGGTCATAAAACCCTCTAGCACATGAAGACCGCCTCCTTGCACATGAAGAACAACTACAGTCAAAAGAGGAAATGAAGAAATGAAGAACATAAGGATTAATGGCCTAATCCTAAATCAAAGGATAAAACGCAGAGGATTAGCCTTGAAGACAATGATTAAAGGATGAAAGTCAAAGTTTTAAAGGCAAAAATAAATAAACAAACAGTCATAAACCAAATGAAGGATAAAGACAGTAAAGCATATTTTAAAAGCTAAAATCAAGGTTCAAAAGGCCTAAACAGATTTTGATGATTAAAACAAAGGAAGATCAACCCAAAGACAACTTCGAATGACTCAAAAAAGGAGCAATTACTTCTCCAAAAAAAAATTTGCCAATTACAACATGTTTCCTTTCAATAAAGGCATCAGGCAATTATTAAAGCCTTTAAAGTCAAATATTTCAACTAAAATAACTCAGAAGTTAAGACACAGTTATTATTTCAGAGTAACTCTTTCAGATATTTTTACCTTGGGCCTTGCATGGTCTCAAAGGTCAAAAATCATTAACTCTGTAATAAATAACATTTAAACACCCTAGTTTGGTAGCACCTCCTCATTTTGCATATAAATATTGCATATGAGCTTCATTTTAAATGTTGGTTACTTGATGGTTATTGGATTGATTTTTGCTGCTAAGCTAATTGAGGTATGCTAGAATGAACTGAAGAAAGCTCTAAGTTGCAGAGAGCTATTGTACATGGAGTATTTTAACTGGTTTGATCATTAATAATACAAGCACGTTCACAGGATCCTTGAGCTATATCAATGGTGAAGTTTTCTAAATTTTCATTGTTGTTTTTCCTTATGTTTTCCATTATGTCCATCTTTCTCTGATAAAGAAAAAAAAGTTTAGATTAGGATTTGTTGTTTCAACACCCTATTTATGTCTATATTCTTTATATTTATGTTTTCTTCTGCAAGGTCTGATTGGAATATTCTTAATTGCCTTCTAGTTACATCTGGCTTATTGTCTTGGGAATGATTCAATAGAGTGAAACCAAGGAAATTGTGGTGAACCCATGTTCCCGTGAGTAAGACTTGAGATATTGTTTTTAATACCTTTCTTTAAATTAAACTTACTAAAGTCTAAACTAGAGAGGTTTATGGTATGCCTTGCCCTCTGGTCTGCCTGGAAATGTTGCTTTAAGGAGTCCTTTGAGAGTTAGTCAAAAGAAGATTATATTATTTATGTTTGATCTTAGATCACTGTCACTGTTATCTTATATGTTTTCTTTATCTAAAAGTAGTTCTTGAATTACTGGATTGTTGTCCTAGAGGTTTGCTTATTAAATTTTTTCCAAAGAATTCTATCATTTTCCCTGTGCTTTGGCTTGCTCCAAACAGTTACCTTAAAAGGATTTTCTTGTCTAAGTAGAGCTAGAATATTCTTAACTGACTATATCTTTTCTACCTTCACAACTTATTGTTGTTTCATATCACAGTCTAATCTAAAGAATCCACTTGATATAGTTAGCTTGCCCTATGAATACCCCTGCATAGTTGATGAACAATTAAATCCTCTTCTGACTCCATAGCCTAATGAAATGATGTTTTCTCATAGTATATTTGTTTAGTTGAAACATTCCCTCAATAAACCACATCATTGATCCTTCAATCTATCAAATAATCCAACCAAAACCAACAAAGTCCTTAGAACTTCATAACTAGCCTAAAATCTTAAACAAAGAGCACAAAGATACATCAATTAAAAACACCTTTATAGAGAGGTCCCTCTCTAAATCCACGAAGGCTAGGTCCCTGGACTCCAAAGTGGTTCTAATGTGGCCTCTGCATTGTTTGTTCTGTTGGGATCCTGTGATTTAGTATATTGGTATACTAAATGACAAGGCAACACATAAACAAGTCTTTAGAGCTCTAGGATCTAGCCCTCCTAGTCTTAGAGAGGGATCTCTCAATGGTTTTGCAAAGATATGACTTGTTTGCTTATAAAAGTTTGATTTTAGGCTAGTTATTAAGCATGATTTTGTTTGATTGTTTCATGGGACATGATGATCTAGGCAGCATAGATAGGAAAGGGGAATATTTAAGTCATTGGGCAATGGATTCAAGCAGGAGTTTGTAACAAGTTTGTAAATGAATCAGGGGTATTAGAGGGAAAATATAACTTGGCTATTAGATCTACAAAGTTTTAAGGTGAAATGAAATGAACATTAAGGGTTTAGAATGAAAAACTAAACTAAGGGCAATTAAGAATCCTTAATTATATGTACTTCTAAACAAAGGGACTTAAAACATCATTTAAACATGAAGAAGTTTTCCATAGAAAGGGCTAACCATGAATTCTACAAATCACACTTCAGCAAATAATAATTTCAAGACAAACTTTCAAAATTAAATCTAAGAGTCGAGGAACGCTCTATTTCATCAAAGATTTCACTTTCAAGGATAAGAAAACATTCAAGATTCACAAATAATTGCATTCATAGAAGAGGGAACTCCTAAACATCTGTGATTACAACTATAAAGACCTTCAAAACAATTATTTGAGCAAGTACAAAGGGTATGATCAAAAGAGACCTCTTTGGCAGACTTTGGACAATGGTACTTTCAAGGGAGACTTCAAAAACAGTTTTAAAATGGCAGAAAGTAGTAGGGAGAACCATGAATCATTCCTGAGGCCACTGTATTGAACTATTTAGGAAATAAACAAGCATAAGGGTTGAAAAAGTAGTCAAACTACTTAATAAAACCTTCATCAGATGAAAACATAAAGACAGTGAAGAGTAAATAGGTCTAAGGTGCTTCTAGGAGACATATCTTAGCCTAAAATTTTTACCCTACTGTAAGCAAGAAAATGATGAAAACAGAATGGAAAACAGGAAAACCATTAACAATTTAGAATACTTCACCAACAGCCAAGCTCAGGGATCCAATGACAGAGCTTTCTCCATAAACAAATAGGTCCAAACATCCACAGGTTCCAAAACATGAAATATCTTTCAACTTCAGCAGAACTATGTATTACTTCAAAGAGTTATCAAAATTCCCCCTTTTACAATGAGTTCCAGTGCAGTATTTATACTGCAAATGAGGAGGTGGAACCATCTAAGGTTCAAAATGTTATTAATGACATAGTAAATGCACTCCTATCCTTAAAAACCATGCAAGGCATAAGGTAGGAATGTCTCTCAACTACTTCTCTGTGTAATAAATCTGTCTTTACTTCCTGAGGATGAAATAGTCAAAAATATTGACTTTGCAGCCTTATCTTCATCTTTACATTAACTGCTCTGATAGTTTATAATATATTCTTTAGTGTAATAATTGTTTATTTGTCTTTTGAGGTATAAAGTAAGTGAAAGGTGTCAATTTTGATTTATCAAGTGAATAACTGCTTCTTTGATGTATCCGAGGTTGTCTTTAAGCCTATTTTGCCTTGATTTCATCATAAAACTATGTTTTAAGGCCTTTTAGCCTTGATCTGCTTTTTTAATTAATCTTCTTTGTTGTATTTTGCTTTATCACTTCTTAAATCATTTGCTTTATTCCTTTATCTCCTTCCGTAACTTTTTAAACTTCTTTCACCTGTCTTTAACTGTGTTTTTCTTCCTTAATCTGCCAATTAAACCTTTAATCTATGTTTCTTTAGCCTTTAACCTCGCCTTTATCCCCTTTTTATTTAAGATTTAAACTCTGTATTTTCCTTTCTTCTTACTTCATTGATTCTTCTTTGTTTTGTTGTGTGTAGGTGGCTTTTTAGTGCATTGAAGGGTTTGATGGTATAAACAGTTCTCATAAAGCACTGATCAACCATGAAATGAAACCTGACAGTCCCTTTCTTCATTATTTTGCCTTTTTTTGGACCGTGAAGTTCATCACCTTCTGGCCTTGTCCTTTTATGGACTATAGGAGGACTTTTGGCCCCAAAACTGCCATAGAACCTGCAACAAACCACAAAACATGTTATAAAAACCTGCGTGTATTGGAAAAATTGCTTACAGAGGTCGGGCGGAGACAGAAGGAGCAGTGAGGTAGATGTAATGCATGTAGGGGGAGGTTTTATGAACAAAATACATGAAAACGGGGTTTAAAACTGCATTTGGCGCAAAATATGGATTGGCGGTTTTGCGAAAACCGTCGATGGTTATCGCGCGAAAAATTGGTGGTAAGTATTTTAGATGCGATTAAACGTGATTCCATACGTTGCGTGACACCTGTCCCCCGCAAAACCTGTGGTTTCGTGTGAGTTTGGGTGCTTAAACCCCGGACGACAGATTTACGCGAAACACGATGCTGACCGTTGGATGAGGCAGGGCAGATCCAACGGTGGGGAGAGGAGCACGATGGGAAAGGTGCGTGGGTGAGGTTTTTAGTGGGATCCAGGTGGAAAGCACCAATTGGGAGAGGCAGCTGGGTAGTGGGAGGTAGGCCCCGGCGGGGTTGGATGTCGGGTTAAAGGAGAGTCGTTGGATCTCATAGATCGATGATGAGGATTGATTGTAAGGGTGAACATATATAAATAATTCGAGAGGATGAAGGGTAGGAGGGGAGGCATGGTGGTCGTTGATCTTTGAAGATCAATGGTGGGGATGGTTTTTTAGAGTGGTAAGGTGGGGGAAATATAGATGAAGGGATGGGGGCTTAGAGCTCGGTGCTGGGGAAAGGTTCTATGGGAGAAAGAAGAACTGGGGCTAAGGGAAAAGGGGTTGAGAGCAAAAGGTTCAAGAGCTCTATTGCGGGGCTTCGTCACATGATGGAGAAAGAGCTGAGGGCTAAACCAAAAGGGGCTTAAGGAAAGGTAGGGTTCAATGGAGGGATAAGGTGACTTGAGGCAAAGAAAAAAGGGCTGGTGGATAGGATTTTAGTGTCAGGTCACGGGTGCGGGTCATATGATGGATAAGGGGCTGGTGGATAGGATTTTAGCTCCAGGTCACAGGTGCGGATCATATGATGGATAAGGGGCTGGATTTTTAAGGCCTCAGGGGCTTAAAGCATGTGTTATAAAAAAAGGGTGCTTTTTAGGAAAAAAAAAGGTTTTTTTGAGGTTTCGATAGGCAAAATAAGCCTTTTTTAAACCATAAAAAGGGATTTTTACAGGTTTAAAGGGTTTTTTAAGAGGAAATGAAGGTTTAAATGAGAAGGGAAAAAAGGGGATTTTCAGAGGAAATGGAGTTTTTATGAAAGAAAGAGGTCCTTTTGAAGGGGAAAAAGACTATTGGGATAGGAGTAAATGAGTGAAATTTTATGAGAAAATGGATAACTTAGGAATAATGAACACAGTGAGATTTCCAAAATTCAGAAATTTTCATGAAAATTTTTCTTTGGAAATTCATGGACTGATCTAGCCATCATCAGATATAATATAATTTATAGATGGCTAACATGTTCTTGCCATTCTTGCAAATCACAAGGAGCCAACATGCCTCAAGCATTGGTGGTCTCAAACTACCTCTCTAAGCTCTTTAGATAAATCAAAATCAATATTTTTGGGTCTGCAATGCATAAAGTTGTTATAAGCTCTATTTTACATCTAAAGACCCCAACCCAAGTTTTCAGTCAAGGGAAAAATTCTAAAGAGCCTCCCACTAGGTCACTAGAGTTTCATAGGTTATAGGTTTGTCTTTGATGTTCTTAAAACACTGTCTTTCTTATGCCAAGAAGATGAAACCAAATGTGAAAGAAGGTCAAGTAACTGTTTTTCCAAATTAGATCAGAAAGACCTTCAAGAAGGATTAATTTTACAAAAATAGAATTATGGTAGAGGATAACTGTGCATCTTAAAACATTTCTGTAGGAATGATTGAGATGGCTATCATACAGGCAATGAGGTAAGGTGAGAGGATAGCTCCTCACTAAAGGACATCCACAACAAAGAAAGTAGAGAATGCCTATGTTTAAAGAGAATCAGGGTTTTGAGGACTAATTGGCTAAACAGTGTTGCCAAGCAAGAAGCCAATGCAAAAGACCACAAGGACAGAGGCACATCAACACAACCAAGGACAAATTGAATATTTTTTAGAAGTTATAAATGAAGAAGGGAAAAAGGTGAGGTGAACTGAACAGAAATGAATGAAATTGAAAGGGCTATAGAGAAATTAGAAGACAACACTAATTATTCTTCTCTAACAACCCTAAAACCTAAGATTTTGAAGGGATAGGAAAAGTAGGTAAAAAAAAGATGACGGGCCTCCATCATGACAGCAGAAGGTTGAAAAAGATATCAGGAGGTGACCTCCATGGTTGGGAAAGGAAATGGTTCTTCGCTACATCAAATAAATAAGAATGCAAGGAGTATCAGTGTGAAGGAGGTCAAGCCTCCATTTTCAGTCATAGCCTTCAAAGGGTCAAAGGAATAAAAGTATGTTTTGGGTTATAAGGTAAAAAAATAACATAAGCATGAGTTTATTGTTGTGTAACTGAGGTGTTAGACTCCAAAGAATGACTAAGGAGACCAAAACAAATGTGTCATGGCACCTACAACAATTCGAAGTGGCCAAGAAGTAACATAGTAGACATGATTTTTAGCCTTTGTCAAAATGGGTACACCACTGTCAAATATCAGTAAGAAGGTACAAAAACATGCTTTTAGTTGAATAATACTCAGAGATTCCAAAAGAAATAAAAACTGTTCTTTAAGTGTTTCATATGTAAACAAAGGAAGTCTGACAGTGCTAAAACCCTAAACGTTAAAAGGGACATCTTCATCTCCTCAGCAAGCCATCACCATAGGAAGAAGAAAAACTACCTTGAAAAGTTTTCAAAACCCCTCCAAAAGATTAAAAAGGATATCAGTCAAAAGGATAAAGTGACCAAAACTTAACAAAAGTGGGTTTTTTATTTTGATTTATTTGTCAAAAGTATAAAGGCCTCCTAACTGGCATTCTAGCTCATTTTGAATTTTGAGGAGAGAAAGAAACCCTTCAGAAGAAATTTCTGAGAATTTCGATAGTTTCTGGGCCAAGTCCCTGGCACTGCGCTAATAGGTTTTTCCCCCTTCAAATTTACTCGGCGCTGCGAAAATGAGAAAATAGGGTGGCATTACGCACAGGCGAGCATGACACGCCCAAGACCCGACACCCATTTTTTCAACACGACCTGCCCGGCACTGAGCCCACAGGCCGACCCGATAGCCCGTTTACCCCGATGGTGTTGCACACGGAATACACGATAGCATGTTTTCCCCTGTTGGCACTACACTCACATGGAGGCACAACCCGTCCGGCGCTGTGCCCACAAGCCGACCCGACAGTGTGGCTGGGGCGCTGTGCTAATGCAGAAGGCCTACAAACTTGCAAAACATTTGCCCAAAGGCTCAAGGACATCCTCAAATTTTCCTTTAAAGGCCTACAGAAGAGATAAATCTGATAGGTTCCCTACTTCTCCTCCTCTCAAGTGTTTTTAATCATTTGATGGTTAAATGAAAGACTAAACCCTAATAGTTGCAAGCCCTAGGTCTTAAAAATAATTCATCCTCTATTTTAACCCCCAAACAATTTTCAGTGAAGGAGACTGAATTAGGGTAGTTACACTTCATAAGAAAGATAAGCCCCATTAAGCTCCAAATCACTCAGTCCTAAACCTAACCTCCACATCACTCATTCAAAAATGTTTCCCTCACCATTATTTCCATTTCATTCCTCCTGCCTAAGTGTCACAAGCAAGCCAAGTTTGCCCACCATCATCCCTAAATCACCATGTCAAGAGCAGAAAACAGTAGTAGCAGTGAAAGAGGCCAAGGGCCTATGAGGCCAAACCATAAATGAGGGAAAGTAAACAGATTTGAAACCCAAAGCACGGTGGCTATCACCTCATCTCCCATGATCCTTTGATGTTTTCAGAATGCAGAGTGCTTCCAATTTTGTGAGAGAATCAAACAAGTGCAAAGCCACCCAGATCTTACAGGGATTTTTATCCTTAACCTGCATAAAAAACAATCAAGCCTTGCAAGGGTGGATTTTGAACTATCAGTAGATACCATTTCTAATGCTACAGGCATTCCTTCTGTTAATGAGAAATGATTTAAGAAAGCCAAATTTGACAAGAACTATTATGAGCCACTTGTCAAGACTAGGTACAGAGAAGGCTACAAGTCTATTTTTCCCTTATCACACCTCAAAAAAATATTTTCACCCTTGATGAAAGTCATTATGAAGTACTTTACCTGTGGGGGTAGATACTCCAGGATTTACTCCTACCATGTGAGACTCCTCATGCATTTCACAAGGGTCAAAATGCTCAACTTTCCCTACTACCTCTATAGAAGTATGGTCAAAATGTCTTATGTTTTTTGGAGAAGGAGTCCTTCCCAACAATTTCAAATTTTATTTCACCATTCCTTGATCAAGATGATGGTATTACATCAGCTGGAATATAAGGGAATACCTTGGGAGGTATTGTAATATTCCAAAATTAGCATGCAGCTAATTGGAATATTGATTTTTTCTTTTTACACCTAGGAGATGAAAAAATGGGTAAGGAGGCCCATACATTTCAGAAATAGGAATAAAATCCCTTATTATGTGAAAAGGGATCATTATAATTGCTGGATTTCACACCCTCATGTGTGAAAATGGGCATTTGCATGTGGACAAGCTCAATTTTGACCAAGTCAACAGTGTTGGGATAAGAGGTGGACATCATCTTTGGAGACAACGAAGTGATAGTGGTAGGAAGATTCCTTGGTGGAGGAAACCCTAATGAGTGGGACCCAAGGTGAGAGGGCTTCCATTTTTATAAAAGGAGGGCAAGGAAGCCATAGTAGGACATGTTATGAAATAGATTATTGAACTTTTGGTCTGCATGACTATTGTGCTTTATTCAACAAGTTAGTTGAGATTGTTGTGCTGATTAGCACAAGGCATTCCTATTTAGGAGTTCCTTCCCCTTTCTTGAGAGGCCTCTTGAGGGATCTTGTATTGAATTTTTCCGCATTTATGCTTGAGGCCAAGCTACCTCCATCAGCTATAGCGCAGTTTCTGTTTATAGTTGGGTTGTGTTGCAGGGTGTTGCAGTGGAGGGTTGAGAACACCACTTCCGGAGCTTGTTTTTCAAAGGTGGGAGCTTCCATTCCTTTGGGAGATCAGTGAGGGATAATTTGGAGCTGATTTTAGATCTTGGTACTTGGCCAACCTATTTCCATCTCCTACATCGCAGTCCCTCTCCTTGACTGCGTTATTTTAGAGAGCATTTGCAGTGAGGGTTTGCAGTGATTGATTGGAGGGTGAGATATTCAGTGATTGGATCAGCCTTTCACCTGAAGGATCCATTGGATGAGATTCATTCATCACATGTATCATCTACATCCATCTTCATCTAGATCTTGAGTTGTAGCTACTATTCAGTCCTTGGACTGCATTCCGGTATTTTTCACTTTTTGCATATTTCAGGAAATCCCTTTCGGATTTCCTTGAAATTGTATTTGGGATTCTATATCTTTACTCCTGACACTTCTTGAGCCATACATCTACAGATATAACATATTGTACATTTCGAGTAGCAGTGCACCATCTATGACTAGGTTGTTCTTGTTCATGAGCATTCTGCTATATAGCAGCATTACACTTTTGGCATATGTATTCATGGGAGGCTTGTTTGCCTTGATTATTTGAGTTATGCCCACTTCTATTGTACTTATTTGTTGGTGATTTACATAATAAAATGGCTCCATGGTTTTCATACATATTGGTGTAATTTTATTCACCGCTATTTCCAGTTTTGTGTTCATATATTTCTGCTTCCCCATTTGGGAATATTACAGTGGTATTAGAGCATAATCTTGGCTCAGCCTGTGGATCTCAACCATTATGCTATTAGAAGAATAAGAAGACAAAGAGAAAAATCAGAATGATGGAGAGGATGAGTTTTATCTCATCTCTTTTTAGAAGCAAGAAGGACCTCAACAAGGAGGTCAATCAAAGAAGAGAAGAAATAAGTAGTGGGACTATACCCTTTCCTTTTGAAAAAGGAGACAAATTGCAGAAAGATAGAGGACACTTGGATCACAAGATTCTAAGTGAATTCCTTGTTGAGTGCAAATCTCAACCTAGAGACTTCAAAGAGACTCTAGCCTTCCCATAGTACATTCAATTAGAGGAAGAGAGGAGACTTTGCAGCACAAGGAGAATCAAGGGAAATAGGTTTATATTGTCTACTTTTGATGGGTCATCTACAAAAAGGGATTGGGAAAAGAAACTTGATGCATTCTTCCTACTACATCTAGTGGTAGAAAGAGAGGCTGTAGAGATTGCAGCGCTAAACCTCGAGGGTGAAGCACACATTTGGTGGTTCAGCCATTCGAGTCATGCAAGAGTGTCTACTTTTGTAGAATTTACTCAAAGGTTGATTAAGAAATTTGATAAGGAGAAATGAGAGGAGGAGAAGCCCTCACGACCACTTGAGGATACATGTACCAGCACTGATACAACTATGGAGGAGCATACATCATCATCAGCAGTTGGGGGAGCCAACACATTGGAGGAAGGAACTATTAAAACCATACAAGATACTCCCAAATTTCACCAAGGTATGCCTAAGTTTCCATCTCCTATTGTTTCAGAAAATCTTATGGAGGGTTGTATACCATTTCATACTACTTATTTGGAACAACAGAATTGCACTACGCTGTGCCACCTTGAATTGTTCAAGGAAGGGATGAACCATCATCCTCATGTGCCATTTGTTGAGTTGCACATAACACTTGTGTTTGGGGTGTGAATTCTTGGAGGATAGGATGAACCTTGTCCAAAACAAACTTATACAAAACCATATGTTCATCCTTGAGTTGGAGTATGAGACAAAAAATACACCATTGAGGAGATTAACAACGCTGTCATTAAGCAACAATGAGGAGTTTTTTCCTCCAACACACTTGGATCCTTATGGATTCAAGATGGTCATTGGTATGAGATCTTCTCTAGGAAATCTCCAAGGACTTGCATTTCAACATCCCATGAAATGAAAAATCAGGAATATGACTTGGGAAGATGGTAGTCTTCATTGCAAGAGTACCAAGGTAGAGCATGATGGGAGGCACCTAAATTTGGACGGATGGGTGTGGATGGTGAGCAAGAGGATGGAAAGCTAATTGAAAATCTATGACACCGGGTAGCAAGAGGCTTGGCTGTGTTGGCTACTCTTGAAGGAGTTTGGCCATCATGTGACATATCCTCTTTCAAAGGTTATGTGGGTGGAGTAAGTTTGGCAGGACACTTGCATCATATGGAAGAAAGGATTTTGGATGCATTGTGTTGATATGAACCTTACATGGTAAGCAAGGATCTATTACATGGTAAGAACCTTTTTTTTTCATTTATTGATTATCCAACACAGTATTTTCATACTCTTACCATTTCTATACAGTGCATTCCTCCACAAGAGGGTAAGATTTTCATTAAGCTCCATGGTCAATTTTGGGCCAAATTATATGATGGAGATAGCCATGTTTTATGTGGCCTTGGGAAAGTGTTTCATTATTCTTCTATGTATGATCAGTTGATTCAGCAAGCCATTTACTATTCACTAGTAGATGTGATGACATACACAACTAGCCATTTATCAAGAAACAACTTGCCATATTATTTTCTGAAACAACAGTTAGGAAAACTGTGCTATGAATACTTGGGAAACTACTGGTACCTTTCAGCACTATATGAAACCTTCACTATATTTCTCATTCATATGCCATATGATGCTCATGCCCTATTCATCATATATGGGATGGTTTGGTCCAGCTTGATTCACAACATTGGAGAGGAGATATTTGGAGATCTAGCCTTCTTCTTGCCACTTGAGGGAAATATTATTGCAGCCCAAGATCAGAAAATACTCTACACTTATCATAAGTGGAGAGAAGGATAGCATGGGGTAGGCTATTTTTTCTATCATGTTCAGATATTCCGCCCACCTACATTGCAAGAGCCAAAGGTGGAGGAGGATTTCCATGAGTTACCATTTTGGAGGGTGGATCATTTTGTATGGATGATAGCTTGGAGATGGAGGATCCACATGGGAATGATTATTCCCAATGAATTTTAGATCCCATGCCTCAGAGGGACCTCTAGACAGCACCTTATTTCCTCATTTAATACTCTACTTATTCAAGATGATAGCTATTTAGCTAGCTTGCATTCTTGGGAGGGGAAATATGGAGACTCATTGATGAGACATCATCTCATTCCTTGGAGGGATTTATCATATGAGGATGCTACAGGACGAGGAGAGGAGGCTCTTTAGTTCTATCCTTGTAGTTGCTTGAGGACAAGAAACATTTGGGAGGGGAGGATTGTAATATTCCAAAATTAGCATGCAGGTAATTGGAATATTGATTTTTTCTTTTTACACCTAGGAGATGAATAAATGGATAAGGAGGCCCATACATTTAAGAAATAGGAACAAAATCCCTTATGATCTGAAAAGAGATCATTATAATAGCTAGATTTCACACCCTCATGTGTGAAAATGGGCATTTGCATGTGGACAAGGTCAAGTTTGACCAAGTCAACAATGCTAGGATAAGAGGTGGAGATCATCTTTGGAGATAGCGCAGTGATAGTGGAAGGAAGATTCCTTGGTGGAGGAAACCCTAATGAGTGGGACCCAAGGTGAGAGGGCTTCCACTTGTATAAAATCAGGGCAAGGCAGTCATAGCAGGACATGTTATGAAATAGATTATTGAATTTGTGGTATGCATGACTATTGTGCTTTCTTCAATTGTTTAGTTGAGATTGTTGTGCTGCTTAGCGCAAGGCATTCATGTTTAGGAATTCCTTCTCCTTTCTTGAGAGGCCTCTTGAGGGAGCTTGTACTAAATTTCTCCACATCCAAGATTGAGGCCAAGCTACCTTCTTCAGCTACAACGCAGTTTCTATTTAGAGCTGGGTTGTATTGCAGGGTGTTGCATTAGAGGGTTGAGAACACCACTTCCAGAGCTTGCTTTTCAGAGGTGGGAGGTTCCATTCCTTTGGGAGATCAGTGAGGGATACTTTAGAGCTGATTTCAAATCTTTTCACTTTTCCAACCTATTTTCCATCTCCTATAGCGCAGTCCCTCTCCTTGATTGTGTTATTTTATAGAGCATTTGTAGTGAGGGTTTGCAATGATTGATTGGAGGGTGAGATCTTTAGTGATTGGATCAGCCTTTCACCTAAAGGATCCATTGGATGAGATTCATTCATCACGTGTATCATATACAACCATCTTCATCCAGATATTGAGTTGCATTACTATTCATTCCTTGGAATGCATTCCGGAATTTTTCACTTTTTGCATATTTCAGGAAATCCTTTCTGAATTGTCTTGAAATTGTATTTGGGAGTCTATATCTTTACTCCCGGCACTTCTTGAGCCATACATTTTCAGATATAACATATTTTACATTTCGAGTAGCAGTGCACCATCTATGACTGCATTGTTCTTGTTCATGAGCATTCTGCTATATAGCAGCATTACACTTTTCACATATGTATTCATGGGAGGCTTGTTTGCCTTTATTATTTGAGTTGTGTCCACTTCTATTGTACTAATTT
Organism: Pinus albicaulis; assembly: GCA_034641835.2. Lineage (NCBI taxonomy): Eukaryota > Viridiplantae > Streptophyta > Pinopsida > Pinales > Pinaceae > Pinus > Pinus albicaulis. Next base: position 1,148,083,378 of record CM076579.1, on the reverse strand, counting down.
GCTACTGATTTACATAATAAAATGCCTCCATGGTTTTCATACATATTGATGTAATGTTATTCATTTCCATTTCCAATTTTGTGTTCATATATTGTTGCTTCCCCATTTTGGAATATTACAGGTATTCATAGCCCATGAATTCTTCACAAGCCCACAACCTCCTCATCAAAATAACTTGCCTTCATCATCTACACAAGTCCCCTCACCTCCAGAAAACCTCTTTTCTTCCCCTTCTCTTGATGCATCAAATGAAGAGGATGACAGTGGAAATAATGAACAAAGTGATGGCGGTGAGGGTAATAGTGCAAATGAGCCAGCCCAAAGTGAGGAAAAGAGTGATGCTAATGAACAGAGTGCTAACAATGAAAGTGATGAAATCAGTGAAGAAGAGGAAAATGATGAGGCAGAGACAGAAATTGATGAAGAGGAAGAGGAAGGAAATGATGATGAAGAGAGTGGCAGTGAGCATGACAGTGATAAAGGTGAAAACAGTGAGCATGACAGTGAGAAAAAAAGTGACAAAATGGAAGAGGGTGAGGAAGAATATGATGAGGTTGAAAATGTAAATGAAATGAGCATTAATGAAGAGGAGGTAAGCAATAAAACCGAAGACAGTGAGGGATAAGGCAGAAAAGAATAAAATAGTCATGATAGTCATGATAGTTGTCATGATAGTCATGAAAAAAATCATCCCCTCAGTGATAATGACAATGATGACAACGCAGATGATAAGGAAGAAAGTAGTCCTGGTGATGAACAAAATGAAAGTAAGGAAAGTGCAGAGGGTGATAGTCTTAATGAGGATCACAGCCATGACAAAGACATCGGGAAGATCACAATCACACCGCTTTCATGCACATACCAGAGGGCTAAGGCTAGTGTTTGTTGCCTCCAAGAGGCAAGGGACCATGCCATCTACCTCAACTCAAAATCTTGACAGGGGAAAAAAAAATATGAAAAAAGGTGAGAAAGGTAAGAGAGGCCAACAAACTAAACAAAAGCCCCAATTCATTGACCTTGATAGTTATAATAAAGATGAGGAGATGGCCACTAGAATACTACTCCAAAGAAAATATGCACAAATTAGGGAGCTGGAGAGAGATTTTTACATGGCACAACATATCATTCAGTATTATAAGAATGAGCACAAGTATTTTAAGAAGGAAAAAAGGGGCCTTGATCTCCAGAAAAATATGACCAAGTAGTATGCAACGAAAAAAAAACTTTCTTGTGCCAAACTCAAAGAGGCCCTCATTGAAATTGTTATCACTATAAAAAAAAAAAAAAATTAGACTTGGATAGTTTACAATGTTCCTTGTCATGGTCTTAGATAGGTGTTGAGTCATTTCATGTTTTAAAGGGTAGGTGATAGGGTTAGAGTCTCATTCTCATTGTCAAGTAAAGTTCAAAAACCTTATTTCATGCCTTGAGTGTCTCATATCCTATTTAGAAATTTATGTTTTAAACCCTCTGAAAAAAATTTCGAATTAGCCCCAAAGCCACATTTTCGTAGCGCAGACAGTGTAAAAAGTATGTTTTGCACTATGAAAACGCTTCTCTTTTTGTAGCGCAAAATCTAGAAAATGCATTAGGCACGCTACGAAATCGGGGATTCGTAGGAAGTCATGTCAAGTCATCAAATCACTTAAATTTCGTTAATTCTTCATCATTAGGTGTCGTCTAGGAGTCATATCTCATGCATGCAACCATTCAAAACCATCATTACATTCGTTGGAGGTCATTTATGTTAGTTATTTTCAAAATTCAAAAGGGGCTGCTCTTTTGTTTTATTGTCTTATGCAAAGAAGCAATACACACATGCCCTTTCGAATGGTAAGCTCATGGTAAACTGAAACCCAAGCTTCCTTAATCTTGAAATCAAGTGAGTTAGAGTTCCTAATCAAGTGAGGCTATTTTCGAATGCTAAAGCTTATGGTAATCTCTTACCAAAACTTCTCTCATATATCAAGCAAGGTTGATTACTATTTTCAAGCAAAGCTGATTAATATTCCAGGCGAGGTTGACTGTCTTGAATTCAAGTGAGGCTGATAAATCACAGTTTGCAGGAAACCAACAGGAGACTGAAGAGGTAGATTGAAGATCTTGAAATTCAATTGACAAAGTCTGAAGGTCAGCTACAGCAGAGATAGAACAAGAGAAGTAAGTGACAAATCCTTGATACAATTTTGTTTTTGGGAAGGACATCACTTTTTGACATTTCAAAGTTGACTTATTTTGATTTTTAAGGTCTATTGACATCAAGGAAATCATTAAAAGGTGTAAATACTCTTAAAATCTAAGAATTGTGAAAAAACTGTGTAAAAAGGACATACACAGCAGTTTCGTAGCGTGCTACGAAACTGCTGTAAGTGCATTTTTGAATATTTTTATAAAGGTTTTGAGAGGTAAAAGCTTTTGGTTTCTGAATTTTGTTGCTGGTGGTGGATGGAAAGGAATCACAGATGAAATTACAGGTGTCAAGGAAAAATAAAATGGATGGTTTAGAGATGTTTACAAATATACAAATTCTGCGCTACGAAAACAGCTACTATTTTCGTAGCGCAGCCATATCATCTCTCTTTAAAAATTTTCAAAGGCTTAGTTTTTGTGTAGGCGGAAAGGCATGGTTCCATGGAGATGATAACACATGTCACTTATCTAAAATAGTCAACATTGCTAACAAAATACTCATATATAAAACATGGAGGTTAAGGGCTAAAATACAGTAACTCCGTCCCCTGGTTTTTAAGGCCGTTTGGATCATGATAAATAGGTTTACATCAAGGGTGGAGACATCACCAAATTCGACCTCATGAGGTTGTAGCTGTCAAAGGAAGAATTAAAGGTTTAGATAAGGTTGTTTAAGACATGATAAGGAGTTTCACTCCTATTTGTATTAGGACTCCTAAAGATACAGTTAGCTATCAGTTGTAATTAAGAGTCTATTTTAGGAGTAGAATAGGTGTCAATAATAGAATTCAAATTCTCTTGATGATGGATCATAGAATCCAATATTGTAAAAGCTATATATGAAGAAAGAGGTTGAATTAGCAGAGGGTGGAAGACTTTTTGGCCCAGCTGTTGTTTTATGCTATGAACTATAATCAGTAATGCAGAGAGGTTTTCCTGAAAAGATCTGAGTTCTCATGGGGTTAATGTTTTATTGATTTATATGTTACTTTGAATCATTTGCAGTAGATATTATTTCTATTACTCAGAATTCATAATATTATGCTCTGACTTCCTTTATTAATGAGATGAATGTGTTTTTTCTGCATTTTGTGAGTAAACTATATTTGAACCACTAATAGTAAGTTTGAATGCTTTTACTCAGAATTCATAACCCTATGCTCTGACTTCCTTTAGTAATGGAACTGCTGTGTTGACCTATTTTCTTGAGTGAATTATCTTTGTTTGAAAACCCCATTTTCCTCAGCTTCCATGTCTAGAAACCTTGCCACTGAATCTACTAACTTGTTGACTCCATAGCCCAATGGTAGCAAACTTTCATCTTTCAACCTATAAACATACAAAATCACAAACCACAGAGTTAGACATATATCTATAACTTATATCATTAACCCTTGAGAGAGCCCTCTCAGGCAGAGGAGGCTAAGCCTTAGCTAAAAGTTTTGTTTGAAATAGTTACACTGAGGTAGTCTGATCAACAGCCTATCAGGGTCCTATTTTGGTGATAATAGAAATTCAAGCACTAAAAGGACGAAAAGACAAAGAAAAAATTGGATTTTTGGCATCAACTTCTCTATAGGTCTCTCAAATACCTTGAAGGAGACATCCACTAATTTTGAAGGAATTTGGACAAATTTTTGTTTTTTGAGAATTTGAAGGCCTATAAGCGCAGCGCCACTAGCACTATGCTTTTCCCTCAAGAATCCTCAGAGGGAAAACTCTACATTTTTGGATTTATCATGAATAACACACTATTCTCACCAAATTTCAGAGAAATTGGAGCATTTTTGACCCCTCAAAAGGTCAAAAAAACACCTCATTTTTCACCATTCTGCCTCCTTTTCAGGCTTAGCACTGTGCTCAGAGCAGTCTTGGGGATTTTACTTTTTGAACAGTGTAAATAAGCTCAATCAGAAAAAAAAGGTATATATGGAAAAAGGACTTAGCAATATTTTCAACGGGCCATCACGGAGAAAAATATGACATTGGGAAGGTCCCCAAAACTTGGTTGCAACAGGACTTATTTTCTGCCTAAGGTGGTGTTGCGCTTATAGACAACAATGTGTGTTTTTGGCCAAAAGTCAACAAAACACTCTCATTTATTGCAAAATGATATTTTAGTTTTTTTTGAGGCAAATCACTCTAGAATTAGGTGCTATAAGTTATTTTGGCATTTATTTCATGGCTGCCTTGGGCCTTGCATGGTCTCTTGGGCATTAATGACATTTATGGGTGATTTGACATTTTCCAACCCTATCTAGGGTTTTTCCCCTCCTTTTCTTTATAAATAGAGCATGAGGGATTTCATTTTAAATGTTGGAATTTGATGAGTTTTGCGAGCAATACATGGTTTTCTTGAGTTTGAAGAAGAAATTGGTCTTGTGGAGTTTTTGAATGGCTTGCTTGGATTGATGATGAAGGAGGATACCTTGTAGGATCCCTAAGCATGGTTAATGGTGATGTGCATCTATTAGTTCTTGTTTTCATGTTTATCATTATTTTCATCTTTCTATGTTGCAGTAAAATAGAAGAGTATAGACTAGGAAATGTTGTTTGAGGCACCTTAGTCCTTCATGTTTACTATTGGCTTTATGTTTTCCTCTGTTGGGTTTGTTTAAGGAATTCTTAGTTGCTCCTTAGATCTGCCTATGCTTGTTTATTCCATGAATGGTTCAATATAGTAGTTTTCAAATATGTTTTATAGTTAGCCCTGCCTATTTGATGCTATTTAAACTTTGTTTTGGAATCTCTCTTTGAATTATTACTTGTTAGGTTTTAGCCAAAGAGGCAATGATTTGATCATGCCCTTTTTCCATGCTTGAGAAGTTGACTTAAAATTCTTTGTAGTTTTATCATTGATGTTTAGGCGTTCCCTCTTCATTGATAAAAGTTATTTTCTATCTTGAATGTTTTCTAACCTTGAAGGTGAAATCACTAGAATTTAAATGAGTTTCCTGCCTTCTATATTTCATTGGAATTGTTCATCTTGAATTCTTGTTTTCTTAAAGTGTAATCTAAGAGCTATTGGTTTGCCCTGTCTTATGATTATGTCCCTGTGTTAATCAATATTTGAGACTATCTTGTTTATAAGTATTTGTTTAAGGATTATTTACTTCCCTTACAGACCTACTATGCTCACCAACTTAATGTTCATTTCATTTCACACATACCTTTAAAGATCTATTTGACTATGCTAAATTTTCCCTATTATGCATCCTGTTTCATTGTTGAGATATCCATTAATTTCATTGACTCCATAGCCCAATGATTTGAAGACCTCTCACTCCACCTATTCTACTTGGTCATCTTTCCCAACCAAAACAAAAAACAAACCCTACACTTAACAGCTAGCCTAAAATAAACCATCTAAAGAAAACAAGTTCACATCCTTTGCATACAATGGAGAGAGCCCTCTCTGAGTCCAAGAAGGCTAAGTCCTAGGACTCCAAAGACTGGTCTGATGTTACCCTATGCATTTGGTCTACCAATCTGCTAAATCATGGGACACTGACATAATGGCAATCACGGTGGGACATTTTGAGTTAGTAACAATCTAAGTATCCCTTTGGACTCTAGAATCCCTTGTTAAAGAGTATCCATTGATTTATCACCACACTAACATAATGGCGATCACGGTGGGACCTTCTGAGTAAGTCACAAGCTGAAACATTTTGTATACAATTATTCATTACCACCTCATCACCATAACTAACATAATGGCGATCACGGTGGGACCTTTTGAGTAAATAACATCTTAGACATCCTTAAGACCTCATAAAACCCACAAACATCCTTAGATTTGTATTCAGTTGTTGATGGTGGACAACAAATACATCCTTAAATAGTAAACACCCTCTAGCTGGTGACTCCAGTGGTCTTTAGTAGCCCTATTAACCCCACTATTTCTTATAGACTCCCCTGGGAATGCATTAAGCAATCCCAATCATGCTGATGGTGGATAGAAAATTTGAAATCTTCCACCTGGTGACTCCACAACTCTCAATAGACATAAAGACTCCAATGGTAGAGAACTCTAGACTGGTTGAAAAGATACAGTGACCCCTTTTTGATTTACAAACATGGATCCGAGAATACAATGAAGATATGCCCCAATGAGTAGAGATAATATCCTTGGATTCCCACACAAAATGCCTCAAATAAATTGGATAAAAAACCTGCCTATATTTCAAGATGAAAAATTTGATGACCCGTTGTTACATCTCATCAAATTTCATTTACATGTATGGAGGTTAAAGGTTGAATGGCACGAGGAATGCCTCGTGAAAATGCTTATGGCAACATTAGAGGGTAAGGCAAGGGAATGGTATGAAGGTCTGAAACCAAGTAGTTTGTTTTCCTTGAAGGATATCCACAAGTTGTTCTATGAGCATTATAAAGAAAACTATCCATCTCTGTCATTAGCTAAAAATTGTTGTGATCAATCTGAAGACCTCATATAATACCTTGTCAACATTGATGAAGATTTAGGAAATTGGCATCCTGAAGATCTATTAGAGTAGATTCATGCCTTTCATACTCAAGATAACTATCATGACAGCCAAGAAGATTTGATTGAGGATGAAATCCATCAAGAAGTAAGAGAATATCCACAAGATCTCTCTAAAGAAGCTGAAACAAATGACAATCCATCTGCCCTTTTGTGTAAAGTGCAAGAGGACATTCAGCCACAAGATCAACCTCCACAAAAGAAAGAAAAAAATTGTTTCCCAATCCAAAGAAAACATAAAATGCCTCCTCCTTTAACTGAAGAAGAGATAGATCAAATTTTAAGAGTAAAACCAACCTATGAACCTTTATATAAAGAAAATATTCCCATTTGTTCCACTATTGCCTTACCTACTAAAGAAATGTAATATTCCTGAATTATCATCCACCTAATAGGAATATTGATTTTTTATTTTTGCACCTAGTAGATGAATAAATAGGGGAAGAGACCCATACTTATCTTGAATTAGCATAAAAACCCTCTTGGTATGAAAATGGATCATTCTAGTAGTTGGATTTGACACCATCATGTGTGAACAGGGGCAAATGGATGTGGACAAAGTCAAGTTTGACCTAGTCAACAGCGTTCATGAAGAGGAGTGGATCAACAGTGCAAATAGCTATATATGACCAAGGATCGGTTTGGATAAACATATGAGACCTGAATTGAAGACACTTGGGTGTGAAATGGGGTGAAACAGGTTGAAGAGGTCAACTGTGACCAAATCAAACAGTGTTGTTATAGAGGAATGGTCTTGATGGAGATACAACGTAGTTTTGGAGGGAGATTGATTATGTGATGTTGGAAACCATAATGGGTGGGAACCAAGGTGAGGAGACTGAAATAGATTATAAGGAAGAAGATGGTATCCATTTGAGGTTAGCTTTATGATTATTGATTTTATGGTCTGCATGACTATTGTGCCTTCTCCAACTGTTTAGTTGAGATTGCAGTGTTTTTTAGCACAAGGCATTCATGCTTAGGTATTCCTTCTCCTTCCTTGAGAGGCCTATTGGAGGAGCATTATAATTCAGTTTTCCACACTCAGGCTTAAGTCCAAGCATCATCCTTCATTCACAGCATTATTTTTGTAGAGTGTAACGTTGTGTTGCAGGGTGTTGCAGTGGAAGGGTCACAACACCACCTCCGGAGCTTGTCTTTCAGAGGAGGAAGCATTTCTCTCTTTGGGAGATCAGTGAGGGAGACCTTTGAGCCTATTTTACATCTTGAAACTTGGAAAAATAATTCTCCACCTTCTACAGTGCAGTCCCTTATAGGAACTGAGTCATTTCTATCATTATTGCAGTAGCAAGGTCAAGACATTTGATCTTGAGCTAGTTCCTTTGGGAAAGGGCCAACCCTTCTCTCGGAAAGCTTGTATAAAGAATTTTATTCTACTCCTTGTACTATTAAGTTATATATATACATAGCTACAGTATAACTATGTTTTTTCAGATCTAGATCTGCAGATCTAGCATTTTATACTTGTACTTTCATAAAAACCTTCCTGGGTTATTTCCATATTGTATAAAAAGGGTTATATCTCCAATTTTCTTAGCTCTTGGACAATATAAACTCTAGATTTGTTATTATACATATTCTTTTGTAGAAACCATTAATGAATAACGTTGTCACATGCTACAGGAATTCTGCATGGCATAAGTCATGGGGTTTGGTCATTTTTAGGCCATATTGGGTTGGGAAGATCTGTTTAACTTGGCTAGAGTGATTTGTTTTTTCTCCCATTCTGTATGTGAGATGTATAATGTATGAACTAAGGGATCCAAGTCCCATTTCTCATATTTATAGCATAATTCCCTGAAGATAACATTTTTATGGTCCATATTGATGCATTTCCCCAACTTTTGGGATCATAAAAGGCATAATAAGTTGGTGTTGTAACACTCATTTATGGCTATGTGTTTTTCAAAACATTTTATGACTTAATTTCTCACTGCTACTCCAGTATTGTGTTTATGTATTGCTGCATTCCCATTTTTGGATATTACAGTGGTATCAAAGCATAATCTTGGATCAACCTATGAGTTTCAACCATTATGAAATCAATAAGATAAGAAGAATAATAATAGATCAGAATGATGGAGATAATGAGCTTAATCTCATCACTTTTCAGATCCAGGAAGAAACTCTCCAAGGAGGTTAAGCAGATGAAGGAGAAGAAATGCAATGAAACTCCTAGAGGGTTTCAAGAAGAGGAAGTACCATGCACTTCCTATTCTCAAATAGAGGAAGACAAGAAGCATGGTGGACACTTGGATCATCAGATTCAAATTTAATACCTTGTTGAGTACAAATCTCAACCTAGAGCCTTCAAAGAGACTCTAGCCTTCCCATAGTACGTTCAGCTAGAGGAAGAGAGGAGACCTTGCAACACAAGGAGAATCAAGGGAAATAGGTTTCTATTGTCTACTTTTGATGTGTCATCTACAGCAAGGGCTTGGGCAAAGAAACTTGATGCATTCTTCATACTACATCCAGTGGTAGAAAGAGAGGCTGTAGAGATTGTAGCGCTGCACCTTGAGGGTGAAGCACACATTTGGTGGTTCAGCCATTTGAGTCATGCAAGAGTGTCTAATTTTGAAAAATTTACTCAAAGGTTGATTAAGAAATTTGATAAGGAGAAATGAGAGGAGGAGAAGCCCTCACCACTACTTTAGGATACATGTACCAGCACTCATACAGCTATGGAGGAGCAACCATCATCATCAGCAGTTGGGGGAGCCAACACATTGGAGGAAGGAACTCTTACAACCATACAAGATACTCCCAAATTTCACCAAGGTATGCCTAAGTTTCCATATCTTATTGTTTCAGCAAATCTTATGGAGATTTGTAAACCATTACATGTCCTATGGGAAAAATACAGTGCTGATTTAGAACAACACACTCTCACTGCACTGAGGAGCCTTGATGAACTCAAGGAAATAATAAAAACTCATCCTATCTATTCATTGCCGAGTTGTACACAACTCTTGGGGTTGGAGTATATATTTCTGAAGGATGAAATGAGCATTGTTCTATACAATGCAATACATAACTAGGTACTCAATAGTGAACATTATCTGGAAGCAGTAGATGTAGCATCATGGAGACCAATAACGTTGTCCTTGAGTGACAATGATGAGTTGGGGGCCCAACCATTAGTGGGGCATTCCAATTACCATTCCATTGGCCTTTGGAATTCACTTATTTCCCTTCATTTTCATAAATCCTTCTTGTCATATTTTAACCCTCCATTTAGCCTCTAAAGGCCTCAAATCCCCTTCAAGCCTTGCGAAATCCCTTTATGAGGTTTAAAACCCCTTCTTTATCCCTATCAGAACCTCCATTTTCCTTAAAAAAACCCTTCAAAATCCTTGAAAATATTCATTTTTACACTAAGGCCTTAAGCCTCTTTCAGCCTTGGTCGTAGCCCCTTTCCCGCATGTGACCTAGAGCCATGACCAGGTGCCAACCCTTATCGCCAATCGCAATCGGAACTCACTTTTCCTGAATTTTCCTTTATTCTTCCAATATTCCGATGCGATGAGCCCCTTCTCCTCTGATCACCGATTTAATCTTGACTATTGAATCCACAAGAACCAACGGCCAAGATTCAATCACACTTTGCATTTTCCTTTCCACTTTTTACTTTTCCGCTGGGTGATGATTAGATCTCCACCATCGATCTTTTCAAATCCAATGGCTAGCATTCCATTGCATCGCTCCATTGGTTCTCTACTTCACTCATTAGTCGCACCAGCTGATTTGATCTGGACCGTTGAATCCACAAGAACCAACGGCCAGGATCTCGTCACGCTCCGCCCGTAGCCCTCCTTCATTAACCCGCCAATTCAATCCTGATCGTCGATCCTCTTTTGATCCGACGACCAGCGCTTAATCACACATCGCAAACTCAAAGAACCCGTTTGTTTTGGCCTCTTTCCTTTTCTCCGATGCGATTTAATCCTAGCCATCCATTCCGCCAGATTCAACGGTCAGCGTTTCATCGCATTGCGCCCTTCCATCACATGAGCCTCCACCACCCCGACCTCTGATTTAATCTCCACCATCGATCTCTCTTCAGATCGGACGGCCCACATCACGTTGCTCCATCGCATTAGAAAAATGAAAAGGCTTAGTCCTTGTTCCTTGTCTCCTCCGATGCCGATTCTCGATTTAATCTCAGCCGTCGAATCCACAAGAAACGACAGCTAAGATAGTATCGCACTCCATTCGTAAGCCCTTCATCATCGACCCATATTTAATATCCGCCATTGATCTCTATCATGATCCGACGACCCTCATTTAACCCGCCGATCTCCTCCTTCATACTCTTGGTCCCACCACCAATGCCCCCGTTTCCTCTTATTTTCACCCTTTTCCTATGTATTTTCCCATACATAAACTTTTACATTTTAACACTAAAGGCCATTTTTTCCGCCTATTCTATTTAAACCTAGGTTTTCATGATATTGCATCATAAAGCCTTTCTCCCCACATACCCTATTTCCCTGCAGCTCTTCTTCCGTTGCACTCTCCCACAACCATCCGATCTCCCAATGATCATCCGATGGCCAGCGTTGCATATCGCGTAATTTTTGGGTTTTTCCCACAATGCACAACTTTTATGCGATAAAAGTCGTTTTAGAGATCCACGTGTCGAACTCTAACCTATATCACGTTCCAAAAGCTAATACCACCTCCCCCCGTTTTGTTGCGCGAAAACCACTATCGGTTTTCCGCCATACCACCTATCCTCCCCGCAATGTCATTTTCACTTTAAATCATAGCCGTAGATCATCCTGATCTAATGGTCCACGTTATATCGCGACTTCATTCACCTACCATTTCACCAATCTCCCAAATGAATTCATTAACCAATATCCACCGTTGATCATCCTAATCTAACGGTCCACATTCATCCTCGCACCCAAAACTCCAAAGCACCTGGTTAGCTTCTCTGCCAAGTTTTTCATCCATTCTCCGTTGTAATCACATTCTTCCTCACTGCTCCTCTACCACCCCAGAGCCTCTGTAAGTAGTCTAAACCCAGCCTGTATGATTTTATAATGTGGTTCCGTGTGTTTACAGGTTTTTTCATGACCGATGAAGGAATTGACATTTTACAGTCACGAAGGTGACACAAAGGTTCAGATGGAAATCTCAGGGCCACAAACAAAGTCAAAGGGTATCAGTACAGAGGTAGATCGAGAAATAAAACAAAGTTAAAACATAAACAGAGTTAAAACAGGTTGAAGTACAAAGAAACAGAGCAGTTATTAATGCAGAATGTTGACTGACACAGACGTAGCCCATCTCCATGCTCAAAGGCCTGCCAAGCAGTTATTTAACTAGGGAAGCTACTACAAACTGTCAGAAGCAGTTATTTAGAAGTATGGGAGTCCTCATAGCCCATTCTTCACTTAACTCACACCAAGAAGATAACAGTACCACTCCAGATGGTTTTTCCTCTCAAGGACAGCCTATGGGTGATTTCTATCATATCAAAACGGTCTCAACAAGCTACAAAGTTATTGACCATGTCTAAATTTAATGTTATGTTTAGGACATAGCATGGAGCATTCGAATGCTCTCTCCCATCTCTGAATGATTATTTAAAACTTTCCTCACCTACTTTTCCTCATTTTTCCTATAGAGACTCTTCGAAGTCTCATTGTAAAAGGTTGACATTTTGTGAATTCTGAAGTAATACATATTGCTACTTTGAAGAAGCATTGGTGTTCTGAAAGAGTGTGGAAGTCTCTATGTTTTATGTTGATGAAGGAAGCTAGACCTTCAGATTGTTGTGTAACCATCTCCAAAAATAGAAGAAAAGAGATATCAACGCCTTAGAAATAAGCCACTTCGAGGGGGAAACCTCCAATACATTACATGAATGAACAATTCTTTGATGATACAATTTACAAAACCTCCTTTCTATATATAGGAGTCCATGGGGCCATAATGTAATCCTAGTGAGCCACAATGTAATCCTAGCCGACCTAACAATAATAATTTAAGGGCACAATAATAACAAAATGGGGGTTACAAGGGTACAATAATAACAATAAGGGGTTACACTAACAACAATAAGGGACTATACTAGTAATATAGGGACCTAACATGCCCCTCTCCTTCAAAAAAGTGTTGTCCTCAACACTTGAGTAGCTCTGGGTGCTTCTGTATAAAATTCTCATCCTCCCATGTAGAATCTTGAGTGGGTAAGTTCTTCCACTTGATGAGATATTCTGAAATTGATCGATTCCGTAGTTGTCGAGTTCTTGTTTCCGTGACCACTTCCGGTTCCAATATGATTTTTCCTTCCTCATCAAATTCTGGCAATATTGTTTGAACTGGAAGATTTTCACCTATAACCTTCTTTAAGCACGAAACATGGAAAACTGGATGTACTCGCGAAGAAGCAGGAAGCTCCAATTTGTATGCCATATTACCAATCTTTTGCAACACCTTGTAAGGACCATAGTACTTTGGCGATAATTTATTATCCTTCTTTGCTTGCTTGAGGGACATTTGTTTGTATGATTGTAGCCGTAAAAATACCCAATCTCCTACATCAAAACTTCTCTCGCTACGATGTTGATCTGCCTGTTGTTTCATTCGATTTTGTGCCAAATTCGGGTTATCCTTTAAGAGTTGGAGAACTTCTTGCTGATGCTCGATGTGATCTTCCACTGCTTGAACCTTCGAATTTTCCCTTAAAGATGATGTGATCGATGGTGGATGATATCCATAAAGTGCCATAAATGGGGTCATTTTTGCTGCAGTATGGAAGGAAGTGTTATACCACCATTCGGCGAGAGGTAACCACTTGACCCATTGTGTTTGTTTATCAGATACAAAACAACGAAGATATCCTTCCAAACATTTATTTACTATCTCAGTTTGACCATCAGATTGAGGATGATAAGATGAGCTATGAGCTAATTGAGTACCCAAACAAGAAAATAACTCCATCCAAAAATTTCCGGTAAAAATGGGATCTCTGTCGCTCACAATAACCCTTGGGCTTCCATGTAGCTTTTGAATTCTGTCCATAAATGTAGTAGCAACTGTACTTGCCTTAAATGGATGAGATAATGCACAAAAGTGTGCATACTTGGTAAGTCTATCAACTACCACCATGATGACATTATTTCCTTCGGACTTAGGTAAACCTGTGATAAAATCCATTGAAATCTCCTCCCAACGTTGACTTGGAATGGATAAAGGTTGTAGAAGTCCCAAGGTCTTAATTGTCTCCACTTTATTCTGCTGGCAAACCAAACATTCCGCCACAAACTTTTGAATATCAGATTTAAGGCCATCCCAAAAAAATTCTTTCTTCACACTGTGGTAAGTTTTTAAAAATCCTGAGTGTCCTCCTAAAGGAGAAGTGTGCAATTCCAGAAGAATATTTTGTTTTAGTTGGGAATTCTTACAAAGATATAAGCGATCTTTGTACCATAAGGAATCATTTTTCCAACTAAATGTATCAGATCTACTAGGATCTTGCTGCAACTTTTGAATGAGTGTCCATACATCTTTGTCCTTCTTCCATTCATCTCTTGCTTCGGTTATCCAATCTGGTTGGATAATAGAAATGGCACAAATATAATGCTTCCACCTATTCATTCTTTATTGAGAGTGCATCTGCAACAACATTAAGCTTTCCTTTTTATAGATTATTTCAAAGTCATAACCCAACACCTTTGTGACCCATTTTTGCTGCTCTTCTAAAGATAGTCTTTGTTCCAAAAAGTGTTTAAGACTATCATGATCAATTTTTACCTTGAAGTGTCTTCCCATTAGGTAAGTTCGCCATTTCTTTAGTGCATGCAGTATTGCTAACATTTCCTTCTCATAAATAGGTTTCTGTAAATACTTTCCTTTGATTGGACGACTTTCAAAAGCAATGGGTCTTCCTTCCTGCATTAAAACTGCACCAATTCCATTTCCTGAGGCATCACAATCCACAATAAATATTTTTGTGAAGTCTGGCGTAGCTAAGACTTGTGCTAGGCACATTGTCTCTTTAAGATGTTCAAATGCCTTAGTTTCTTCGGGAGTCCATGAAAATGCATATTTCTTCAATAATGTTGTTAGAGGTGCTGCTATTCTCCCATAATTCTTAACAAACTTGCGATAATAGCCTGTTAACCCGAGAAATCCTCGCAACTGCTTTATTGTCTTGGGGACTTTCCATTCCTTAATGGCTTTAATTTTGTTAGGGTCTACTTTAACACCTCGTGAGATATAATATGACCCAGATATTCCACCTCTTGTACTCCAAAGAAACATTTGGATGTTTTTGCATATAATTGTTTCTCCTGCAATAGTTTGAGCACACTGTCAACATGTTCAACATGATCCTTCCAAGACCTGCTGTAGATTAGTATATCATCAAAAAATACTAGCACAAATTTTCTAAGGAAGGGTTTGAAAATGGAATTCATCAGCCCTTGAAATGTAGAAGGTGCATTGGTAAGGCCAAAAGGCATGACCAAAAATTCATAATGACCCTCATGAGTTCGAAATGTTGTTTTTGGAATATCTTCGGTCTTCATTCTAATTTGATGATATCCTGAACGAAGATCCAACTTGGTAAAATAAATTGCTCCATGTAATTCATCCAATAATTCATCAATCACAGGAATGGGAAATTTATCTTTAATGGTGAGCTTATTGAGCTCCCTATAATCCGAACACATTCTCAATGATCCATCCTTCTTGTGTACCAATACTACGGGAGCAGAGAAAGAACTTTGACTAGGTTGAATTATACCCGCCTCTAACATTTCTGCAATCATACATTCAATTTCACTCTTTTGGAAGTAAGGATATCTATAAGGCCTGATGTTTGGAAGAACACTTCCTGGAATCAAATTAATAGCATGATCATGATCACGAATAGGTGGGAATCCTTTGGGAGTTTCAAACACCTTGGAATGATTGTCCAAGACTTGGTGGAGATCTCCAGAAATAGATGATTTTGATGTCGGAACTTCTAGTGAGCATAATTGTGAAATTATGCCTCATTGTTATTTCTTTATAAGCTTTGTCATGACATTAGAGCTTATTATCCTTCCCGGCTTCCCTTCAATACCCTGTAATTCGACTTCCTTTCCTTCTGAAAAAAATTTCAAGAAAAGTTCTTGAAAATTAAAAGCTACCATCCCCAAAGATTGTAACCATTGTACTCCTAGTACAACATCAGCACCTCCCATAGGAATGGAAAGCATTGGACTAGTCAATACATTTTCCCCCATGGTTAGCTTGATATTATGGCATTTTCCAGAGCAATTTATAGTTCCTCCATTTGCAACCATCACTTGACATTCTGGTGCTAGGTATAGAAAACAATTTAATTCCTTGGCTACCTTACAATGAATAAAATTATGGGTGCTACCTGAATCAATCAACACTATTACCTTTTTCTTCTTGATTTGTCCTTGTATCTTGAGAGTTTGAGGAGTGGTAATTCCCGCCAGTGCATTACACGATATGGTCGGATTCATTTCTTCCTCTTCTAGGGTTGGTTCCCGGTGTATATCCTCTTCTTGTTCATTTTCTTCTTCCTCTTCACAATCTATGTAAAATAATTTCTTCTCAGCACACTTATGACCTTTAGTGTATTTTCTATCACAACTGTAGCAAATCCATTTTGCTCTTTTTTCTTCCAATTGTTGTGGTGTCAACCTTGTAGGTTGTGGAAATCTAGGCGTAGCAACACTTCCTTCTTTATATAATTGAGTGGTAGGCTTCCTTGTCGCCATTACTTTACATTCAACTTTTCTTGCCAACCTGAATGCCTTCTCCAATGAATCTAGTTCCAAAACGCGAACTTCATGTTGGATATTATCCCTTAAAGTGCCTATGAAGAGATCGATCCTGTGTTCCTCTGGAATATCAGTTACCCTTATATTCAATTTTTGGAATTCCTCAATGTGCTGCCCCACTAAACCCTTTTGTTTGAGATTTATCAATTGGCTAAAGAAGGTGTTGCTCTTTGTATCCTCATAATGTGCTATCATTTCTTCCGTAAAAATCGACCAAGTGACAATTTTTTTACGGGAGCAAAGCCATCGATACCATACAAATGTATTTTGGTCTAAATGTAAAGTTGCAATGCGTACCTTTTGTGTGTTTTGCACGTTATGGAGATCAAAATATTGCTCCATCTGTAGTATCCATGTTACAGGATCCTTTCCATCAAACTTCCTCATATCCATTTTTGGAATATGTTGGTTCTTCCCGCCAACATTAGAGTTTATCAAATCACGATTAACATTGATTTTGTTCTCATCATGAGGTTCTTATACTATCTTTTCACCATTAGGAAAAATTTCTTGTATCAACTTTGTCAAACCTTCGATGTCTGTTTTTAGATCATTCTTCATGTTTTCCATCTTAGCTTCCATGCCAGCTTCCATGCCATCCTTCTTAGCTTCCACGCCATCCATCATAGCTTGCAAACCATCCATCTTAGCTTCCACGCCATCCATCTTAGCTTGCACACCATCCATCTTAGCTTCCACGCCTTTCTTCAAAACTTCCATTTCATTTTTTTTTGCTCTTCGTGAGAGTGAAATTTGTTGCACTTGCTCTTGTAATTTTGATAGATCATGTTGCAATTCTTCATCTTCATGAGTCATAGTAGAGCCTTCTGAAGGCTTAATGGGTGTTGAATTATTTTTACGGGGCATATTTTAGAACCCAATACTGATATCTATTCTATAATATGCCCTTGGAATCAATTCAAATTGATTCTTCTAACAATACTTATGCAATTCGAAAAAAAATACACACCTTTTTCTTGCCTTTGAGGAGCTCGATATTGAAATTGGATTATATTTACGATTGCAGCACTTCAATATTTGATTTTCGATACCAAAGTATTCCTCTGAATTATTTTTCGAATGCCACAGGTCTGACCTGATTTTGATTCTCCAAGAAAAAGTTGTGTCCGATCTCCCACAATGACCTAATTATGGACTGGTTCAGTAGAGCGAACTTTTATGACTTGCCATGTCTCACTGTTTCATCCTTCGTATCTAAAATTGATAGCCAAGAAACCAAATTCTTTGTACTTACGATCACTTTTTACGAAACTCCAATCTGATGCCCAGAGAGAGAGTTATTGAACTTTTCCCATGATCACCTCTTTGAGATGAAATTCAGGAGCTTGAAAAAGCACTACCTTCCACAGATCATATCTCCAAAAATTTTGCGAACCAAGCTCTGAAATTTTTTTAAGAATTTATTTAGGATTTCAACTGCACACCATAGGAATTTCAGATTCTGAACCTTCGTAGAAATTTTTTTATAGCGCAAATGCCACGATGACCTGTTTAGGAGCCTGAAAAAAGACCTAACTTCCACAGATCGTATCTCCGAAAATATTGCGAACCAAGCTCTGAAATTTTTAGAAAATCTTCCTTAGGATTCATTTTCTATAAATTAAACCAAGAACAATAAGTATAAAAAAATTTATAAGCGAAAATACCACGATAAACTTTAAATTTGGAGAGCGTGAAACCAAAATTCAAGCTTTGATACCAAATGTTGTGTAACCCAGCTCAAAAATAGAAGAGAAGAAGATACAAACGTATAATTGATAACCACTTCAAGAGACAGCTGCTCAATACATTACATAAATGAACAATTCTTTGATGATACAATTTAAAAAACCTCCTTTCTATATATAGGAGTCCATGGGGCCATAATGTAATCCTAGTGGGCCACAATGTAATCCTAGCTGACCTAACAATAATAATTTAAGGGCACAATAATAAAAAAATGGGGGTTACAAGGGTACAATAATAACAATAAGGGGGTTACACTAACAACAATAAGGGACTATACTAGTAATATAGGGACCTAACATAGATCCCTGAGCCTGGTTATGGTGAAGTAATCTCTATTGTTAATGTTATCTCCCGTTTATCACTCTGTTCCATTATGCTTTGCTTACAGTAGGATAAAAAGTTTAGGCAGAGAAATGTATCTTAGAAGCACCTATGACCTGTTTATCCTTCACTATTTATATGTTTTCTGCTACTGAATTATAACAGGGTATTCTAACAGCTCTCTTCAATATTCAGTTCGTTTTATTTCACGAATGATTAATTCAGTTGTGTTAAAGATTGTTTAGGCGTTCCCTCTTTCTTTACCACTGAATATTGCATCTGAAATCTCCCTTTTGTTATTAATGCTTACAGTTTAAAAGTGAGGTATGTTTCAATCATACCCCCTGTTTCTTATTGTAATCATTGTGTTAAATGACCCTATAATTGCAGTCCTAGATGTCTAAGGGATTCCCTCTTCTTTGAATGCAATTGTATGTTTTGTTGATTGAGCCTTCAACAGTAAAATTGTAGGAGGAAATAGGGCGTTCCCCGAATCCTATGATTTATTAACGAAGGTTTAGTCTGCATTTCTCTTTCCTTTGAGTGTTTATATTGATTAAGTCCAAAGTAGTGAGCTTACTGGAGGAAATAGGGTGCTCCCTGAATCTTTTAAGCCATTGTGAAAGGGTTTAGCTTGTTTTCACTCTTAGTCCTTAATGTTCATCCCATTTCACCTATATTATTCAACAGATCCTTGACCAAGCTAGATTTTCCTTTTGGTTTCCCTTCCTTCTCAGTCAGAACTTTTGGGACTTTAACATGACTCCATTGCCCAATGGCTTGTAGATTCCCATGCTCTATCTATACCACATGAAACACATTTCTCCAACCAAACAAACAAAACAAAAAACCCTTCACATCATAACTAGCCTATAAAATCAACTACTAAAGCTTTCAAGACATATCATTATAACAACATAGAGAGATCCCTCTTCAGATCAAGGAGGGCTAGATCCTGAGATCCCAAAGCAGTTTTGATGTTGTCTTGTCTTTTGGTTTTGCCTAACTTGCCAAAACACAGGAACCCCAACATAATGGCAATCACGGTGGGACCTATTAAGTATATGATAGTCTAGCTAACTCTTGTGCACTCTTTAGTCTTACAAATCTCTAAGAAAATCAGTTAGTGAGCCATAGAGTAGACTCTGTTTGTTTGAGCACCTTAGCTAAAGTGTAAGATCAGACATAGGACACTCTCATAACCATAAAATGTACAAAATCCAAAAATATCTCAGATTGGCTTCATAATAAACATGGTGGTGGAACCATAAAACAATTTTACCTTCACGAAAAGCTAAAAAATTTCCACCTGGCGACTCCATTAGCCCAGTAGGCCTATTGCCCATCTAGGTATCCAGATTTCTTTAGGACTGTGTTAACCATCCTTGAAGAAGCTGAGAAGCCTAGTCCCATATTAGATAAGACATTCTGAGAGACAAAACTTTCAAAGTGGTTCCTACAAACTTCAGCCTCTCTCAAATTTTGAAAAAAAGTCTGGCTTCACATAGGGTCAACACTAGATC
The DNA here is from genome assembly GCA_034641835.2 of Pinus albicaulis. NCBI lineage: Eukaryota > Viridiplantae > Streptophyta > Pinopsida > Pinales > Pinaceae > Pinus > Pinus albicaulis. Next base: position 1,148,063,249 of record CM076579.1, on the reverse strand, counting down.
TCATCCAGACCCTAATCCCCCTACAATATTTGACAATCCAGAGAGAATTCTGTGACAGACTTCTAGAGCTGTAAAATCAGCTACCGATAGGAACATTCCAAGAACAAAATCTTTCTGTGAAAACCTTGTTGTCTTGGAGGATTTACACTTTGACTTACATCATAATAAGAACTTATTTAGAACCAGATCTCAAAGTGATCCAAACCAATCTAATATACAAACTTCAGGTTTGCAACAGAGCTTTAGTAGAGAATCTTCACCCTCTACTCCTCCTGATTCATAGCTATTCCACCACTTTAGCCTTTTTCATAACCAATCTGCTCAAAACTGGTTTGTTGGCCCGAGTGTTTCTTCCACTCCAATCCACACCACCACTGTCCAAAACACTCCATTGCAGCCCACTTTCCCTCTTGTAAATCCCCCCACTATAAATCCACCTTTCTTTCCAACCATGGTAGCATGGTATGCCCCATTAGTTTTACCACAACCTATGGTTCCCTTGCCAAATGACTATCAGTCTAAAATTCCCCATTTCACTGGAAAAGAATCTACCACAACTCAACAACATGTAGATAGGATGGAAGATGCTTTTGATTATATGGAAATAGAAGATGAGAGCGTCAATATGAGAATCTTTGCTCAAAGTTTAGGAGGAGAAGTAAAGAAGTGGTTTAAAGGCCTAACCCCTAATAGAATCAATGATCTTCCCTCTTTGCACCAAAATTTCATAAACAAATGGGAAATAAAAAGCAACCCCCTCCAAATATTAGAAGAATATAAAAGTATTAAAAGAAATCAGGGGGAGAGCATTCACGATTACTCCACCAGGTTTAATAGTGTCTACAATGCCCTTCCACCTCACATGAAACCTCCCTAAGGAATGGCCTTAGTAAAATATCCTGAAGGCTTCGATGCTGATATGGACTATCAGCTGAGGGAAAGAGATTATGCAACTCTAGAAGACATGCAGAAGGGAGCAGTGAGTGTAGAAGAAAACTTAATTGAAAAAAGAGCTAGGCTAAGATCAGAGAAGAGGGTAACCTATAAAGATGATTATGCACCCTCAACCTCATCCTCTGATACCAAAATTGACAACCTAGTGAAGGTAATTGAGAGAATGCTTGAAAAGATAAACTTGAGTGATAGAGTGCCACTAAGAGAACCTCAAAACAACCTCCAAAATAGAAACAGAAACCAGAACTTTAGAAGAGAAAACAATCAAGATAGGCAAAGAGACAATGATTAGCAAACTAGACCTCCCTTCTAGTAACACTACGTAGATCAAGAGGAAGAAAGGGAGATTGAAAGTTTGGAAGAAAACCATGTAAACTTGATTGGATCAAACAGTGGGGATGATGTTTTCCTCACTGAAGAAGAACAAGGTTTCTTCTCCTCAGAACCAAATGAAGACACATATAAGGAGTTTGAAAATTATAGATTGGGGTTTGAGAATGCAATCATGGAGGTACACAAACACTATGATCTAAGAAGCAAAGGGAACATAGATAATTCAAATGACAAAAACACTAGCTCTGCTGTTAGGAAAAACGCAGAAAATCAGCCTAAGAAAACAACAGAAAAAACCCGCATTTTGACTAAAAATACAAATCTAAACAAAGAGAAAAGCAACCAGCCAAATTTTGGAGAAAGTTGCCCTAGTACCTCTGCTAGTGGCCCTGTTAAAACAACTCAGGTAGACAGTCCTAATAAAACTCAGCAAGTCAAAATTGCTAAAAGAAACATAAGCGAGAAAAAAGATGCAAATACAACAAAATCAATAGTTCCTTTCAGCCTTGAGGGAGAGATTTCAAAGATTAAAATTAACATACCTCTAGCTGAATTAGTAACCCAGGAAGTGTACAGAAACTAGGTCCTGAAAGATCTGAATTTACATGTTGATACTTATATGTTGAACTTGACAGATGACAAGCCAGATTTGTTGTTTGGTCCTAAAATTGAAGGAAAATATCAAGAAGGGGATGTGCCTCCCTTCTATGTCAGTCTAAACATACACGAAAAAAATTTACACAATGTCATGCTGGATTCAGGAGCATCACACAACCTTATGCCTAAAGCAGTAATGGAAAGCTTAGGCTTAGAGATTACTAGACCCTACAAAGACTTATACTCCTTTGATTCCAGAAAGTTCAAATGCTTGGGATTAATAAAATATTTGTGTGGTAACTTGTCTCAAATTCCTGCCAATAATCTTGTAATGGATGTGGTAGTAGCTGGAATTCCCCCAAAATATGGCATGCTCTTGTCTAGATCATGGGGAGCTAATATTCAGGGCACCCTTCAAATGGATATGTCTTATGCCACCATACCAGTGTTTGGTCAAACCAGAAGATTATATAGGGAAACCCCTATGAAATACATGGTAAGAAGCAAGGACAAACCTCACAACACTCTTGTTTATTCCACCCATTCAGATCTAGATTCCTTTATTTTATACAATGACGATGAAGTCACCCAAACAAAGGAAGAAAATGAGCAGGACATTAGTGCACCAGAGCATTCAGAGTTGTCTTCCTCTCAACCTCTAGATATCTCAACTTCCAACAGCCTAGTACAACACAAAACAGATGAGAATGAAACATAAACACTTTGGAGAATGATATTTGATGGCTCTTGCAGCAAAAATAGTGCAGGGGATGGTGTATGGATACACAACACAAACAAAGGACATGCCTGCAACTTAGATTTTTCATGCACCAACAACATTGCAGAATATGAAGCCCTTCTCCTTGGCCTGCACATACTTAAAGATTTAAAGGCCAAAAAGATATCATTGCAGGGACATTTTGAGTTAATTATTAGACAAATCAAAGGGGAATATTCAACCAAAAACCCCAGACTCATAGAATATAGAAACACTGTGTTAGATCTCCTGAAAAATTTCGAAAAATATGAGCTTGTGTTCATACCAAGAGCCCAAAATCACCTGGAAAACGAACTTGCTTTTACTGCTAGTAACTGCCAGATACCACTAATTGATGAAAAACTCATTATAAAGGTGAAAAATAGACCAACTGTGCCTGATAACGAATATAATTGTTAGGTTTTGACAATGATAAGCATATAGAAGATTTCCTGCAGTCAAAAAATGAGTTTTCCATACCATCACCAGGTTTCAGCCATGAAGAAGAATGTTTAGATGGAGAAAAAATTCTTGAAACAGAGTCCTCCTATCCTACTGATATAAATTATTTTGATCATCTTTTCAAAGAAAAATTACCTGATGATTTGAACCAAAAGGACCTCGAAGTTCTAGAGTGTAAAGGTGATACCATACCCAAAGGCCTAGCCCCATTAGAACAACTCTTTGATTTCAACGATGTGGCTAAGGAACCCAAAACAAAAACCATGGAAACTAATGTGGAAGAGCACAACATAGGCAGCCCAATTGAGCCTAAAATGATTAAGTTGTCTAGCACCCTTCCTGCCCACATCAAACATCAATACATAACACTCTTCAAAGAGCTTATAGACGTTTTTGCGTGGAACTATAAATATTTGAAATATTATGAAACCAGCATCATTCAGCACAATATCCCTCTTAAGGAAAACCAGAAACCCTTCAGATAGAAATTAAGAAGAAAAATAAATTAGGAAGATGTATGATGCAGGGATCATTGTTCCTCTCAGATACTCAGACTGGGTTTCCAATCTAGTCTCTGTTAGGAAGAAAATAGGGAGATTAGGCTGTGTATTGACTTCAGGAACCTTAATAGAGCCTCTCTGAAAGATAACTACCCCTTACCAAAAATGGACCACATTCTTCAAAGGGTAGTTGGGTCAAAAATAATATCATTGTTAGATGGGTTCTCGGGTTATAATCAAGTGTTATTCCTCCCAAGTGATCAGCATAAAACAACCTTTACCACACCTTGAGGGACATTCATGTATTTCAAAATGGCATTTGGCTTGATGAATGCAGGGGCCACCTTTCAGAGGACCATGGACATAGCCGTCTCAGAGGACATAGGCTATTTTATAATCATTTACCTTGATGTTATTACCGTTTTCTCCAAAACTGATGAAGAACATTTGGAACATTTAAGGAAAGTTTTTGAGAAATGCAGAAGGTTTGGCTTGTCTTTAAATCCCAAAAAATACACTCTTTGGCCTCCAAGAAGGAAAGCTTCTTGGTCATATAATCTCTGAAGAAGGGATCAAGATAGATCCTAAAAGAATTGATGGCATACTGAATATCATCCACCCTAGAAATCTCAAAGAATTACAGTCTTTCATTGGAAAGATTATTTTTTTGAGGAGGTTCATCCCCAACCTGGCTGAGCTATTAAGAAACATCAAGAACGTGCTCAGGAAATAATTAGGTTTTAAATGGACAATGCAGGCTAAACAGTCATTCGAAATGGTAAAGCAAGCCCTTACTCAAGCACCAGTCCTTATCAGTCCTGATTTCACCAAAGATTTATATATTTTTTCCTTTGCATCTGAACATACAATAGCTGCAGTATTGTTGCAAAAGAATAACTTGGGGCAAGAACAACCTATATCCTTCTTCATTAAAGCCTTAAGAGATGCCCCACTCAAATACAATATCATGGAGAAGCAAGCCTTAGCATTGGTAAAAGCATTAAAAGACTTCAGGGTGTACATTCTACATTCACATTTCATTGCCTTTGTGCCACACACCATAGTTAAAGACGTTCTAAGTCAAGACCCCGATGGTAAAAAGTGAAAGTGGATTGCCACTATCCTTGAATATGACTTAGAAATCAGGCCTACAAAACTCATCAAGGGACAAGGATTAGCAAAACTCATGGCTGAATATAATTTCAAAGCTCTAGAAATGAATATGGTTGATGCCTTAGAAGAGATAGAAGAGTTCCCAACACCATTTACTGAAGAAACATTCATGAACTCTCCACGGTATGCTGACATCATTTATGTGTTTCTTTATTTAAATGCTCCTCCTTCTTTTAAAAAAACGAAAGCTATATTTGTAAAACAGAAGGATTTAAATTATTGTATGATAGATGGAGTTTTATATTGGAAAAATGTTGTTGGGATATTACTAAAATGTTTACTTGAGAATGATGCAGGGAAAATCATGCGTGAAATGCATGAAGGAGAATGTGGAGGGAACTTAAATTGGAAGAACAAAACAAACAAAATCCTTAGATCAGGTTACTATTGGCCCGCCATTTTTCCAGACACCCACAAACTAGTAATGTCTTGCCACAAGTGCCAAATCTTTGATGGTCGAAGAAAATTATTGCCCCTGCCCTTGAAACCCATTAGTGTTGAAGCACCCTTCCAACAGTGGGGTTTAGAATTTATAGGGGTAATCCATCCATCCTCCTCAGCCCAGCACAAGTGGATCCTCACAGCCACTGACTATTTTACCAAATGGATAGAGGCCATACCCACCAGGAATGCTACTGACTCTGTCATCATTAAATTCCTTGAGACCAACATATTGTCCAGATTTGGCTGTCCTAGGAAAATAATCACAGACAATGCTGCTGCCTTTAAATCCAAGAAAATGGTTGATTTCTGCGATAAATACCAGATCACCTTGGGCCACTCCACTACCTATTACCCCCAAGGAAACGAACTTGCTGAATCCTCAAACAAGAGTCTGATCAACATCATCAAAAATATGTTGGAGTAGAACCAGAAAGCATGGCATTGTAAGCTTGTTCATGCCTTGTGGGCTAACAGGTTAGCTACCAAAAAGTCAATCAACATGTCCCCTTATCAACTGTTCTATGGAATGGATGTTGTTTTCCCAACATCTCTGGGAGTTCCAGTCATGAAACTTCTTTAGGAAGTCCAAGTTGAAGAAAATGATAAGCAAAGAAGGATCAATCATACCATCCACTTGCAGCAGACTGGAGAGGAAGTTTATCAGAGAACTCAAAAGGTCCAAGAAAACATCAAAAATTTATTTGACAGAAGGAGTAAAGAAAATGACTTCCAAGTGTAGAAATTAGCTGAATAAATCACTTATTCAATGGAGATTAACCTGATCACACATCAATTTTGAATTGCATGCATAACACATAATCTCTTCTACAATTAATTGTCACATGCGGAAAGAATAGAAGCGATAGCACATCAAATCATCACACACATTAACACAGTATGTATGGGGAAAGGTTATAGTTGAAAACCCCTCAGCTATTCTGTATATTAGATGGAGAGAACATGCAGCAAATACATAGTACAAACTCCTCACAAGTACTCAGTACTATCTCCCAAAGCTACACAAAAACTAGCTTGGTTTTGAATAAGTCACAGGTTCAAAACACACCCACTAATTTCCCTGCCTCTATTGCGCAATCAAGGTTGGTCTAAATAGAGATCCAGGTTCGAATCTCACTGGCTCCAACTGCGCAATTTTCATTGGTAATTTCCTCCAAGTGTGGTGCAAATATCATGCACAACTAATGTCACCATTGATAGCTAACTCAACCCTTTCATCTACCTCTTTCACTTGTCGCCACTGAACTGTCCATGCACTGAGTTAAACTGATGTGTTCTTTAGTTGAATAATGAGTTAATATTTTGTGAATTAAATAATATTTAATTCACCCAACTCATCTCTAGTGTATTAGCCAGTTAAACTAAATACAACTAGTTCAACTAGTTAACCAGAACACCATCTCCATTAACTGTCGCATCAACTCCATCGAACTCCGCCACTTGAGCTCTAACTGAAGTCAACCATGCATTAGCTCACTTAACCCATAGGAAAAGCGTAAATCCTTCTGGCAGCTGCATGCCCCACCTCTGGGGGTCAAACTGAAGTGCTCCAAGAGAGTAAACTGAAGTTTAGAGTCCAAATATTATTACGGGTAAATAATATTTGACTTCCCTATTTTAAGGAGAGGTAGTCTAAAAATAGACTTCGACCTATAGGTCCAAAAAATAGATGTCCATCTATTTTTACCAACATGAACAATACTCCAAGAATAACATACTGCAAGCCCTGGACCATGCTCCGTATGTCTAAAAATAGACATAGTCTAAAAATAGACTTTTCGACAAAAAATCACATGTGTGGTCCCCACCTAGTTTAGGTGATCACTTTCCAACTAGGATCAGGAAAGATGTTTCAGGAGGCCTCCTTCACTGTTTCTTGTTGCCATTTTCAACACCAAGTTGGGAATGTAGTTCTCAAAGGGGATTCAAGGAGGGAAGAGAAAGGAAAACATGGTAAGTTTAAAAATCTGTGGAAAGGGCCCTACATTATTCACTCCATAAGAGGGCATAATGCATTTTTCTTGCAAGAATTGAATGGTGAAGAAGTGTTGGGAGGTCCTGTCAATGGCAAGATGCTTAAACACTATTTCTTTCAAGAGTCTTTGTTTAGAGTTTTTTTATCCATTGTACATACCATTTGCATAAAGAAGAAAAGAAAGAAAAATATAAAAACAATAAAAAATAGAAAAGAGGGCAGAAATAAAACAAGAAAGGTATAGCCCCATACCAAAAAGTGAAATAATGTCTGAAAGTGTGAAAGCTCAAATGCCACTACTTTAAGGAGCACTACTGTCCAATCATACATCCTAATCATGATTGGGAAGATTTCAATTTACTGTTGATAGGATAGGGAAGAATATTTTCCAAACTGTTTAATCTTGGCTTATCAGTAGAACAGATTAGGATAGAAGAAGAGAACTGGTTCTGACATGCTCAAAATTTGAACCAGCAAAGTAAAAGAGAATAGCTATAACAAGATCAAAACCAGAGCTGAAATGAAGAAACAAATGTGACTCTAAAAAGCTCAAAATCTTAGTCACAACAAGAAGGAAGAATGTTCTTGGTTTTCAGATCTTTAAACCTTCCAAGTTTTGTTTTATTTTCTGCTAGTTTCAGTTCATGTGCAGCTTGTCTTTATGCCATGGACCCACAAAAAATCAGACAGTCTAATCATGGTTTGGTTGTGTTTCAATTTTTGTTTTAGAATACAACGAATGAAAATCTGTCAGACAGTCTAATCCTGACAGATATTAGTTTAGGTAGAGAAACTTATGATTTCAACTGCTTAATCTAAACTCATGGATAAATAAGGGTAGCATTAGATAGGTTTATTTTTCTTTTTGCAAAATAAAATGTTGGAAAAAGAGTTTTCCAGTCCAAGTGCACTCAAAGAAAGAAAAAATTCTAGGACAGTAAGAATGGGTAGGTAGAGATGTTGTCTTCAAGAATGACAGTTTTTTCAGGTTGCTGCAAAGGTTATCAGATCAAAAGAAGAACAATCAAGGAAAGAAGAACTGTTGCCCAATGGAAAGGCACTGGTCTGCTAAATACAGAGATTACTGAGGTTCTGGACACCTAAAGGGCAAGTTATCCTCCCCAGGTGGAGCCACTATTAGCCACCTATAAATTTTGATATACCTAGTGGTGACTAAATTTGTTTTCAAGCCTTCAAGAGATTTATTTCCTTTGAAAATCTATCATCCTTGAAGTCTTATGTTTTTCCTATCCTGGAGGTTCATCTTCATTGCCGTTTCCATCTTACAGTCATGCTGATTCACCAAAGAAAGTTGTTCCAAAGGCCACTGAAACTGCCCAGGTTCACTTATTTCCCTTCATTTTCACAAAGCCTTCTTGTCATATTTTAACCCTCCATTTAGCCTCTAAAGGCCTTAGATCCCCTTCAAGCCTTGTGAAATCCTTTTATGAGGTTTAAAACCCCATCTTTAGCCCTATCGGAACCTCCATTTTCCTAAAAAAACCCTTCAAAATCCTTGAAAATATTCATTTTTACACTAAGGCCTTAAGCCCCTTTCGGCCTTGGCCCTAGCCCCTTTCCTGCATGTGACCCGGAGCCATGACTAGGTGCCAGCCCTTATCGCCAATCGCAATCGAAACTCACTTTTCTCGACTTTTCCTTTATTCTTCCAATCTTTCGATGCGATGAACCCCTTCTCCTCTAATCGCCAATTTAATCTTGTTCGTTGAATCCACAAGAACCAATGGCCAAGATTCAATTACGCTTCGCATTCTCCTTTCCCCCTTTCAATTTTCCGCTGGGGGCTGATCAAATCTCCACCGTCGATATTTTCAGATCCAATGGCCAGCGTTCCATCGCATCACTCCATTGGTTCTTCGCTTCACTCATCAATCACGCCCGCCGATTTGATTTGGACCATTGAATCCACAAGAACCAACGATTAGGATCTTGTCGTGCTCCGCCCATAGCTCTCCGTCATCAACCCGTTGATTCAATCCTGATCATCGATCCTCCTTCTGATCCGACGGCCAGTGCTTAATCGCACATCGCAAAATCAAAGACCCCGATTGTTTTGGCCTCTTTCCTTAATCGCACATCGCAAAATCAAAGACCCCGGTTGTTTTAGCCTCTTTCCTTTTCTCTGATGCGATGTAATCCCAACTGTACATTCTGCCAGATCCAACAGTCAGCGTTTCATCGCATTGCACCCTTTCATCACATGAGCCTCCACCATCCCAACCTCCAATTTAATCTCCACCGTCGATCTCTCTTCTGATCGGACGGCCCACGTCATGTCGCTCCATCGCATGGGAAAAATGCAAAGGCTTAGTCATTGTTCCTTGTCTCCTCCAATGTTGATTCTTGATTTAATCTTAGTCGTCAAATCCACAAGAACCGACAGCTAAGACCGTATTGCACACCGTTCGTAAGCCCTTCGTCATTGACCCATATTTAATCTCTGTCGTTGATCTCTATCATGATCCGACGGCCCTCATTTAACCCGCCGATCTCCTCCTCCGTACTCCCGGTCCCAACACCAACATCCCTGTTTCCTCTTATTTCACCCTTTTCCTATGTATTTTCCCATACATAAACTTTTACATTTTAACACTAAAGGCCATTTTTTCCACCTATTCTGTTTAAACCTCGGTTTTTGTGATATTTCATCATAAAGTCTTTCTCCCAACATACCCTATTTCCCCGCAGCTCTTCTTCCATTGCGCTCTCCCACAACTGTCTAATCTCCTAATGATCATCCGACAACCAGCATTACATATCGTGTAATTTTTGAGTTTTTCCCACAGTGCACAACTTTTACGCGATAAAAGTGGTTTCAAAGATCCATGTGTCGAACGCTAACCTATATCGTGTTCCAAAAGCTAATACCACCTCCCCCCCGTTTTGTTGCACGAAAACTACTATTGGTTTTCCACCATACTGCCTATCCTCCCCGCAATGTCATTTTCACTTTAAATCACAGCCGTAGATCATCCTGATCTAATGTTCCATGTTATATTGCGACTTCATTCACCTACCATTTCATCAATCTCCCAAATGAATTCATTAACCAATATCCACTGTTGATCATCTTGATCTAACAGTCCACGTTCATCCTCGCAACCAAAACTCCAAAGCACCTGGTTAGCTGCTCTGCCAAGTTTTTCATCCATTCTCCGCTACAATCACATTCTTCCTCACAGCTCCTCCGCAACCCCAGAGCCTCTGCAAGTAGTCTAAACCCAGCCCGCATGATTTTATAATGTGTTTCCGTGTGTTTGTAGGTTTTTTCATGACCGATGGAGGAATTGATGTTTTACAGTCACGAAGGTGACACAAAGGTTCAGATGGCAATCTCAGGGCCACAAACAACGTCAAAGGGTATTAGTACAGAAGTAGATTGAGTAATTAAACAAATTTAAAACATAAACAGAGTTAAAACAAGTTGAAGTACAAAGATACAGAGCAGTTATTAATGCAGAATGTTGACTGACATAGACGTAGCCCATCTCCATGCTCAAAGGCCTGCCAAGTAGTTATTTCACCAGGGAAGCTACTACAAACTGTCAGAAGCAGTTATTTAGAAGTATGGGAGTCCTCATAGCCCATTCTTCACTTAACTCACACCAAGAAGATAATAGTACCACTCCAGACGGTTTTTCCTCTCAAGGACACCCTGTGGCTAATTTATATCATATCAAAACGGTCTCAACAAGCTACAAAGTTATTGATCCTGTCTATTTAATGTTATTTTTATGACACAACATGGAGCATTCGAATGCTCTCTCCCATGTCTGAATGATCATTTAAAACTTTCCTCACCTACTTTTCCTCATTTTTCCTATAAATACTCTTCGAAGTCTCACTGTAAAAGGTTGGCATTTTGTGAATTCTGAAGTAATACATATTGCTGCTTTGAAGAAGCATTGGTGTTCTGAAAGATTGTGGAAGTCTCTGTGTTTTCTGTTGATGAAGGATGTTGGACCTTTGGATCCCTGAGCCTGGTTATGGTGAAGTAATCTCTATTGTTAATGTTATCTCCCGTTTATCACTCTGTTCCATTATGCTTTGACTTACAGTAGGATAAAAAGTTTAGGCAAAGAAATGTATCTTAGAAGCACCTCTAACCTGTTTATCCTTCACTATTTATATGTTTTCTGCTACTGAATTATAACAAGGTAGTATAACAGCTCTCTTAAATATTCAGTTTGTTTTATTTCAGGAATGATTAATTCAGTTGTGTTAAAGATTGTTTAGGTGTTCCCTCTTTCTTTACCACTGAATACTGCATCTAAAATCTCCCTTTGGTTATTAATGCTTTCAGTTTGACAGTGAGGTCTGTTTCAATCATACCCCTTGTTTCTTATTGTAATTGTTGTGTTAAAGGACCCTATAATTGTAGTCCTAGATGTCTAAGGTGTTCCCTCTTCTTTGAATGCAATTGTATGTTTTGTTGATTGAGCCTTCAGTAGTAAACTTGTAGGAGGAAATAGAGCGTTCCCCGAATCCTATGATTTATTAACGAAGGTTTAGTCTACATTTCTCTTTCTTTTGAGTGTTTATATTGATTAAGTCCAAAGCAGTGAGCTTACTGGAGGAAATAGGGCGTTCCCTGAATCTTTTAAGCCATTGTGAAAGGGTTTAGCTTGTTTTCACTCTTAGTCCTTAATGTTCATCCCATTTCACCTATATTATTCAACAGATCCTTGACCAAGTTAGATTTTCCCTTTGGTTTCCCTTCCTTCTTAGTCAGAACTTTTGGGACTTTCACATGATTCCATTGCCCAATGGCTTGTAGATTCCCATGCTCTATCTATGCCACATGAAACACATTTTTCCAACCAAAAAAACAAAACAAACAACCCTGCACATCATAACTAGCCTAAAATCAACTACTAAAGCCTTCAAGACATATCATTATAACAACGTAGAGATATCCCTCTCCGGATCCAGAAGGGCTAGATCCTGAGATCCCAAAGCGGTTTTGATGTAGTCTTGTCTTTTGGTTTTGCCTAACTGGCCAAAACACAGGAACCCCAACAAAATAAATGGGGGAAGAGACCCATACTTATCTTGAATTACCATAAAAACCATCTTGGTATGAAAAGGCATCATTCTAGTAGCTAGATTTGACACCATCATGTGTGAACCGGGGCAAATGGATGTGGACAAAGTCAAGTTTGACCTAGTCAACAACATTCATGAAGAGGAGTGGATCAACAATGAAAATAGCTCAATATGAACAAGGATTAGTTTAGATAAACATATGAGAGCTGGATTGAAGACACTTGGGTGTGAAAAGGGGTGAAACAGGTTGAAGAGGCCAACTGTGACCAAATCAAACAACGTTGTTATGGAGGAATCGCCTTGATGGAGATACAACGTAGTTTTGGAGGGAGACTGATTATGTGATGTTGGAAACCCTAATGGGTGGGACCCAAGGTGAGGAGCCTCACATAGTTTATAGGGAAGAAGATGGCATCCATTTGAGGTTAGCTTGATGATTATCGATTTTATGGTATGCATGACTATTGTGCCTTATCCAACTCTTTAGTTGAGATTGCAGTGTTGTTTAGCACAAGGCATTCCTGCTTAGGGATTCCTTCTCCTTCCTTGAGAGTCCTCTTGGAGGAGCATTTTACTTCAGTTTTCCACACTCAAGCTTAAGTCCAAGCATCCTCCTTCAGACACAATTTTATTTCTGCAGAGTGTAATTTTTTGTTGCAGGGTGTTGCAATGGAAGGGTCACAACACAACCTCCGGAGCTTGTCTTTCAGAGCAGGAATCATTTTTCTCTTTGGGAGATTAGTGAGGGAGACCTTTGAGCCTATTTTACATCTTGTAACTAGGCCAAAGCATTTTACACCTTCTACAGTGTAGTCCCTTACAGGAACTGCGTCAGTTCTCTCAGTATTGCAGTAGCAAGGTCAAGACCTTTGATCTTGAGCTAGTTCCTTTGGGAAAGGGCCAACCCTTCTCTCGGAAGGCATGTATAAAGCATTTTCTTATACTCCTTGTAATATTCAACTATATATATAGAGATCTATAGTATAACTGCGTTGTTTCAGATCTAGATCTACAGATCTAGCATTTTATACTCGTACTTTCATGAAACCCTTCTCGGGTTATTTCCATATTGTATAAAAAGGGTTAGATCTCAAATTTTCTTAGCTCTTGGACAATATAAACTCCAGATCTGTTATTATACATATTTTTTTTCAAAAACCATCAAATAATAAAGCTATCACATGCAACATAAATTCTGCATGGCATAAGTCATGGGGTTTGGTCATTTTTAGGTCATATTGGGTTGGGGAGATATGTTTAACTTGGCTAGAGTGATGTTTTTTTCTCCCATTATACATGTGAGATGTATAATGTATGAACTAAGGGATCCAGGTCCCATTTCTCACATTTATAGCGTAATTACCTGAAGATAACGTTTTTATGGTCCATATTGTTGCATTTCCCCAACTTTTGGGATCATAAAAGGCATAATAAGTTGTTGTTGTAACACTAATTTATGGCTATGTTTTTTTCAACACATTTTATGACTTAATTTCTCACTGCTACTCCAATATTGTGTTTATGTATTGCTGCATTTCCATTTTGGGATATTACAAGAAATTGCTCATAAAGAAACAAAGGAAAAGATTGATGTTGAGGCTGTAATACCTCCTCAAGAAGACATTCATCCTTATGAGCATCACAAAATAAAGAGAAAAATCATAGTTCTATCCAGAGAAAGAGAAGGACACCTCCCCTTTTTAAAGAAGAAAGCAATCAGATCTTAAGCATACAGCCATCATCCAAATGTTTATGTAAAGAAGATATGTCTATGTGTTCTACTACTGACCTATCTACTGATGCATTTTATCATATAGAAACTATAGAAAATATTGATGCTGATGCTAAAATACCTTCTCAAGAAGATGTGGTGCTAGAGAATGCTCCTACTCATCAGGATAATGGCTCACAAACAGAAATCTGCTCACTCAATCAGGGCATACTAGGATTTCTTGAAGGCTGCATAACATTGCATTCTGGAGCTGCCAAATTAGATAATCATAAAGAGGGAGAAGAGATTCTTTCTCAAAAGGATCCCAAGGCTAGTCAATTAAAGGAGGGAGTAATCCTAAATAAGGTCTATTTCTCAAATCCTCTAGGCCAGTTATGATTTGAAGACCCCTTTGCTGCTTCTATAGAGACCTTTCAAGATGGAGTAAAACATGCCAGGAATAGTTTGTGTAAGAGCTTAAAGAAAATTTGGGGAGCTACTATTCAGAAGAAGACAAAGTGGGAGTGGCCTGCCAGCATACCTAAGAGGTGGAACAAAAAGCAATCATCTAGTCACTTACTTGATTGGCTATACTATAAGAAAAATCTCACTTAATGAATGTACATCATATGTGAAGTTAGATTAGGATAGATAGTCGCAAATAAGCTCAGCCTTTGAGCATCTTTTTAGTTTTATATTGTTTTGAAAAATGAAAACACAAAAACAAAGAAAACATGAAAAAAGAGGGTAGATTTAAAGAAAAGGTACAACCCCATAGCCAAAAAATAGTAGTACTTAAAGTGTGCAAGCCTAAATGCCACTAATTGTTAAAAAGATACTCTTTTTCAGTCATCTAGCCTAATCATGGCTGAACATTTTTTGAATTTGTGCTGATAGGTTAGTGAAAGAAATCTTGTCAAAACATCTAAACTTGACTTGTTAGTAGCAATAGATTAGGAAGAAAATATTTTTGGTTCCGCATGCCCAAATATAAACCAAAGAAGAGAAAGATGGGAGGCTTAACAAATGATAGACCACAGCCCTCATATTTCTTCATATTTCTAGTTTTTTTTGTACAAAAAAAATGTTTGTGTGCAACTTGTCCTAATGCCACAACCCATGGTAAATCAGATTGCCTAACCCTGATTTAAACCATTTTTTCAATTTCATGTCAATAGCTTAGAGAATGAATTCTGTCAAACAGCTTAATCTTGACAGTCAAATATTCTAGGTAGAGAATAAAAGAGTTCACTAGCATAATCTGAACTCTTGGAAGTGATAAGGGTACAAGTAAATAGTTTTTTTTTGCTTTTAAAAGAAAATAATGTCAAGGGTTTGCCAGTCCAAGTGCACCCAAGGAAGAAAAAATGTTAGGAAAGTAAGATGGGTAGGTAGATATGAAGTTGAGCTAATCATGTTTTTCATATTATTGAGCTCAAAACTTTAAAGAAGCATCAGCAAATGAAAAGAAGAAAAAAAATTGCCCAATGGATGAGGCACTGGTCTTAAAAAAACCAGGATCTGAAGTTTCGGACATCTCCTGAAAAAGAGATGCCCTCCCCAAGTGGAGCCATTGTTAGTCATAAATAATTTTTCTATTTTGTAAATGACTAAAATGTTATCCTATATTTCTAGAAACAAAATTCAAGAATATTGTAATTTCTATAAATCTCACCG
Organism: Pinus albicaulis; assembly: GCA_034641835.2. Lineage (NCBI taxonomy): Eukaryota > Viridiplantae > Streptophyta > Pinopsida > Pinales > Pinaceae > Pinus > Pinus albicaulis. The sequence continues at coordinate 1,148,047,581 of CM076579.1, read as the reverse complement.
CCTTCATCATCCTTAGGATAAGCTTTTCACTAGTTTACTATCCTATCATGTCATGGTCAGCCTATCACTCCCAGAAGACCCATTATGGGCTCATGCTACTCATTTTTTTCCCATTTTCACAACTATGACCTCAGTACTTTGTTCTACCTACATATAACCCTTCCCATCCACCTCAGATTTCCAAGTGGCCTAACCTTTTCCCTTATTCACCAAGTGCCTCAAGCATTGGTGGTCTCAAGCTACCTCTCTAGGCTCTTTAGATAAATCAAAATTATTATTTTTGGGTCTGCAATGCATAAAGTTCTCATAAGCTCCGTTTTACAACTAAATACCCCAACCCAAGTTTTCAGTCAAGGGACAAAGTCTAAATAGCCTCCCACTAGGTCACTAGGGTTTCATAGGTTATAGGTTTGTCTTTGTGTTCTAAAACACTGTCTTTCTTATGCCAAGAAGATGAAACCAAATGTGAAAGAAGGTCAAGTAACTATTTTCCCAAATTAGATTAGAAAGACCTTCAAGAAGGATTACTTTGCCAAAAATAGCATTCTGCCAGAGGATAAATGTGCATCTTTAAAAAAATTTGTAAGAATGATTGAGATGGCTATCATACATGCAATGAGGTAAGGTAAGAGGACAACTCCTCACTAAATGACATCCACAGCAAAGAAAGGGGAGCATGCCTATGTTTAAATAGAATCAGGGTTTTTAGGACTAATTGTCTAAGAAGTGTTGCCAAGCAAGAAGCTAATGAAAAAGACCATAAGGACAGAGGCACATCAACACAACCAAGGAAAAATTGAAGATTTTTTAGAAGTTATAAATGAAGAAGGGAAAAAGGTGAGGTGAACTGAACAGAAATGAATGAACTTAACAGGGTTATAGAGAACTTAGAAGACAACACTAATTATTCTTCTCTAACATCCCTAAAACCTAAGATATTGGAAGGATAGGAAAAGTAAATAAAATAAAGATGATGGGCCTCCATCATGACAACAGAAGGTTGAAAAAGATATCAGGAGGTGACCTCCATGGTTGGCCAAGGCAATGGTGCTTCACTACATCAAAGAAAGAAGAATGCAAGGAGTATCAGTGTGAAGGAGGTCAAGCCTCCATTTTCAGTTATAGCCTTCAAAGGGTCAAAGGAATAAAAGTATGTTTTGGGATATAAGGTAAAAAACTAACATAAGCATGAGTTTACTGTTGAGTAACTGAGGTGTCAAACTCCAACGAATGACCAAGGATACCAAAACAAATGTGTCATGGCACCTACGACAATAAAAAGTGGCCAAGAAGTAACATAGCAGACATGATTTTTATCCTTTGTAAAAATGGGTACACCACTATCAAAGATCAGTAAGAAGGTATGAAAATATGTTTTTAGTTCACTAATACTCATAGATGCCAAAAGAAATAAAAATTGTTCTTTAAGTGTCTCACATGTAAAAAAACGAAGTCTGATAGTGCTAAAACCCTAAAGGTTAAAAGGAACATCTTCATCTCCTCAACAAGTCATCACCACAGGAAGAAGAAAAAATGCCTTGAAAAGTTTTCAAAACCCCTGTAAAAGGTTAAAAGGGATATCAGTCAAAAGGATAAAGTGACCAAAACTTAACAAAAGCTGGTTTTTTATTTTGATTTATTTTTCAAAATTATAAAGGCCTCCTAACTCGCATTCTATCTCATTTTGTGTTTTGAGGTGAGAAAGAAACCCTTTAGGAGAAATTTCTAAGAATTTAGATAGTTTTGGGCCAAGTCCCTGGTGCTGCGTGAATACCCTGGTGCTGAGCTCACAGACCCCGGTGCTATGCTAATAGGGTTTTCCTCCATTCAAATTTACTCGGCATTGCACAAATAGGGTGGCACTGTGCACAGGCGAGCATGACACGACCAGGACACGACATCCAGTTTTTTGGCATGACCCGCCTGGCGCTATGCTCACAGGCTGACCTGATAGTCTATTTACCCTGTCGGCGCTGTGCACAGAATACACAACAGCTCATTTTCCCCTACCAGTGCTACACTCAGACGGAGGCACGACCCACTCGATGTTGCGCCCACAGGCCGACCCGACAGTGCGGGCAGGGCGTTGTGCTAATGCAGAATTCCTACAAACTTGCAAAAAAAATTCCCAAAGGCTCAACGACATCCTCAAATTTTCCTTTAAAGGCCTGCAAAAGAGCTAAATCTGGTAGGTGCCCTATTTCTCCTCCTCTCAAGTGTTTTTAGTCATTTTATGGTTAAATGAAAGACTAAACCCTAATAGTTGCAAGCCCTAGGTCTTCAAGATAAGTCATCCTTTGTTTTAACCCCCAAACAATTTTCAGTGAAGGAAATTGAATTAGGGTAGTTACACTTCATGATCAAGATAAGCCCCATTAAGCTCCAATCCTAAACCTAACCTCCACATCACTCGTTCATAAAGGTTTCCCTCATCATTATTTCCAATTCCCTCCTCCTACGTAAGTGTCACAAGCAAGCCAATTTTGCCCACCATCAGCCCTAAATCACCATGTCAGGAGAAGAAAACATTAGCAACAGTGAAAGAGGCCAAAGGCCTATGAGGCCAAACCACAAAGCAGGAAAATTAAACAGATTTGAACCATAGAGAATGGTGGCTATCAACTTATCTCCCATGATCCTTTCATGTTTTCAAAATACAGGGTGCTTCCAATTTTGTGAGAGAGTCAAACAAGTGCAAAGCCACCCAGAGCTTACAAGGCTTTTTATCCTTAACCTGTGTTAGCCCCCTATGATACTTTTGACAAGCAAACAAGGGGCTAAGTGGTTTGTTGAGCCTTCAAGGAATGCATCTCCCCTGAAGACACATCATCCTTGAAGCCTCCCTGTGCCTGGGTCCTTTGAAAAATCCTCACTACTATTCCTAGTTTAAAAGCCTCTATTTTCCTCTCCTTTTCCCTCCCTTAATTCCTCCAAATCATCCCAAATTACTTCTAAGCCTCACAAATACCCTTTGTTGGGCCAAATAGCCCCTTTTTTTCCCTATATCGTTATCCCTTTTGACCTTAAATTTCATTGAAACCAAGCCAAAAAACCATGTTCTTCATATATAAGGCTTATCCCCCTTCGGCCAGTCCCCTCAACCTTTTTCCCCACCTGACCCGGGCGCTGAAACCAAGCGCTAGCCCGTAAAGCGCTTATCGCAATTGGATAAATGAGTATCGGATATGCTGGTCTCGTGATTTGGCCGATTGGCTAGCCAAATGACGATGTAACATCAAACCAAGCTTTGGAGCCCAAGGACCTAGCCTTCCTGGACTCAGAGAGGGCTCTCTCTATTAGATGTAAAAGATATCGGTGTGTTCGCTTATGGTGTTCTGATATTAGGCTAGTTATGAAGTGAGTTTTTTTATTTTTGGTTTTTAAGTTTGTGAGGGATTAAACTGATCAAAGATGTAAAAATGGATAACAAGAAGTCAGATCAATTGGGCTATGGGGTCAAACAGGTCAAGGAAGCTATGAGATGATGATGCAAGGTTGCTGTAGGGCCGATTTGATTCACGGTAGAAGGGATCTTTGGGAAGAATGGAGTAAATGGACATCAAGCTTGTGAAAGACGAGGGATTTCAAGTGTATTTAGTTGATAGCAGACATAAACATGTTATATCAAGCCATTAATCATGCTAAGTGTAACTATGAGCTAATTAATACACAGAAATCAAACATTCCAGCCATACATAGAAGTATAAGACCCTCTAACTTTGGGAAATGGCTATCAGACTTTGGGGAAAACACATAAGAAGGACTAACAACTCATAAAACTATGCCGGAACACCTAAACACAGTATTTAAGTTATTGGGCACTTTGACAAACAAGTTTTCATAGTTTTAGGCAAAGGGCTAGATCGGGACTAGGCCTCCTTGGTTCAACAAGATGATCAACTAATCAGTCAAAGAGAAAGTTTTATGGACAGAACTATGGACATCTTATAGGTAGGCAGGGCACACCATACATACTACTCAACATGCATAGAACTTGTAAATAAAACTTAGCAAACAGTATCCTTAAGTTACTAAAGAGCAGTTAAGAATTCTTTAGCATAACTAAGGAAGAAGAAAACATCAAGCTATGAAGATTCAGGAATTTTGAGGTGCCTCCATGGGCATATCTCAAAATCAATCTCTACTGATCTATAGCAACAAGAAGCATGTATTATGAATGAAAACTAGAAGACAAAAACATAGCAAGAAACACTATACCATTCTACCATGTCATGGAATCCATCACCAATCCTTCATCATTCATCAAAAGCATCCAAGAGGCAGTCCAAAATCATAACACAAGTATGTTCTTCAAAGCTCATATGACCAATATATTGATTCTTCTCTCAAGTTCAGCCTCTGTTTTACAATGAAACCCATGGAATAAATAGGCTTGAGGGAGGAAAACCTCATGGAGCAACCAGCTATCCCATTGGCCTAATTAAAATATCTAAACTTGTCCTTGAGGCTTTGCAAAGCCCAAGGCATCAAATATCCCATAAAATATCTAAAAAAATGCTAAAAACGGAAATTATATTGACTTTGCAACATTTTCCAAGTGCAAAAATAGCTAAACGCACATTTGGAAAAAGCAGATTTTTGAGGTTCAAAAATTACAAAAATACTTCAAATTTATATCAGAAAAAGGTCCCCTGACTTTCCGGAAACATTTGGCAGCCTTCCTGATGTCGAAACGAAGCTCATGATAGCTCGTTGGAAATGTTTGCTCCTACTTCTCCGCGCAATCGAAATCATCTCAATCTCGATGCCCGGAAGTTCCCAAAATCGTACCTATGTGCAAACCTTAAAATAGCACTCGCCGATATGAAGTGCGTATCGTGCAAAAGAGGGTGTTTTTCGCTGACTTGAGGGGCGAATGATCTCCAAATGCTCTGAAAATCGCTGGGGACTTGCTCATAGAATTATGGCATCAACTGGTATCATTTTTCTTTCTTGAAAAATCCTCAAACTGAAATGACGAAATTATGAGTTTTCGACCAAAAACCCAAAAAATGCCAAAAAACAAAAAGTTGTCGAAATGGGCCCAAAATTGGCGCGCATGACCCTCAAGGGTCCCTAGAAACATGCTCCGAAGCTGAGGCCAAAATTTCAAGTGCTGATACGTCTTTCTCCTCATTCTGTGCCGGGCGCTTCCCTTTAGCCTCCTTTAGTTTCTCTTGGGCAGTAATACCATGTTGCTGCTCTGTCTCAAACTCCTGCTCATTCTATTGTTCAAAATGCTGCTCAAAATGCTGCCCTTCCTCTTGTTCCCGTTGTTCATCATTACTGAGTTGCTGTTGTCCAACGCTCTCCCCCTCTTGCTCTTGCCGTTTAAACAAAATTCTACCTTCTCTGTCAGTTACTATTTTGATCAAGGCGACCATGGTTTCAATTTTAGTGTGAAATGCACTCTTTTGATATAAGATCCCTGCTCCTTCCAAACAATACCTTTTCTTGCCTTTGTATATCAATCAGCCAATGAATACACAGTTAACAAGGACAAACATAGTCAAAGTGACTTTCCTGTGTGAGGGTACTTAGCTTGTTGGTGTTTCGAGGAAATAAGACAGCCTTGTCTTTTTAGAGGAAGGAAAAACAATATTCTTCTCAATTCAAAACCCTGCTTTCTTCTTAGTATGCAACTCAACCAACCAATTCAACACCATAAATTCAGTCAACCAGAGGGTATACACACGGTCAGGATTCATTGTTCATAGGACAAGGTGGCAGACCTTGAAATGTTTCTGAGGTGTTTAACAAAGGTTTGTAAGAGTTCTAATCAAACAAAGCTCTTCTTCAACCAAAATACTGCTCCCTTCTGGTATACCTTTCAACAAATATATTCAACACTATTTCTCAGTCCAAACAAGGTGTATACACAGTCCAAAGTTGACTGTTCATAGGACAGGGTGATAAAAATACTTCTAAATGCAATGAGCTTTACTCACTGATTCTGCCTTATGGAACTGAAAGGCACAACACTGTTTTATATTTTAAACATAAGGAGGAAACTCCTTTGAAAGATCAAAAAATGTTCATATGATGGCTGTGTTGAAAGCTGACCTACTGTTTTCACCCTAATAACACCTTATCTTTCCTTTCTGTTTTCAACAATGCACACAACTTGACAGATTTTGATTTTGTTTCATCATAGTTTTGAGGGTAATTGCAATGGCTATTCATTACAAATGAAAATTCAACCCTTTGTAAGCAAACTTTGCACCTCCTTAACATCACCAGTGCTGGCCATATGAGTCAAAGTCACAGATGTCTCCTTGTCAGTGTCTTCACTTGTTTCTTCTCTTTTATTTTTAGTAGACTGCTGGGAAACTGGCATATCTCCTGAGCTGCCCACTTGAAAAACTTTCCCAAGCTTACTGAGTACCACTGGATCATTCCAATACTTCATCATTGCAGGAGGCCCCCCCTTTGAAATGTCATCCAAAACAGGCTCTAAAGCAGGATCGTTCTTAAGCTGGGCCATCTGTGCTTCAAATTGCATTTTTTGTACAGGGTTTGACAACATCTTAATCATATTCATTACTGCTGGATCCTGCATCAGAGAATGGCGAAGGTGTTGTGCCATTGTCATGAACTGAGGATTTTGAATAACCTGTTGCATGCTCTCGACATACTTATTTAGATCCAGTTGGGGTGTAGTAGATTTGCCCAACACCCTTCACACTTTGCTGAAGTTGCTATTTACTTACATCACTGTCAAGCTGCTGTCCTCCAAACAAGACTCTTTCCTAGCCTGTCAACTCACTCGTTTTGATAAGGCAACAATGTTTTTTGAATGCTGTGTAAAAAATCCCTCTTAGGTGTGAGATCCTTGTTCCTTCAGAAAGCTGCCTTTCCACTTAATATGTAGTTCAACAAGCAGATTTTTAAGAGAGAAACACAGCCAAATAAAGATAGACAGCCAAAGTAAATTTTCCTGTGGAAAGACACCAGCTTTGGTGTTTGAGGTAGTAGGACACCCTTATCCTTGTAGAGGAAGGAAAACAAAAGCCCCTGATTAAAGAACACTGCTCTCTGTTGAGGCCACTTAACCAATAAATTCACAATATAAACACAGTCAATCATGGTGAATTTACACAGTCAATAGTTACTGTGTCTGTAGAAATGGTGACAGAGTTTGTGATGTTTTTGTAATGTGGCAATAAAGGCCAGTAGCTTTCAACAATAAAAAGTCCCCTTCAACCAAAAACTGTTCCTTTGGTGTTCTTTTCCACCAGTGGATTCAACCATTATAAACACAGTCAATCACAGTGCATTCCCACAGTAAAAATTCACTTGTACATAGGGCTAGGTGGCAGAGTTTATTATGTTTCTATGATGTCACAAATAATCTTGTATCATTCAAACCATAAGAAACTCCTTTTACACAAAACACTGCTTTCTCTATACTCTACTTCTCCTTGCACACATTTTGACAAAAGACATCTCCGAATGCAAATGATAACTCACCCACTGATTCTGCTTTAGGGAACTAAAAAGGCCAAACACTGTTTTTTTTTTTTTTTGTCTTTTTAACAAACAAAGGAGATTTTTGGAAAGTCACCAAATTCCATCTAATGATCACTGTCTAAAACATGTCCCATTGTTTTTCTCTTTAAGCCCTGTGCTCTTGTTTCTTTTATCACAATTTTTGGAGAAGTTTCACTGCCTTTTCTTATCAACAAGGCTCACAAGCTCTTAAGGTTTCATCCCTTAGCCAATAGAACTACAGCTCAACTTGTTCCTTCGAAATTTATGACAATGCTTCTTGAGGAGTTTGGAGCAGTTTTTGACAAAAGAAAAAGGGTTTAATTTTTTTAATATTACAAATCCTCCAATAAATCACTGTTCTGTCCTCCTTTATGCCAAACAACAAGTTTTGGTTTAATGAAAAACAAGCAATCAATTGATTGTTGTGCTTGGGCAATGGAGTGAGAAGAATACCTTAAAAAAGCTTAAGGGACCTTTTTGATTGGTTGAGCAGCTCTCCAAAGAGTTTTTTTAAGGTTTTTAAGTGAGTTGATGACCATTTCTATAGGAGTGTCGCAGGCTGCTACAGGCGCGTCGCGCAGCAGTGCATTCCTTTGTAAATTTTGTGCACAGGCGCGTCGCGCACCTTTCCAGGAGTGTCGCGCAAGTTTGCAGTCCATTTTGAAGGCCTTCCCGGTGTCGGAATTGGGCGCGATATGGCTCGTTGGAAATATGTGGAAGTCTAATTTCCATAAAAACTTGAATTGTTTCATTTGGTGTCCATTTGATCCTTCAAAAATTGATTTTCCCAACACTGGTCAAAACTGGTGAATCCCGGTGCAGAAATGCATCGAGCTGTTTGTAGGCCATTTTTGAATGCCTTCCCGGTGTCGGAATTGGGCACGAGATGGCTCGTTGGAAATATGTGGAGGTCTACTTTCCAGAAAAATTTTAATTTTTTCATTTGGTGTCCATTTGATCCTTCAAAAACTGACTGTCCCATCACTGGTCAAAAAAGGTGTATGCTGGTGCAGAAAAACATAGCGTTGGTTGCAGGCTACTTTTGGATGCCTTCCTTTTGTCGGAATTTGGCCCGAGATGGCTCATCGGAAAGCTATGGAAGTCTGTTTTCCATAAAAATTTGGATTTTTTCATTTGGAGTCAATTTGGTTGTTCAAAATCTGACTGTCCCATCACTGGTCAAAATGATGAATCCTGGTGCAGAAATTCTCCCGTGACATCTGAATTTTTCACGTTTCTCACAAACCATGATACCTGTGTAGAAACGGAAGGAGGTTTTTATTTTTGAACCTATGAGGGACAAAAACCTCTCTCAATTTTGTAAATTTCATCTCTGTTTGATCAGAAAATCATTTTGAAACAAACTTCCCGGGCGCTCCTTAACCCTAATTTTGCTGTGGATGCCAAGTTTGCTGACCCTATTTGGACTTTGATCATGGCCCTCTGATTTGAGAAAGGTGCCTCTTTTTCAAAATACTTCCCTGCCTGTAGGTGTATCATCTATGATATATTTGTTCTTTGGAATAATGAAAAACTGTGTTTGTTTCAAATCATCTAAACAATGACAGTCTATCAAAACAAACTCCTTTTGCCTATTCATAAAATTGTATACCTATTCACCATGTCCATCTCAAAGGATAAGCTTGTAAAACAGGAAAAACAGGGTTCTTTGATACACAGTTACCATTTTTCTTTGACCAGTGTATTGACCCTTTTTGTAATAGAACCATTCCATAACTCGACTATGTTCACTGTTTTACCTTCTTGGTGATTTTTTAACAAGGAAAAACCATTCAAAATGTGTCAAAAGCATTTGAAAAGCTTTGAAAACCATTTCTTGAAAAGCGCTCCTTTGGACTTTTGGCATGTGACAGTGGATTGTTGTTTGATCCTTTCCCTTAAGGAAACTGCCCCTTTTTTGGTATCAATGGCATACATATTCATAATGTTCCCTGTCCATCATGATGTATATTTTGAAAGACATTTTCCTATGGGTAATGCATTTTGAAACAAAAACCCCATCTTTTATTTGTGTAAAAGACTTTTGCTCTCTTCCTTTGTATCCTTCCACTGCACCTTTTGACCAATCAGTTTTCAACAACACTCAATGCCTTGGCCATCTGCTCATAAATGGAGGAGGCTCTTCATCAGGTAAAGTATCTGAAGGTTGTTTGACAAATCTGTTTGACATAGATTTTCCCTAGATGTGATGGTAAGCAAACCATCTTAAAAAACATCAAGACTGGCACCTCTGCTTGCAATCATCACTGTGCTTCAGAAAAAACCCTAGCCAAAATGTAGCTGTCTCACTATACTTCTTTGAGGAGAACTGAGATGTCATTAATTGCTTGGTCATCTTATGACAAATTGTTTGAAAGATAGTCTCTGTGACTATGGAGGTCAGCAACCTTTGAAAGACAAACAACTTTTCTTTTGCTGTGTGATGACATGATCTGTCAGCATCTTTTCAATTTGGTCTTGTGGGGACAGCAAACTGCCTATGATTAGAATTGTTTTAACTCATGATATGCCTTTCTAAATTTCAACAATTCACATGATTTGAAAGCTTCAAATGACCTCCTTTATCAGACCAGACTCTTTTTTCCTTTGAGCTAGCATATTTCAAACTCTATCCCTGTCATGATTATCACTCATATTCAGAAAACCTGGAGTTATTTCTTCACTGTTCAGTAAAAGGCAAACCTGGGTTTCTGCATTCCTTTAAGTCAATACTGGCCAGCGCCCTCTGCTTATAGATGAAGGAGGCGCCCTAACCCTCTGCTTGTAAATGAAGGAGGTTCTGGGCCATGACAATTTACCAGTTTTCTGAGACAGTGGTGTCCTTTTCTTACTGTGATTTTCATGCTGGAAGGAAAACTGCAAGGTCTTGATGAGTGACTTTCTGTTTTGCAGACATATCTCAGGCTCATGATACATTTAGAAGCAGTTGTTCCTCTAACTGTAGATTCAAGCTTTTCCTCCTGAGATGAAGTTATATTTCCTGCCTTTGTAGAAACCATAAAACACTGTGAAACACCTAATAGTCAGCTTGAGATTGGGGTTTATGCAGTGCTGAGATCTAGGGGATGTGAGTGGCGCGACTTAGAGCTGTTTGTCAATTTCATTTGCAGAGTGGGAGGTCAGTCATGGTTGGTCTGTAACAGATGGAGGCTTTTTGGCTTTTTGATGATTGCCAAGGGTAAAATGTCTTAAAGTGCCACTTCCTAACATAAGGGAGACTTTTGAAACAGATTTGGATTTGCCTTTTAAAGCCGATGGGCAGACCAGTAGGGCTGAAGCTAGGTAGGATAGTGATAATGAGGTTTTGATTTCGACATGGGCGGACTGAAAAGTAGAAAGGCGAAAAAAGTTTTAGGAGGGTTTTCTAGATGACATATTGACATAAGGAAATCAGCTTCTAGAAAACTCAGCTATGGATATAGTCATCACTAACATGTAAAAAATATTGATGGCTAATGATAATCAAGCACGGAGCACTATCCACCATCGATTTCCCGGTAATCTAACGGCCCTCACAAACACCTTCGTTCTCCGTCCACCCCTCCAATCACATCACAACCGTCGATTTGATCCACAGATAGACAGCCCACAGTCCTCCGCCCCGGTGGTCCCCGCGGTCAAACACTGTGCAAAGCCGGAGGTTTTATCGCACTGCTTTTGAAAGGCGGGCTGTTTTTTTTTTTGGCAGCGATGCCATTCACTGGTCGACATGTGGCTTCAAGCACTATTGAAAAACTACTCTCATCACACATTAACGTTCAACTACAGATTCAACACAAAATTGTTGTACACCGTCCGATCTGTGGCCGGCCATCTGATGGCGATCGCGCTCCAAAGATGCACAGGGGATAATCCAAGGCAAACAAGACCCCTGGCCCACCATCCGTCGCCCTCCGATGCGCTTACAACTGTCAATATCCTCCTGAGATCGAACGGTCTGGATTAAACCAACGCCCCGCCTTTGACCAATCCCACCGCCAATACTCCACGTCACCCATTTTCATCGCATTTTCCCCATTTTCTTGGTATTGCGCCAGCTGTCCTCCAGGTTTTCACCAAGTGTCCTCCGCCACCCCTGGTCTATAATTGGTCCATTTCTCTATTTTTTCTGCCATTTTGCGTTCATACCCACTGTTTCCACCATGTTGCACCACCATCCTACAAGCCTTCCACTACATCCATCCCCCTCCAGCATGGATTTCTTAACGATTTTGTGTGTTTTGCAAGATTACAGCTAGGCAGGAAACACCATGATTTGTGGTCACTGTTTTAGTGAAACAGAGCACAGAGAAGCTGGGTTCAGGGCTCGATTTTACAAAGAAAGGCCCGAGGAGGTACTGAGAACGTAAACGTTCATTAAAGGTACAGAGTTCAACCGTGAAAAACTCCCCAGCACCATTTAAAGTTCCAATTTCGCCAGCAGAGAGTATGAGTGAAAAAGCAGAGAGGTTAAGGTTTGTAATTGAAGATTTTGAGCCTTAATCCAATAATTTAAAGGCGAAGTACTAGATCGAAGACCTCATGAACCACATGGGAGGCCCAGTACGCAGAAAATGATATCATCAAGGTTTCACATCAATAGAATGTCTTCCCCTAAGAAAGGACACAGTACTCATTACTGTTTCAGTCTACATAGTGTCCATGAGAAGTTCTCCTCCCTGACAATAGTCCTAATGCTACCAGTGCATTAGTTATGCGGTATGGCATACCTCACATTCTTTTATCCACCTTGGTTTATTCACAAGAGTATTGCAGAGGTACTACAACAAGTACATCAAAGACATACCTGGAGTAAATTGCATCTTGACGAAGACCACTCTTTCATCCAAAGAGTACTGAAGATAAATGCCCATAATTTAAAACAGAATGGAGCCTCAGCCCTCTTCCTCTTCTAATTTTTAATGCTACATTTATTTTTTCATCTACCTCCTTTGCTTCTTTTTCAACTATAAAATTCATGAAGAAAATCATTGTGGGGCTTGTTGATCGGATATCTGTAAACTGCAAGATGTTTCTTTTGAGACATGTTCTATGTGTAAAGTTGTCAGATAGGCTGAGGAAGATGTTTTTAGACTGAATACCAAGTTGTTGGCAATGTTGTACTTGAATGGTGTTGCTCTTTAATATGACAAGCACATTTCTTTGGATCCTAATTTAAAGCAGCAGTGATGTTTTTCTGTCTTTGTCTATGTTTTCCTTTGTAGTTCATTGCATTTCATTTCTTCTGGCACGCATCAGAAATATGGCATAGGATTTACCCTTGTTAGGTACCCTATTTTTTTGCTCTCCCTGCCTTCAATTTTTTCTATTGTATGTGTTATCTGAGGATTGATTTCAAGCTAATTTAACCAGTGTAGTGGTCAGATATACTGCTAGATGATGTATGAATTAATGAATCTGTTCTTAGATGTTCTTGTTAGGCTTTAATTGAATGAATTGGGATACCAGGATTTTAGAACTCTATCTCTGTCTCACTAGGATCCTTTTCAATTAATTGAACCTTTCTAAGTTCCCTTAAGTTGGATGCCGAAGCATTGAGAGTTCAAAGTCTCTCTCTGATCTCAAGTTTTCACCTTTGTGTCCAAATCCTTAATGTTTCCTTATCTGAAGAGTTAATATTTTAGTTTTTGGGATCATAGGTTTTCGAACGGCATGTCCTGTCCCTGGATCTGATTCCTGAAAGGTCACCTTGGAGGTTTCCTTGCTTTCACCTTCTTTCTTGCCTTTCACACCACAAAATCATCTTTAAGACCCAATTCTTTAGATGACTAGCCCAACTGAAAGCCTGCATATTAAATAGAATGTAAACCCTTTCCTGACTCCATTGCCCAATGATCTCGGTGTTCTCTGAATTGTCTCTCCTTTGCCTAAAACCCTCTTTGCTCATCCTTTTCTTATATTGAACCCTTCCTTTCTGATTCCAAAAAACCAAACAAAAATCAAACAAACAAACCCGTGCTTATAACACGCCTAATATCTTAGCACAGAGCTTCAAAGACATAAACCTTTGCCTATATAGAGAGATCCCTCTATGGACCCAGGAGGGCTAGATCCTGAGGTTTGAAAGTGGTTTTGATGTTGTCTCATATTTTGGTATAGCCAATCTTGCCAAAACATGGGAACCCCAACATAATGGTGACTCATCTAGGGAATTTCTGAAGTTTTTTCCCATCTTACTACATCACAAGAGCCTCAGAAAGCCAAGAATCTCTGGTTAGGTTGGAAGTGAAACACTTCCACTTGCAATTCACTTTCCACTTTTTGTGTTTCTCCCACACTCTTAGATAGAGTCTGGAAAGGGCCAGATAGCCTCTAGATCTCACTCTCTTTCAGGGGTGAAATATCTGGTAAAAGCGCTCCCAGTCCATCTCTGGTTAGATTTTGCTATGTTTTGAGGATATCCTTGAAAAGGGACATCACCTAAGCACTGTGGTGGACAGTGTACCTCCTAGAAATACCCTAAACCTTCCACCTGGCGACTCCATTGTTCCTTAACGATTAAAGACTCCACTGGTGATCAGTAGGCCTGCTGATTATCTTGGTTCACATGAGACTCCACTGGGAGACCAAAGTCCACAACAATATCAGCCACAATAGAAGTAACAAGTAAGGTTAAGCTGCTTTGTTGGGAAACAACATTCTGGCTTCAAGAACCAGTCACACAAGAGCTTATCCTAACCCAAACCCACCTGAAATAGTTGAAAAACCTGAGAGTATCGTTAAGAAATCTCCTACATCCAGAAAGCCAACTATTTCAAGACACATCCATAGAGCTAACTCTGCACCAGAAGACTTTACAGCTCTATCAGACCCACTCTTTGACCTAGGCGCTTAAAATTTTTTACCTAGAAATAGGTCATTCAATGCTCCAAACCAGCCGGACCCTGAGTTTCCTGGTTCACCACCTCAAAATGGTAAACACCTGAGGGACCGAGAGACCCCTCCATCCACACCTCCTGATATTCACTTCATTCAGAACTTGGGGTTCTGCCACCCTAAATCTGCTCAACAGACTTTTGCTGGTCCTAGTATCCCTGTCATCCATATAGCAGTTGCTCAAGCCAACCCTTTACCTCATCAAAGTACCATCATGGCAGCTTGGTATGCACCTTTGGTTTTACCCCAGCCTCTAGTGCCCTTACCCAATGATTACCAATCAAAGATCCCCCACTTCACTGCAAAAGAGTCCACCACAACTCAGCACCATGTAGATAAGATGGAACATTCTTTTGACTACATGGAGCTAGATAATGATACGGTCAAAGTGAGAATCTTTGGCCAGAGCTTAGGAGGTGATGTGAAGAAATGGTTCAAAGGCCTACCTCCTAATAGTATCCAAGATCTACCCTCCTTATATCAGACCTTCGTAAAAAAATGGGAACCCTCTCCAAATCTTGGCAGAATACAAGAACCTGAAAAGAAACATAGGAGAGAGTGTCCATGACTACTCTACAAGATTTAACAGTGTTTATAACGCTCTTCCTCCACATGTGAAACCTCCCCAAGGTATGGCTCTAGTGAAATATCCTGAAGGCTTCGATGCTGACATGGCCTACCAGCTTAGGGAGAGGGATTACAACACACTAGAAGATATGCAAAGGGGGGCAGTAAGTCTAGAGGCTAACCTGATTAAGAAGAAAGCAAGATTGAGAGCTGAGAAAAGGGTAACATATAGAGATGAAACTGTAGCTTCCACATCTGATCCCAATTATGACCGTCTATCTAAACACATGGAAAGGCTGCAACAAATGATGGAAAAAATGGTTTTCACAGTCAGTAACCAAAATCGAAACCAAAATCTTAACCAGAACCAGAACTTTAGAAGGAACAATACCACTCCCAATAGACAAAGAGAATCAGATCAACAGGTTATACCCCCATTTTAGGAGAACTTTCTTGATGAAGATGAGGTAATCATAGAAGAGTTTGAGGGAACCACAATAAACATGTTTGAAGTAGAAAACTCAATCCACAACTATTCCACAGAAGAGGATCAGCCCTCACCCTCATATTGAGATGAGGAAATATTAGAATCTGGGGATTACAGACTGGGATTTGAAAATGCCATCATGCAGGTCAGAGAACAGTACGAACTTAGAAGCAAAAAAATCCTAGACACTCCCAAACCAAAAGCTTCTGAGGTTACCGTCAAGAAAATACCTGAGAAATCTTCTAAAGTAACTGCTAAAAGCAGTAAATCAGCAGCTGAGAGTTCTGGGAAGAACAAAGAAAAGGACAACCAAAACACTGATAAACAAAGTCAACCAACTAGCAGCACTAGCACTACAGTTAGTGCTCCTGATAAAATAGTTCCTAATCCTGTACATAGTGAGAATCAACATGCGGAGCTTGCCACTAAAGTGATGGCTAAAAAGACAGAGTTGAACATTACAAAGACCTAATCTCCCTTCAGTTTGGAGAATGAAATTGCAAAAATTAAAATCTATGTCCCACTCTCTGAGCTGACCACTCAGGATGTATATAAAGGCCAAATTTTGAAAGCTTTAAATCTAGGGGAAAATAGTGATACTGTCAATCTGAGTGATGATCAACCAGCCCTTCTGTTTGGTCCAAATATAGAGGGGAAGTTTCAGGAAGGGGTGGTCCCCCCTTTTTATATCAGTCTCAATATCCATGACAAGATCCTTCAAGCTGCCTAGAGATAACCCGTCCCTATAAAGACTTATATTCATTTGACTCTAGCAGAGTAAAATGTCTTGGCCTGATCAAAGACTTATGTGTGAACTTAACCCAGATTCTAGCCAAATGTATGGTCATGGATTTTTTGGTGGCAGATGTGCCACCTAAGTATGGCATGCTACTATCGAGGTCATGGGGAGCCAAGCTGCAAGGAACCATGCAGATGGATGGGGCATATGCCACAATCTCTGTCTTTAGCCAACTTAGGAGGCTGTATAGAGAGGCACAAATGAAATTCTTGATCAACAGCCCTGAAAAGCCTGAAAATTCACCTCTGTACTCGGTACACACAGATCTCGATTCCTTTATCCCCTGCAACGATGATTTCTTAAAGGAGCCAGAACTAGAAAATAGAGATACAAACCATGAGGCAGTGCCCATAGATTTCAACATAATGGCCACTTTAGACTCAAAATAAAATGAGGTTAAGACCTATGGACAGTGCAATGAAAACGAAGCTCCGAGTAAACAAGAAACAAAATGTAAACAGTTGACTAGTCACTCCTCCCAAACTCATCAACCACACGAAGAACAAAACCTTCCACGGTCCAATGCAGACCACGTAACACAAAAAACAAGTAAGACCCGCATTGTGGAGGGAAATGATAATAAACTTGAGAATGAACCCTTATGGGAAATGAATTTCGATGGGTCCTATACTAGAAGGACTGCAGGAGCAGGAGTGTGGGTACTTAACACAGAGAGTGACTATGTAAAGAGTCATGCCTACAACCTGAACTTCAAATGTACAAATAATATCACGGAGTACAAGGCTCTTATCCTAGGCTTGAATCTGTTAAAAAAATTGGTAGCCCATAGGATAGTTGTGCATGGAGACTCGGAGTTGATCATAAAACAAGTGAATGGTGAATATGCAGTGAAACACCCTAGGTTGAGAGTGTATAGGAATGACGCTATGGATTTATTGAAAACTTTCATGGAATACGAGCTGGTGTTTGTTCCTAGGAGTCAGAACGTAATTTCAAATGGATTAGCTTCTATAGCTAGTTCATATCACAAGCCTCCCAGTGACCAACAAATCATCATTCAGACAAAATTCCGGCCTGCAGTGCCGGATAACGAAAAATATTGGCAGGTCTTTGAGGGGGATAAGCAGATTGAAGATTTCCTGACAGGCAGGAACGAGTTTGAATTCTCAGACTCAGATTCGAAATCCAAAGATAGCTGCCTAAGTGAAGAACCCTCAAACGAGGAAGAAACGCCCTATAACGTAGAAATGAACACTCTAACTGAACAACTTGGAAATCCAAACGAAGATTATGAAAATGCAGATAGTGAGGAGGTCAAGGTGCTACAGGCCAAAGATAAGAACATACCATGAGTTCTGGCACCTTTAGAGGACATTTTTGACTTCGATGAGGTAGTAGAAAAGCCCACTATAGAACACTCGGACTCTGATGTTGAGGAATGCAACATAGGCACTGAGGATAAACCTAATATGATCAAATTGGCTAAGTCCCTACCTGCAAACATGAAAAACAAATACATTGACCTATTCAAAGAATTCATCGATGTGTTTGCCTGGAGCTACGAGGATTTGAAGGCCTACGACACAAACATTATACAGTACAAAATACCCTTGAAAGAAAATCAAAAACCCTTCAGACAGAAACTTCGTAGAATAAACCCAAAACAATTTCCTGCAGTGGAAAAGGAAATAAAGAAGATGTATGAGGCAGGCATAATAGTTCCTGTGAGGTTCTTTGATTGGGTCTCGAACCTAGTAGCTGTAAGAAAGAAAATAGGTGAGATCAGACTGTGCATAGATTTCAGGAACCTTAACAAAGCCTCACTTAAGGACAACTACCCGTTACCAAAAATGGAACAAATTCTTCAGAGAGTAGTAGGCTCAAAAAGGATCTCCCTGTTAGACGGTTTTTCAAGTTACAACCAAGTTTTAGTACTCCCAGAAGACCAACTCAATACTGCTTTCATCACTCCATGGGGAACTTTTATGTATGTAAAAATTCCCTTTGGACTGATGAACACTGGTGCAACCTTCCAACGAGCGATGGACATAGCCTTTTCAGATGAAATAGGGCACTTCATTGTCATCTATCTAGATGACATAACAGTCTATTCCAAGACTGATGAAGAACACCTAAAACATCTGAGAAGAGTGTTTGAAAAATGTAGAAGGTTCGGTCTGTCATTGAATCCTAAAAAGACTGTGTTTGGGCTGCAAGAAGGAAAACTTCTCAGCCATATTATATTTGAGAAGGGAATTAAGATAGACCCACAAAGAGTTGAGGGAATACTACAAATCACACACCCGAGAAACATTAAAGAGTTACAGTCCTTCATTGGGAAAATTAACTTCTTGAGGAGGTTTATTCCCAACCTAGTTGAACACCTCATGAATATGACAAACATGCTGAGGAAAGGTGTAGGAGTTAAATCGACTATTGAGGCTAAAAAATCTTTTGAGTCAGTTAAACTTGCACTCACCCAGGATCCTGTCCTAATCAGCCCAGATTTCTCAAAGGATTTCCTGATATTTTCATTTGCCTCCGACCATACAGTGGCTATATTTTTACTACAGAAGAATATAGAGGGAATGGAACAGTCTATTGCTTTCTTCATAAAAGCACTAAGGGATGCACCCTTGAAATACAAGATAATGGAAAAATAGGCCTATGCCCTGGTAAAGGTCTTAAAAGACTTTAGGGTGTACATACTGCATTCCCACACCATAGCCTACGTGCCAAACATAGTGGTTAAAGACATCTTGTCCCAAGACCCGGATGGGAAGAGGGGAAAATGGATTGTTGTGATTTTAGAGTATGACCTTGAGATAAAGCCCACAAAATTGATCAAATTTCAGGGCCTAGCTCAACTAATGGCTGAATCAAATTTACAAGCCCTTGACATAAACATGGTAGATGCCTTGGATGAGCAGGAAGGATTGCCTGATCCCACCTATTGAGGAGAAGTTTCAGACCTCTCCTTGGTATTCTGACATTCTGTATGTTCTCACAAACCTAAATGCCCCTCCTAAACTATCAAAAACTAAGGCCAGATTCCTAAAGATAAAAGTCAGAAACAATTTCATACTGAATGAATGCTTATACTGCAAAAATAAAAATGACCTATTTCTTAAATGTTTTCCTGAAACTGAAGCAGAAAGGATTAAACAAGAGTTCCATGCAGGAGAGTGTGGAGGTCACTTGAGCTGGAAAGCCACTACCAACAAAATACTCAGAGCGGGTTATTATTGGCCTACAATTTTCAATGACATCCATAAGATGATAATTTCCTGCCATAAATGCCAGATTTTTGAAGGCAAAAGAAAGCTCCTCCCTCTACCTTTACAACCCATCACTGTTGAAGGTCCCTTTATGCAATGGGGCCTAGATTTCATAGGAGAAATACACCCTGCTTCTTCTACACAACACAAGTGGATCGTAACAGCCACAGACTACTTCACTAAGTGGATAGAGGCCATACCTTCTAGGAATGCCACATATTCTATCATCATTAGGTTCATAGAAGACCACATCCTCTCTCGGTTTGGCTGCCCAAGGAAAATAATCATTGATAATGCTGCTGCTTTTGGATCCAAGAAAATGGTTGATTTTTGTCACAGGTATCAAATAGCACTCGGTCATTCAACTGCTTATTATCCACAAGGTAATGGGTTAGCTGAATCATCAAACAAGAGCTTGGTAACCATCATCAAGAAACTTCTTGAAGAGAATAAGAAGTCATGTCACAACAAGTTAGTGCATGCTTTGTGGGCTGACAGGCTTACAACAAAGAAATATATTGGCATGTCACCGTACCAGCTTGTCTATGGAACAGAAGCAATGTTTCCTACCATCCTGGAGTACCAGTGATTAAACTTGTCCAAGAGATTCAGACAGAAGAAGACAACATGGTAAGGAGGATAAACCAAACAATTCATCTCCAAAAAACGAGAGAAGAAGTCTATAACAGAGCTCTGAAAGTTCAGGAAAATATAAAGAAGTTATTTGACAAGAGAACAAAGGCTTCTGACTTCAAAATTGGAGATAAAGTTCTAAAGTGGGACTCAAGGAGAGAAGACAAAGGAAAGCATGGAAAGTTTGACAGTTTGTGGCAGGGTCCATACATCATCCAGGCCACTGTGGGTCCAAATTCCTTTTTTCTGCAGGAGCTAGATGGTACAAAGCTGTTTGGGGGTCCTGTCAATGGCACAGGATGCTCAAACACTACTACTGCTAATTTCCAATTTCCAGTTTCCATTTCCATTGTAAATACCATTGTTGTGTTATGTTTTCAAGAAAAGAGAAAATGTTTCAAAAAAGATAGAAGAGAGGTTCAGACATGCTCAAAACGTGAACCTATGATGTGCAAATATTGGCTCTAACATGATCAAAACCTGAGCCAAAATAAACGAAGACAACTAATTCTAACATGCCTAAAACCTGAACCAGCAAAGAAGAAAGAAAAATCAGCTCTGACAAGCCCAACACCAGAGCTGAAATGAAAAAGAAAGTGACTCTAACAAGCTCAAAACTCGAGTCACAAAATAAAGAAGGATGCTTCAAAGGTTTCAAATTTCAAGCCTTCAAGATTTTGTTTTCAGTTTTATGCAAATTTTTGTCCATGTGCAACTGTCTTTATGCCTTGGATCCACAGCAAACTAGACTGTCTAATCCTAGTTTGACTATTTTTAAATTTCTGTTGTAGAATGTAGAGAAGAAATCTGCTGGACAGTTTAATCCCAGCAAATGTTAGATTAGGTAGAGAAACATATGAGGCCAACAGTTCAATCTGGTATCATGGAGTAATAAGGGTAGAAATAGAATAGGTTTATTTTCTAGTTTGTAAAAAATAAATGATGCAATAGGTCTGCTAGTCCAAATGCATCCTAGAAGAAAAATGATAGGACTATAGTTTGGGTAGGTAGATTGTTGGGGATTGTTTCTGCTGATCTATCATGTTTTTGGCAGCCAGAATCAAAGAAGAAATATGGCTCAAGCAGCAAGCATTTGGCCTACCTCAAATATAATTTCTGGATTCTTGACTCCTTCAAGAAGAAGCCATCCCCATGTGTTAGGGCGACATTAGGAGGGTTACGCGGAGGGTGAGGAACCTTTGTGGTGGTGGAAGGAGCGACGGGGGTCGGTTGTACTGGTGTCACAGCTATGTATGGTTTGGGTGGTGGTGGAAGGAGCGACGGGGGTCGGTTGTACTGGTGTCACAGCTATGTATGGTTTGGGGTGGCCTGGTGGGGTCTCGGTTGGAGGGGTAAGATACCAAACGGGAATTCCCAAGGTTAAATTAGGAAGGGAAAGGGTTGCATTGACGGGGACCGAATAGACGCCAGGGGGGGACGACCAAGGAAAGGTATCTGACCGGCAGGGTAGTGACCAGGGGGGACAGCTCCCATATGGTGGAGACTTGAGGGAACTAACTCAAGAGGGTATGAAGGTTCCTGAGTGTGATGGGAAGGGCCGGGTGAAAAAGGGTCGGTTGACTGAAGCGAAGGGCTAGGAGCAGGAGGCGGTGGGCGAGATAGAGGTTGCTGACTAGCCGGAGCAGGTTGTGGAAGGCTAGCCTGAGACGATTGCATCGTGAAAACATTCACTAAGCTGGGGTCAGAGGTGGGAGGAGGGGGAGGACTAGAAAAAGTTCCAAGCAAAGAGGAGTCTTTGTAGATGCCGGGGGAAACACTGGTCAACGAATCAACAGTTGGTTTATTGGTGACCGTAGAGATGGTGGACTCAGGGGAGGTCTGAGATTTTGGTTCATGGTAGGTCAATTGGTCAATGGTGACAATCTTGCCATTGTGAGGGAAAAACATCTTTCGGTGGACTGCGGACGGGACGGCTGACATGGCATAAGTGTAACTACATCCCAAAAGGATGTTGTAGTCAAGAGGGGCGTCAATAACTTCAACATCGACACAAACAGTCTTGCCAGCAAGGGTGATAGGACAGTTATGAAATAGGCCAATGGGCTGGGAGGCATGGCCATCCCATGCACAAAGGGTGATGGTGGAAGGGGCCAGTTCAGGGGATCCGATTTGTTTCCAAACCGAAGCAGACATTACGCAGGTAGATGCCCCCTCATCAATAATACACCGAGCAACATTGGCATTTCGGATTTTGACTGGGATTTCGAAAGCAACTGAAGGAGGAAGAGGGGGATGGTCTGACTGATGGGCGTCAAAAACAATCAATTGGTCATCAGCAGGATCTACAGCACCCACGATAGATAGTAGAGCCCTCTTTTGAGAAGGACATGACTAGAGGAGTTCCAGTGTTGAAATGGCAGCAGGAGATTGCGCCAGATCATCTACTATGCTGTATGAATGGGCAGCCCGACCAGAGGTAGAATTTCGGCGTAATGGTCCCTTAGGAGGCTTGGGATGAACCTCGGCTTTGGGCAGAGGGAGTTGCAAGGGACCATTGGGTTTCGATAGAGGCTCTGTAGGACCTGACGATGGAGACTCAGAGACAGACGGAACAGGAATTGTGGAATACTGACAGGACTGAGTTTGAAGGTTGAGGTCGACAGTGAGAAGTGGGTCAAAAGCCATCATGAGAATCTGGTAATCAGAGGAACCAGAAGGGGAAGGTTGAGTGGTTACTGGGGTGTGAGGTGGTTGAGTTGCCACAAATCCTAGTTGCAGGAAAGGATCGGTAAACACAGCAGGTTGAGAAGTAACGGGGGTGGGAGGGGTAGTAGGGGAGGAGTGTTGTCCCTGTACGGTGGCCTGAGAATCCCAAAGTTGTCACATTTTTTGTAATAAGGGACAATCATGAGTGTAGTGACCATAAACACCGCAACACGAACAGGGCTTATTGGTGTGAAGTGGCTTGTCCAGCTTGGGCTGAGAGCCCTGTGGCTGGTTGGCAGTGGTAGAGTCGATATTGGAAGGATTGGGTCCACGATTACTAGAAGTGGATTGACTGCCTCTTCTCCTTCTTTGAGGAGGAAAATTAGGTGCCCCCTGCTGTGCAAATACTTGCCTTGGAGGGGGTAGTAAGTGTGGTTGTGGGGGTGGGGAAAGCAAGGGAGTGGGAGGTCCAAATGTTGGAGGAGCTGGGACACTAGGTTGCGGATATGGATAAGGAGTAGGGTGGGCAGCAGTAAGGTAAGCAGGGGGGTGGGAAAAAGGAGGAGGCATGCCGTAGCCTGAATACATGCTGCCAGGAGGGGAAAAAACGCCTGAGGGGCTGACCCCTAAAGGAAAACCATGGCCCGAAGGATGTTGGGCAGAGGTATGTGACAGGGCTCCAACGATACCGTCAGCAGAATGAGATGCCCCCGAGGCATTAGGGCCACCGGGTTTGGGAAGGTCAGGAAGGACAGTATAAACATAACCATATTGGGCGTAGATAAGGTCATACTTCAAGGCGATTTGGAGGGCGGCTTCTTCGGTTTGGGGAAAATGGGATGCGACAACTTTGCCAATGGGAGGTAAAAGAGAGCGAAGGAACTAGTCCATGTAAACCCGATCTTCGAAGGGGGGAGCTCGACATAAGCTTCTTCTGCGCCACCATTCCTGGACATGAGTGGAAAGGCGGGTTGAGGAGGATTGACGGAAGGAGGTTAAAAGCTCGGTACCAGTGTCGTATCGGAGAGGGAGCTGGAAATAAGATAAAAAGGCTTGGGCAATGGTCACAAAATTGGTATGGGAGGAGGTGGCCTGTTCAACATACCATTTAGAAGCTTCGCCTGTAAGTGTGCGTTGGAACAATCGAAGATGAATAGAGTTGTCAGTAATGGAATTGGAGGAACACCACATATGGAAGGATCGGATATGGTTGGAGGGATCCTCACTAGCAAGGCCTTCGAACTTGGGAATGTCAGAGGGGAGCTTGGTTGGCATAGCAGGCCAACTAACATCGTGGCAGATAGGATCATTAATCAGCTGATTGAAGTCAAGGAGACTAAGGCCGACCATATAAGGGAGTAATGGGGCAGTCGAGGTAGGTTCCGAGGTGGTTCCACTGGAAACAAATCCAGCAGAAGTACTGGGGTTACTGCTGGAGGTAGGCCCTGAAGTAAGCATGGGGAAAGTGACAGGGGGAGAACCAGGAGGGGGAGAACCCGAACAATCAGAGGAAGAGTCAGAGTGCGGACTCGGGGAAAGACTTACTCGATGACGACGAGAAGGAGGAAGTCGACCAAACGGAAACTAAGGATGAAGGCCAAGAAGTCTCCGGGAGAGGCGCCTTGGGGGTGCAATGATGACGGGAAGAAGAAAACCGACAAGGGCAGGGAGGGACAAAATCAAGTGAGGTCAAGGGCAGAAAGGTGCAGTGACAATTGATTTTAAAGTCTTTGGCAGGCGGTGTTAACCAGGCGCTTCTTCACTTAGGGTCAGTGTGTGGCATGCGTTAATTTTAATTGTTTAAACCCAGACGTTTTGAGAGTAAAATAAAGAGTGTGCTGCGTAACGGAAAATAAATATGCAGTAAATAAGACTAAAAGAACAGAAAATTAACAACTAAAAATGCAGCAATCTAACCCAAGAAGGAGGGTCTCTCAAAACTAGTTTATAAGAGGAAAACACTAGGCAAATCACGCTAAAAAGAGGCCAATAGATCGAAGGTCCGGAGGGACTGGGATATAAAGGGTAAATCTGCTAAAAAGTGGTGCAGAGAGCAGCAAATAAGCAGAGGCAGGGTTGCTGCTAAAAAGGAGGAGATCAGCTAAAAATATAAGAGACAAGGCAGTGGCCTTAGAAATGAACCCAAACAAAACGATATGAGGTGGTTTTGAGAGGGAGAAGAGTTGATCTAAAGGGATCTGAAAAGGAGGTATCAAATCGGAGAAATAGAGGGCTGAAACTCTGGAAATTCAGACTTCTTAAATATTAAAGACTCATCCACAAAAATTGGAGGGTACTAGAGCCCTAAGGGGAAATATTCCCTCTTATTTGAGTGAATCAGATCAGAAACAGGTCCAAACGGGAAGAGACAGAGGCTGGGAAACCCTGACAGAAGCTTCAGAAAAACCCAGAAAAAGTGTTGAAAAATTTGCAGAAAAAGTGCAGGTCGCAGGTTCTGACCTGTTGGCAGTCCAGGTCACAGGTTTGGGGCAGAAATGTGTGTCCTGAGGCTCAGGTCACACTTTTGGGGCCGATAAGTGCGACCTGCAGACCTGGCTCTCTCAGCAGCATATTTCAAAAAAAATTGTCATCTCAGCTGCGGCTGATGTCTGTCACCTGCGCAATAAGGCCAGAAACACATGGAAGTTAAAAATTTGACTGTTTAAGGGTTTTAGGGGTGAAAATCACCATAAAAATAGGGAAAACAAAAAATGGAAGAGAAACCTTAGGGTCTGAAACAGCTGGATATGCAGGAATAGATAAAATGACAGCGGTCGCAAAAGAAAACCCGTGTGGAGTCGCCAATTGTTAGTATGATTCTTTCGTCGTAAAAGATCACTTTAGCTACGCATAACAAATAGCCCTAACATCTATTATGGCTGCAAAATGTCTTTAAGTTTGTTGCACAAATTCAGATCTAAGCACAAAAAGACATTAAGCAGATAAAATATAACATGGCTCCATGCATCCAATGAACAAGACAAGAACAAAGTGTTTAAAATAATATTTTGTATTATATTAAATAATGGGGCACCTGAGAGGAAAACAAGAAAGGTGTTTTCCGGTTCTCCTCAGTGGGATGGGTTCTTGGCAGTCCTCAGTGTTTCAGATCTAACATTTCTCTCTCTTATGGATGTAGAAAAGAAAACATAGAACTCAATGGGAGTTCACAAAACAAAATGGAAAATGGTGACCAAGAGTAGATCCAGAGTGATCTAATGCAATCAAGGTGACTAATGAATGGGGAAAACCCCCCTATTTATAACAAAATATTGGGGCGAACTAGAACTCTGTGCATGAATAAAATATTATTAATCAAATTCTAGAAGCACCCTTTAGGAATATTTTATTATATTTGTTGGAGGGAAAAGGGTTCTTGACTTGGGTAAATTCCTTTATTTATAAATAATAAATAAATAAATGGTTTATTTATCATCTTAGGGAAGTGATGGGAATATAATTAAATAAATAATGGTTTATTTAATTATTTATGGATGATTTAGTCAGATTTAACTAAGAATATTATTTAAATAATGATTTAAATAACCTATTCTTAGGGAATAATTAAATAAATAAGGATTTATTTAATAAAGTTCCTTATTTTGGGTTAAATATGACCAGGAAATATAAACAAATAAGTTATTTTATGTGGTGAAAGAAGTTTTACTTAGGGTAAAATTGGTCTTACATGGTGTACTTGGGTTCATCTAATAATAACAGGTTAGATGACCAAAAATTGGTGTAAAATATTGCCCCCCAACGCACGAGTGTTAGGAGAAAATCGTATGACCGAAGTACGTTGTAAGAACTCAATCACTAGGCATCAAGAGAGAGGTGAGAGAGAAATGTAAGGATGTCTGAGGTGTGAAAGGACTAGACCCTGAGGAGACGAGACTTACAGGTGCAACAAGTCTCTATGAAGTGGTACCTGTGCTAAAGGCGGTGGGGGAGGCATACCTATGCCCACCGAGACAAAGTACAAAGAATAAGGCGCCCGGAAAACCATGGAACACAATAATGAAGCATGTGTTGGCCTGGCAGGAGCTTGGATAAATACTGATGGTCCACATACATGTGATGCTTGGAATAATGGTGGGGCTTATACAATAATATGGTAGTACATGAGATAGGAATACGCCCAAATGCCCCCTACATGTGGGGAAGTGCTCACAAAATATGACGGATACGTGAAAATCGAAGAGGCGCTGCAAGCGGCTGATGCCGATATCATCATATGAGAGGAGCTGCATCAAGGGCTAGAATGAAGGCATCCGAGCATGTGGGGGGCTACCTGTAGGGCCACGCCCTCATGAGGGTTGAGACATCTCACACATGCCTGGGAATCACAAAGAGCTGATGCTGCGTCACTGGACCATCAAGTGTATATATCACGATCATGCTAGGAAGAGCTCGAACCAAGGTACACTACCCCATAGACCTGGCTTCTGGAGGAAATAAGCTGATGTCGACGGAAGGAGGTTTGACATAGGTGAGGCAGATAAGGGAACCCCACCTAAGGTGCGAGGAAAATAGTAGAGCGATTACCAAGTAGACACTAATGATGATGATGTAATGAGAGGAATGGAGGAGCGGTTCGACGACTTCCCTTGTTAGAGCATAAAGTGTAGGGATGGCGTGGCAGCG
Source organism: Pinus albicaulis (assembly GCA_034641835.2). Classification (NCBI taxonomy): domain Eukaryota; kingdom Viridiplantae; phylum Streptophyta; class Pinopsida; order Pinales; family Pinaceae; genus Pinus; species Pinus albicaulis. Next base: position 1,148,020,157 of record CM076579.1, on the reverse strand, counting down.
ACTGACACAATATCGGGAGGGATAGTGGACAGGGGTACTGAAGGCCATAATGTGTGGCATGAGAGAGGGACCGGGCAGTAAAATATGGAGGACTATGGCGGGGTACAAAGGGATGCAAGATAGACTCCATGACTGATGATGACTCAACTCAGATGCTCTAGACAAGGGCGACTCGATGGTGCTATCATGTAGTGAAGGCCCAATGGGGGACTGTAAAAGCATGTGTACAATAGGGTAGCTCATGACGAAAATCAACATGAACAAGGATGAGTAAGGAGGCAAAGTGGCGCCTCTGGTACGAGTGTTGTAAGGGAAGAAATTTGATTTTGAGAAGAGATGAAAAGATCCTTCATGGACAAACTTTGTCTCGGTGAAGTATCAAAACATTAAAAACTAACAAACACCCATTTTAGTGCTCGGTGAGAGCTTTCCAACGGTGCAGACGGTTTGGAAAATGGGGCTACGGTTTGGTCGTAGATGGCGAAAGAAAAAACAAAGGTTTTTCTTCTAATAAGGCATTTTCCCTCCAAAATCATTCATTTTCTTGTGTAGCTGTGGTGAATGTGGAGTGGAGAGAAGGCCCTAAATCTTGAGGCGATCGTAGCAGACAAACCGACCATTGGAATCGTGATTTTTCAGTTGCAGGTAAGAGGTCTAATCCTATTCTTTGTTTTTGATGGATTCAAAGTTTAGATTAGGGCCTGAAATCTCAGTAACTGCCCCTACTTCTTCCTCACGGTTGGGTCACAGTTTTTGGGGAAAAAAATGTGACCTGGGACGTAGGTTTGGGCCTGAAAAGTGCGACCTGGCCCAGGGTTTTGCTAAAAAGTGCAACCTGTGAGAGGGAGGTGATTTCAGTGCTGTTTTGGGCTGAGATTCAGTTTTGGTGTGAATAGATGCAGTTTTTTGGATCTGTAGACTGACAAAATGATGTTGTTTTGCAGATATGGCAGATATATTGATCAAATGGAGAGAGAGACTTAGATCCATTACGAACGGAGATCCAAGCGGATGAGGGTGTCCGTCGTGTACTGGCTAGGTATGGGGTGCTGAAATTTTTGGAGAACCCTTTGATGAGGACTAGAGAGCCCTTGTTGGCCCGTATTATTAGTTACTGGGATCCAGATCAGGAGGCGTTTGTAGTGCAGGGGCACAAAATCGAGCTGACGGTCCAAGATTTGTATTTCTTGACTGGTCTCCCACCATTAGGGATGGTGGGAAATACACAGCCAGTGTTACCACATGGGCATAGTATTATGGAGTTTGTTGAGCGACATTGTTGACCAGGTGTCCGAGTCAAAGGGACTCTAATATCCATTGGTGATCTAGAGAGGTTGGAGACACAGCCAGCTGCCGCAGCAGTGTTACGGGTCTTGGGTAGCCAGGCATTCCATCACATCACTGGAGGGCAGATGATGATAGTGGAGAGTGTGCTGAGTGGGACCTACTATGGGTGGGCCCAGATGATGTTGGTGTCAGTGAAATGAAAGTTGTCGCTATGCAAGCGGCAAGTGAATCATGATTGCGCCTATGGGACGATGTTGTGCTCTTTCTTCTTTGAGAAGATCCCGACCTTACGACCTCGTGTATAGTTGCCTGATGGAGGTCCGAGAGAGCCCCGGATGCGTCGGTGGGGATGACTACTGTGTAGAGGAGGGGGAGGGGCGGTCGGACAGGTGTTCCGACCAGAGTTCTTCGCGCATTGGGATCAGATGCCATTATACATAGACGACTATCCCTATAGTGGGATGAGTTATTGGGGAGACCTGGACTTGCCGCTTCCGTCGGGTCGAGTGTGGGGGCCCGATGGTAAGTGACAAGAAACTAATATGTTAGGTGTATTTGAGAGTTTTGTGACTAGTATACATGATGCTGATCGAGATGTTTTGTGGAATGCAGATATAGCTCTGGTAAAACCGGCCGAATATATGGGACGACCTGTAGCGACAGGAGCTACAGGGACAAGTGGATCAAGGACGGCGCAGAGGGAGGATATGGATGCTCAGGTGGAGGACATTCGTCGTAGATGTGAAGGGATGCTGATCGGTTTATCGGAGCGTGGTTGGTGGGATTTAGATGACTGGTACATAGAGTTATGTATTGGGTTACCTTTAGAGTGGCGAGGTATCATGCGACGCATGGCAATGGCCAGTCAGGCTATGCATGACCTACGAGCTGCGGGAGCAGAGCCATTGGCTCGGGATCCTCCGAAGAGTGATTAGATGTAGGGCAGGTGGTGCCCCCCAGTGTCGATGTAGGGGCGAGTGGTGCCCCCCATTTTTGTAGCTTTGTTATTGTAACATGCTATGGGCATGTAGTATGTTTCAGAGTAGATGGACTCTAAAAACACGTGTTATATAATATATGTAAGGTATATGTATTTTGTTGATGGTGTTAAATGTTATTGTGTTGTGTGTGATATATGCCAGTCTAGAACATGGTTTGCGATTTGATCTACGTAGTGATTTTGATCTTCGAGGTATATGGCTAAATGTAATGAATATAAATTCATGAATCAAAAGTTTCACTTGTAAATATTGTCTAAACAAGATAGGGTTATGCACACAATAGACACCATTAAGTTGTAAGACGAGAAGTAGGGAATCTAAATGGACATGCATATGGAGGATGTGGTGAGAGAGAGCATCAGTTAAGAGACCACGAACGGCATCATATTCGGCCTGATTATTGGTGGCTTGACCAATGCAGACCCCATGTGCAAGAACAAGGGTATGCAAGGGGGTAAAAATGGCCCAGGGGGCTGAGGCAAGGTTTCGAGAATAGCGACTGGCGCCATCGGCATAATCAAGGTGATAATTGGACGAGAGGGTCGAGGGAATATCATCACAAGACGAGAAAAGGGAGGAAAAGCGGGGACGCATGTTGCGAAGTACATCATAGATACGGATGGGAGTATCGAGATGATGGGAAGGCAAGGAAAGGGGGTGGAAACCACAAGAGGCTGCAAAGCTACCTAGATCATCAGTAGAGGAAGAAGGGTGCACATACGGGTCATTAGGGGAAATGACAGAAGAACAAGAAAAAAGATGGTCAAAACATAAAGAACCCGAAAAAGTGGCGGAAGGGGGATCAAGTGAAACAGACGGAGTGGATTCAGAGGGGATGTACTCCGAGGGGTGTGCGGATGATGACAGGTATAAGAGAGGAGAAGCATATTCGGACATCTCAACATCAGGGGGAGGGATGTCAATGGTAGCCGGGGGATCCTCAAGTAAACTTGACGCATACTGAGCAAGGATGGGCGAGGCAGATTGATTTTTTTCAACTTTGTACTCGCGAATGACCTCTACAGAGGCTCGGTAATGCATGAGGTGAGGGAAATGGTGGGAATAATGGCCATGGACACCACACAGAGCACAGGGTTTGTTGGTGCAAAGATTCTTTGGGTTCTTGGCTACGGATGAGGAAGAAACATAGGTGTCAGGGACCATAGATACAAGGAACACAACTTTAACCATGGGTTGGATACGGGGCAACTCAGGACAAATATGGGTGGGATGACCGATACCATCGCACAAGGCACAAGGCTTGGTGGGTTGGAGAGGGGTAGGGTCAAGTGCGGTGGCCTTGTCAGTGGATGCCCCCTTGCGAGTTTTTCGTTTCTTGCCGGTAGTTGTCGCAGCATTAGGAGGGTTCTACAGAGGGGCCAGGGGCACTGTGGTGGTGGAAGGAGTGACGGGGATCAGTTGTACTGGTGTCACAGCTATGTATGGTTTGGGGTGGCCTGGTGGGGTCTCGGTTGGAGGGGTAAGATACCAAACGGGAATTCCCAAGGTTAAATTAGGAAGGGAAAGGATGTCCATGACGTGGACCGAATAAACGCCGGGGGGGGAAAGGTATCTGACCGCGGGGGTGACCGGGGACCCATTTATATGGTAGGAGACCCGGAGGGAATCGACTGTGAGGGAAAGGAAGGTTCCCTGAGTGTGATGGGAAGTGCCTGGGTGAAAAAGGGCTCATGGACTCGGTAAGGAAGGGCTGCCAGAGGCGTGGGGAAAGATAGAGGTTGCTGACTAGCCGGAGCAGGCTGTGGAAGGCTAGCATGAGACGATTACATCATGCAAACATTTTCTGAGCTGGGGTCAGAGGCGGGAGGAGGGGGAGGACCAAGAAAAGTTCCAAGCAAAGAGGGGTCTTTGTAGACGCCGAGGGAAACACTGATCAACGAATGAACAGTTGGTTTATTGGTGACAGTAGAGATGGTGGACTCAGGGGAGGTCTGAGATTTTGGTTCATGGTAGGTCAATTGGTCAATGGTGACAATCTTGCCATTATGAGGAAAAAACATCTTGCGGTGGACTGCGGATGGGATGGCTGACATGGCATAAGTGTAACTACACCCCAAAAGGATGTTGTAGTCAAGAGGGGCGTCGATAAATTCAACGTTGACACAAACAGTCTTGCCGGCAAGGGTGATAGGACAGTTACGAAAGAGGCCAATGGGCTAGGAGGCATGGCCATCCCAGGCATGAAGGGTGATGGTGGAAGGGGCCAGTTCAGGGGATCCGAGTTGTTTCCAAACCAAAGCGGACATTATGCAGGTAGATGCCCCCTCATTAATAATACACCAAGCAACATTGGCGTTTCAGATTTTGACTAGGATTTGGAAAGCAACTGGGGGAGGAAGAGGGGGATGGTCTGACTGATGGGCATCGAAAACAATCAATTGGTCATCAGCAGGATCTACAGCACCCATGGAAGAGAGCAGAGCCCTCTTTTGAGAAGGACACGACTGGAGGAGTTCCAGGGTTGAAATGGCAGCAGGAGATTGCGCCAGATCATCTACTATGCTGTATGAATGGGCAGCTCGACCAGAGGTAGCATGTCGGTGTAATGGTCCCTTAAGAGGCTTGGGATAAACCTCGGCTTTGGGCAGAGGGATTTGCAAGGGACCATTGGATGTCGATAGAGGCTCTGTAGGACCTGACAATGGAGACTCAGAGAAAGTCAGAACAGGAGGTGTGGAATACTGATGGGACCGAGTTTGAAGGTTCAGGTCGACAGTGAGAGGTGGGTCAGAAGCCATCATGAGAATCGGGTAATAAGAGGAACCAGAAGGGGAAGGTTGAGTGGTTACCGGGGCATGAGGTGGTTGAGTGGCCACGAATACTTGTTGCGGGAAAGTATCGGTAAACACAGCAGGTTGAGAAGTAACGGGGGTGGGAGGGGTAGTAGGGGAGGAGTGTTGTCCCTGTACGGTGGCCTGAGAATCCCAAAGTTTCCGCATTTGTGGTAATAAGGGACAATCATGAGTGTAGTGACCATAAACACCGCAACACGAACAGGGCTTATTGGTGCGAAGTGGCCTGTCCGGCTTGGGCTGAGAGCCCTATGGCTGGTTAGCAGTGGCAGAGTCGATATTGGAAGGATTGGGTCCATGATTACCATAAGCAGATTGATTGCCTCTTCTCCTTCTTTGAGAAGGAGGAAAATTGGGTGCCCCTTGCTGTGCAAATACTTGCCCTGGAGGGTGTAGTAAGTGCGGTTGTGGGGATGGAGAAGGCAAGGGAGTGGGAGGTCCAAATGTTGGAGGAGCTGGGACACCAGGTTGCGGATATGGATAAGGAGTAGGGTGGGAAATAGTAATGTAAGCAGCGGGGTGGGAAAAAGGAGGAGGCATGCCGTAGCCTGAATACATGCTGCCTGGAGGGGAAAAAATGCCAGAGGGGCTGGCCGCTAGAGTAAAATCATGGCCCGGAGGAGGTTGGGCAGAGGTATGTGAGAGGGCTCCAACGATACCGTCGACAGAATGAGATGCCCCCGAGGCATTAGGGCCATCGGGTTTGGGAAGGTTAGGAAGGACAGTATAAACATAACCGGATTGGGCGTAGATAAGGTCATACTTCAAGGCAATTTGGAGGGCGGCTTCTTCGGTTTGGGGAAAATGGGATGCGACATCTTTGCCAATGGGAGGTAAGAGAGAGAGAAGGAACCAGTCCATGTAAACCCGATCTTCAAATGGGGTAGCTCGACATAAGCTTCTTCTGCGCCACCATTCCTAGACATGAGAGGAAAGGCGGGTGGAGGAGGATTGACGGAAGGAGGTTAAAAGCTCGGTGCCAGTGTCGTATCGGAGAGGGAGCTAGAAATAAGATAAAAATGCTTGGGCAATGGTCGCAAAAGTGGTATGGGAGGAGGTGGCCTGTTCAACATACCATTTAGAAGCTTTGCCTGTAAGCGTGCTTTGGAAAAATCGAAGACGAATAGAGCCGTCAGTAATGGAATCAGAGGAACACCACATATGGAAGGATCGGATATGGTTGGAGGGATCCTCACTAGCAAGCCCTTCGAACTTGGGAATGTTGGAGGGGAGCTTGGTTGGCATAGCAGGCCAACTAACATCATGGTAGATAGGATCATTAATCAACTGATTGAAGTCGGGGAGACTAAGGCTGGCCATATAAGGGAGTAATGGGGCAGTCGAGGTAGGTCCCAAGGTGGTTCCACTGGAAACAGGCCCAGCAGTAGTACTGGGGTTGCTGTTGGTGGTAGGCCCTGAAGTAGACATGGTGAAAGTGACAGGGGGAGAACCAGGAGGGGGAGAACCCAAACAATCATAGGAAGAGTCGGAGTGCGGACTCGGGGAAAGACTTACTCGACGACGACGGGAAGGAGGAAGTCGACCAAACGGAAACTGAGGATGAAGGCCAAGAAGTCTCTAGGAGAGGCACCTTGGGGGTGCAATGATGACGGGAAGAAGAAAATCGACAAGGGTAAGGAGGGACAAAATCAAGTGAGGTCAAGGGCAGAAAGGTGTAGTGACAATTGATTTTAAAGTCTTTGGTAGGCGGTGTTAACCAGGCGCTTCTTCACTTAGGGTCAGTGTGTGGCATGCGTTAATTTGAATTGTTTAAACCCAGAGGTTTTGAGAGTAAAAGAAAGAGTGTGCTGTGTAACGGAAAAGAAATCTGCAGTAAATAAGACTAAAAGAATAGAAAATTAACAACTAAAAATGCAGCAATCTAACCCAAGAAGGAGGGTCTCTCAAAACTAGTCTATAAGAGGAAAAAACTAGGCAAAGAACGCTAAAAAGAGTCCAATAGATCGAAGGTCCGGAGGGACTGGGATCTAAAGGGTAAATCTGCTGAAAAGCGGTGCAGAGAGCAGCAAATAAGCAGAGGCAGAGTTGCTACTAAAAAGGAGGATATCAACTAAAAATATAAGAGACAAGGCAGTGGCCTTAGAAATGAACCCAAACAAAATGATATGAGGTGGTTTTGAGAGGGAGAAGAGCTGATCTAAAGGGCTCTGAAAAGGAGGTATCAGATCGGAGAAATAGAGGGCTGAAACTCTAGAAATTCAAACTTCTGAAACAGTAAAGACTCGTCCACAAAAAGTGGAGGGTACTAGGGCCCTAAGGGGAAAGATTCCCTCTTAGTTGAGTGAAGCAGATCAGAAACAGGTCCAACAGGCAGAGACAGAGGCTTGGAAACCCTGATAGAAGCTTCAGACAAACCCAGAAAAAGTGCTGAAAAATTTGCAGAAAAAGTGCAGGTCACAGGTTCTGACCAGTTGGCAGTCCAGGTCGCAGGTTTGGGGCAGAAATGTGCGTCCTAAGGCTCAGGTCACACTTTTTGGGCCGATAAGTGCGACCTGCAGATTCGGCTCTCTCGGCGGCAGATTTCAAAAAAATTTGTCGTCTTAGCTGCAGTTGATGTCTGTCACCTGTGCAATAAGGCCAGAAACACATGGAAGTTGAAAATTTGATTTTTAAGGGTTTTAGGGGTGAAAATCACCATAAAAATAGGGAAAACAAAAAATGGAAGAGAAACCTTAGGGTCTAAAACAGCTGGATATGCAGGAATAGATAAAATGATAGCAGTCGCAAAAGAAAACCCGTGTGGAGTCGCCAATTGTTAATATGATTCTTTCGTCGTAAAAGATCACTTTAGCTACGCATAAAAAATAGCCCTAACATCGATTATGGCTGCAAAATGTCTTTAAGTTTGCTGCACAAATTCAGATCTAAGCACAAAAATACATTAAGCAAATAAAATATAACATGGCTCCATGCATCCAATGAACAAGACATGAACAAAGTGTTTAAAAGAATGTTTTGTATTATATGAAAGAATGGGGCACCTGAGAGGAAAACAAGAAAGGTGCTTTCCGGTTCTCCTCAGTGGGATGGGTTCTTGGAAGTCCTCAGTGTTTCAGATCTAACATATTTCTCTCTTATGGATTTAGAAAATCAAACATAGAACTCAATGGGAGTTCACAAAACAAAATGGAAAATGGTGACGAGGAGTAGATCCAGAGTGATCTAATGCAATCAAGGTGACTAATGAATGTGGAAAACCCCCCTATTTATAACAAAATATTGGGGCAGTCTAGAACTCGGTGCATGAATAAAATATTATTAATCAAATTCTAGAAGCACCCTTTAGGAATATTTTATTATATTTGTTGGAGGGAAAAGGGTTCTTGACTTGGGTCAATTCCTTTATTTATAAATAATAAATAAATAAATAGTTTATTTATCATCTTAGGGAAGTGATGGGAATATAATTAAATAAATAATGGTTTATTTAATTATTTATGGATGATTTATTTAAATTTAACTAAGAATATTATTTAAATAATGATTTAAATAACTTATTCTTAGGGAATAATTAAATAAATAAGGATTATTTAATTAAGTTCATTATTTTGGGTTAAATATGACCAAGAAATATAAACAAATAAGTTATTTTATGTGGTAAAAGCAATTTTACTTAGGGTAAAATTGGTCTTACATGGTGTACTTGGGTTCATCTAATAATAACAGGTTAGATGACCAAAAATTGGTGTAACAGATTGCCCCTCAACGTACGAGTGTTAGGAGCAAATCGTATGACCGAAGTATGTTGTAAGAACTCAATCACTAGGCAGCAAGAGAGAGGTGAGAGAGAAATGTAAGGATGTCTGAGGTGTGAAAGGACTAGACCCTGAGGAGACGAAACTTACAGGTGCAACAAGTCTCTATAAAGTGGTACCTGTGCTAAAGGCGGCGGGGAAGGCATACCTATGCTCGCCGAGACAAAGTACAAAGAATAAGGGCGCCGAAAAACAAAACCGCAATAATGAAGCATGTCTTTGGACTAACGGGGCAGATATTAATGGCCGCTGATGAATCCCACATACATGTGATGCACGGAATAATCGTGGAACGCACAATAATAGTGATATGAGATTTAAAATACCTACATGCGGGGAAGTGCTCGCAAAAAGCGGCGGATACGTGCAAATTCGAAGGGGTGCTACAAGCGGTTGGGGCGATATCATCATGAGAGAGGCTGCAGAGAGAGAGGCTGGAATAGAGAGCATCCCGGGCATGTGGGGAGCTACAGCAAGCCACCCTCATGGTTGAACATCTCACACATGTGGAATCACCAAATAGTTGGCTGCTGCGTCCTTGGACCATCAGGTATATATCACGATCATGCTGGGAAGAGCTCGAACCGAGGCCAGCGCCCCCTAGTCTGACACGGAGAAGCGAGTGATGTCGACGAAGGAGTTGCGCAGAGTCAGGGCAAATAAGGGAACCCCACCTAAGGCACGGGGGAAAATAGTAGAGTGACGACCAAGTAGACACTAATGACGATGATGGAATGAGAGAAACGGAGGAGCGGTTGGACGACCTCTCTTGTTAGAGCATAAAGTGTAGGGATGGCTTGGCAGTGACGGACACAACATCAGGAGGGATAGTGGACAGAGGTACTAAAGGCCATAATGTGTGACATGAGAGAGGGACCGAGCAGGAAAAGATGGAGGACTATGGTGGGGTACAAAGGGACTCGGGATAGACTCCATGAATGTGCTGGTGACTCGATTCGACTGCTCTAAACAAGGGCGACTTGATGGTGCTGCCATGCAGTGAAGGCCCAATGGGGGACCGTAGAATCATGAGTACAATAGGGTATCTCATGATGAAAATCAACACAAACAAAGACAAGTAAGGAGGCAAAGTGGTGCCCCTGGTACAAGTGTTGTAAGTGAATAAATTCGATTTTGAGAAGAGATGAAAAGATCCTTCATGGACAAAATGTGTCGTGGTGAAGTATCAAAACATGAAAAAATAAGAAACACCCATTTGAGTGCTCGGTGAGAGCTTTCCAACGGTGCAGACGGTTTGGAAAACGGGGCTACGGTTTGGTCTTAGTTGGCAAAAGAAAAAAGAGGGGTTTTTCTTCTAATAAGGCATTTTCCCTCCAAAATCATTCATTTGCTTGTGTAGCTGTGGTGAATGTGGAGAGGAGAGAAGGCCCTAAATCTTGTGGCGATCGTAGCGATCAAACCGACCGTTGGAATCGTGATTCGTCAGTTGCAGGTAAGAGGTCTAATCCTACTCTTTGTTTTTGATGGAATCAAAGTTTAGATTAGGGCCTGAAATCTCAGTAACTGCCCCTACTTCCTCACGGCCGGGTCGCACTTTTTGGGGCAAAACCTGCGACCTGGGACGCAGGTTTGGGCCTGAAAAGTGCGACCTGGCCCAGGGTTTTGCTGAAAAGTGCGATCTGTGAGAGGGAGGTGATTTCAGTGCTGTTTTGGGCTGAGACTCAGTTTTTGTGTGAATAGATGCAGTTTTGTGGATCTGTAGACTGAAAAAATGATGTTGTTTTGCAGATATGGCAGATATATTGATCAAATGGAGAGAGAGAGACTTAGGTCCATTACGGATGGAGATCCAGGCGAATCAGGGTGTTCGTCGTGTACTGGCTAGGTATGGGGTGCTGAAATTTTTGGAGAACCCTTTGATGAGGGCTGGAGAGCCCTTGTTGGCCCGTATTATCAGTTACTGGGATCCAGATCAGGAGGCGTTTGTAGTGTAGGGGCACAGGATCGAGCTGACGGTCCAGGATTTGTATTTCTTGACTGGTCTCCCACCATTATGGATGGCGGGAAATACGCAGCCAGTGTTACCACGTGGGCGTAACATTATGGAGTTTGTTGAGTGACATTGTCGACCAGGTGTCCGAGTCAAAGGGACTCGAATATCCATTGGTGATCTATAGAGGTTGGAGGCCCGGGCAGTGGCCGCAGCAGTGTTACGGTTCTTGGGTAGCCAGGCGTTCCATCGCATCACTGGAGGGCAGATGATGATCGTGGAGAGTGTGCTGAGTGGGACCTACTATGGGTGGGCCCCTATGATGTTGGTGTCGGTGAAACGACAGTTGTCGCTATGCAAGCGGCAAGTGAATCATGATTGCACCTATGGGACGATGTTGTGCTCTTTCTTCTTTGAGAAGATCCTGACCTTACGACCTCATGTACAGTTGCCTGATGGAGGTCTGAGAGAGCTCCGGATGCATCGGTGGGGATGACTACTGTGTAGAGGAGGGGGAGGGGCAGTCGGACGGGTGTTCCAACCAGAGTTCTTCGCGCATTGGGATCAGATGCAATTATACATAGATGACTATCCCTAGAGTGGGATGAGTTATTGGGGAGATCCGGACTTGCCGCTTCCACCGGGTCGAGTGTGGGGGCCCGATGGTAAGTCACAAGCAACTAATCTATTAGGTGTATTTGAGATTTTTGTGACTAGTATACATGATGCTGATCGAGATGTTTTGTGGAATGCAGATATAGCTCTGGTAAAACCGGCCGGATATATGGGAAGACCTGCAACAACAGGAGCTACAGGGGCAAGTGGATCAAGGACGACGCAGAGTGAGGATATGGCTGCTCAGGTGGAGGACATTCGTCGTAGCTATGAGGGGCTGCTAATCAGTGTATCGAAGCGTGGTTGGCAGTATTTAGATGACCGGTACATAGAGTTATGTATTGGGTTACCTTCGGAGTGGCAAGGTATCATGTGATGCATGGTGATGGCCAGTCAGGCTATGCATGACCCACGAGCTGCGGGAGCAGAGCCATTGGCTTGGGATCCTCCAGAGAGTGATTAGATGTAGGGCAGGTGGTGCCCCCCAATGTCGATGTGGGGGCGAGTGGTGCCCCCCATTTTTGTAGTTTTGTTATTGTAACATGCTATGGGCATGTAGTATGTTTCAGAGTAGATGGACTCTATAAACACGTGTTATATAATATATGTGAGGTGTATGTATTTGGTTGATGGTGTTAAATGTTATTGTGTTGTGTGTGATATATGTCAGTCTAGAACATGGTTTTCGATTTGATCTATGTAATGATTTTGATCTTCGAGGTATATGGCTAAATGTAATGAATCTAAATTCACGTATCAAAATTTGCACTCGTAAATATTGTCTAAACAGGATAGGGTTATGCACACGATAGACACCATTAAGTTGTAAGACGAGAAGTAGGGAATCTAAATGGACATGCAAATGGAGGATGTGGTGAGAGAGAGCATCGGCTAAGAGACCACGAACGACATCATATTTGGCCGAATTATTGGTGGCTTGACCAATGCAGTCCCCATGTGCAAGAACAAGGGTATGCAAGAGGGTAAAAATGGCCCAGGCGGCTAAGGCAAGGTTTCGAGAATAGCAACTGGCACCATCGGCATAATCAAGGTAATGAGTGGACAAGGGGGTCGAGGGAATATCATCACAAGATGAGAAAAGGGAGGAAAAGCGGGGATGCATGTTGCGAAGTACATCATAGATACGGATGGGAGTATCGAGATGATGGGAAGGTAAGGAAAGGGGGTGGAAACCACAAGAGGTTGCAAAGCTACCTAGATCATCAGTAGAGGAAGAAAGGTGCACATAAGGGTCATTAGGGGAAATGATAGAAGAATAAGAAAGAAGATGGTCGAAACATAAAGAGCCCGAAAAAGTGGTGAAAGGGGGATCAAGAGAAACAGACGGAGTGGATTCAGAGGGGATATACTCCGAGGGGTGTGCGGATGATGACAGGTATAAGAGAGGAGCAGCATATTCGGACATCTCAACATCAGGGGGAGGGATGTCAATGGTAGCCGGGGGATCCTCAAGTAAACTTGACGCATACTGAGCAAGGATGGGCGAGGCGGATTGATTTTGTTCAACTTCGTACTCGCGAATGACCTCTAAAGAGGCTCGGTAATGTGTGAGGTGAGGGCAATGGTGGGAATAATGGCCATGGACACCACACAGAGCACAGGGTTTGTTGGTGCAAAGAGTCTTTGGGTTCTTGGCTACGGATGAGGAAGAAACATAGGTGTCAGGGACCGTAGATACAAGGAACGCAACTTTAACCATGGGTTGGATATGGGGCAACTCAGGACAAATATGGGTGGGATGACCGATACCATCGCACAAGGCACAAGGCTTGGTGGGTTGGAGAGGGGTAGGGTCAAGTGCGGTGGCCTTGTCAGTGGATGCCCCCTTGCGAGTTTTTCGTTTCTTGCCGGTAGTTGTCGCAGCATTAGGAGGGTTCTACAGAGGGGCCAGGGGCACTGTGGTGGTGGAAGGAGTGACGGGGATCAGTTGTATTGGTGTCACAGCTATGTATGGTTTGGGGTGGCCTGGTGGGGTCTCGGTTGGAGGGGTAAGATACCAAACGGGAATTCCCAAGGTTAAATTAGGAAGGGAAAGGGTGGCCATGATGAGGACCGAATAGACACCGGGGGGGGACCAAGGAAAGGTATCTGACCGGCGGGGTAGTGACCAGGGGGGACGGCTCCCATATGGTGGAGACCTAAGGAAACTAACTCAGGAGGGTAGGAAGGTTCCTGAGTGTGATGGGAAGGGCCGGGTGAAAAAGGGTCGGTTGACTGAAGCGAAGGGCTAGGAGCAGGAGGTGGTGGGCGAGATAGAGGTTGCTGACTAGCTGGAGCAGGCTGTGGAAGGCTAGCCTAAGACGATTGCATCATGCAAACATTTGCTGCGCTGGGGTCAAAGACGGGAGGAGGGGTAGGACCAGGAAAAGTTCCAAGCAAAGAGGAGTCTTTCTAGACGCCGGGGGAAACACTAGTCAACGAATCAACAGTTGGTTTATTGGTGACAGTAGAGGTGGTGGACTCAGGGAAGGTCTGAGATTTTGGTTCATGGTAGGTCAATTGGTCAATGGTGACAATATTTCCATTGTGAGGGAAAAACATCTTTCGGTGGACTGCGGATGGGACGGCTGACATGGCATAAGTGTAACTACGTCCCAAAAGGATGTTGTAGTCAAGAGGGGCGTCAATAACTTCAACGTCGACACAAAAAGTCTTGCTGGAAAGGGTGATAGGACAGTTACGAAATTGGCCAATGGGCTAGGAGGCATGGCCATCCCATGCACGAAGGGTGATGGTGGAAGGGGCCAGTTCAGGGGATCCGAGTTGTTTCCAAACCGAAGCGAACATTACGTAGGTAGATGCCCCCTCATCAATAATACACCGACAAACATTGGCGTTTCAAATTTTGACTGGGATTTGGAAAGCAACTGAAGGAGGAAGAGGGGGATGGTCTGACTGATGGGTGTCGAAAACAATCAATTGGTCATCAGCAGGATCTACAGCACCCACGGCAGATAGTAGAGTGTTTTTGAGAAGGACATGACTGGAGGAGTTCCAGTGTTGAAATGGCAGCAGGAGATTGCGCCAGATCATCTACTATGTTGTATGAATGGGCAGCCCAACCAGAGGCAGCATTCCGGCATAATGGTCCCTTAGGAGGCTTGGGATGAACCTCGGCTTTGGGCAGAGGGAGTTGCAAGGGACCATTGGGTGTCAATAGAGGCTCTATAGGACCTGACGATGGAGACTCAGAGACAGATGAAACAAGAGGTGTGGAATACTGACGGGACCGAGTTTGAAGGTTGAGGTCGACAGTGAGAGGTGGGTCAAAAGCCATCATGAGAATCTGGTAATCAGAGGAACCAGAAGGGGAAGGTTGAGTGGTTACCGAGGCATGAGGTGGTTGAGTGGCCATGAATCCTAGTTGCGGGAAAGGATCGGTAAACACAGCAAGTTGAGAAGTAACAAGGGTGGGAGGGGTAGTAGGGGAGGAGTGTTGTCCCCGTACAGTGGCCTAAGAATCCCAAAGTTGCCGCATTTGTGGTAATAAGGGACAATAGTGAGTGTAGTGACCATAAACACCACAACATGAGCAGGGCTTATTGGTCCGAAGTGGCCTATCCGGCTTGGGCTGAGAGCCCTATGGCTGGTTGGTAGTGGTAGAGTCGATATTGGAAGGATTGGGTCCACGATTACCAGAAGCGGATTGATTGCCTCTTCTCCTTCTTTGAGGAGGAAAATTAGGTGCCCCTTGTTGTGCAAATACTTGCCCTGGAGGGGGTAGTAAGTGTGGTTGTGGGGGTGGGGAAGGCAAGGGAGTGAGAGGTCCAAATGCTGGAGGAGTTGGGACATCAGGTTGCGGATATGGATAAGGAGTAGGGTGGGCAGCAGTAAGGTAAGCAGGGGGGTGAGAAAAAGGAGGACGCATGCCGTAGTCTGAATACATGTTTCCAGGAGGGGAAAAAATGCCGGAGGGGCTGGCCCCTAAAGGAAAACCATGGCCCGAAGGAGGTTGGGCAGAGGTATGTGACAAGGCTCTAACGATACCGTCGGCAGAATGAGATGCCCCCGAGGCATTAGGGCCACCGAGTTTGGGAAGGTCAGGAAGGATGGTATAAACATAAGCAGATTGGGCATAGATAAGGTCATACTTCAAGGCGATTTGGAGGGCGGCTTCTTCGGTTGGGGGAAAATGGGATGCGACATCTTTTCCACTAGGAGGTAAAAGAGAGCGAAGGAACCAGTCCATGTGAACCCGATATTCAAAGGGGGGAGCTCGACATAAGCTTCTTTTGCGCCACCAATCCTGGACATGAGCGGAAAGGCAGGTTGAGGAGGATTGATGGAAGGAGGTTAAAAGCTTGGTACCAGTGTCGTATTGGAGAGGGAGCTAGAAATAAGATAAAAAGTCTTGGGCAACGGTCGCAAAAGTGGTATGGGAGGAGGTGGCCTGTTCAACATACCATTTAGAAGCTTCGCCTGTAAGTGTGCATTGGAAAAATCGAAGACGAATAGAGTCATCAGTAATGGAATTGGAGGAACACCACATATGGAAGGATCGGATATGGTTGGAGGGATCCTCACTAGCAAGGCCTTCGAACTTGGGAATGTCAGAGGGGAGCTTGGTTGGCATAGTAGGCCAACTAACATCGTGGCAGATAGGATCATTAATCAGCTGATTGAAGTCGGGGAGACTAAGGCCGGCATATAAGGGAGTAATGGGGCAGTTGAGGTAGGTCCCGAGGTGGTTTTACTGGAAACAGATCCAGCAGTAGTACTGGGTTTACTGCTAGAGGTAGGCCCTGAAGTAGACATGGGGAAAGTGACAGGGGGAGAACCAGGAGGGGGAGAACCCGAACAATCAGAGGAAGAGTTGGAGTGCGGACTCGGGGAAAGACTTACTCGATGACGACGGGAAGGAGGAAGTCAACCAAACGGAAATTGAGGATGAAGGCCAAGAAGTCTCCGGGAGAGGTGCCTTGGGGGCGCAATGTTGACGGGAAGAAGAAAACTGACAAGGGCAGGGAGGGACAAAATCAAGTGAGGTCAAGGGCAGAAAGGTGCAGTGACAATTGATTTTAATGTATTTTCCAGGCGGTGTTAACCAGGCGCTTCTTCACTTAGGGTCAGTGTGTGGCATGCGTTAATTTTAATTGTTTAAACCCAGACGTTTTGATAGTAAAATAAAGAGTGTGCTGCGTAACGGAAAAGAAATCTGCAGTAAATAAGACTAAAAGAACAGAAAATTAACAACTAAAAATGCAGAAATCTAACCCAAGAAGGAGGGTCTCTCAAAACTAGTCTATAAGATGAAAACACTAGGCAAAGCACGCTAAAAAGAGGCCAATAGATCGAAGGTCCGGAGGGACTAGGATCTAAAGGGTAAATCTTCTTAAAAGTGGTGCAGAGAGCAACAAATAAGCAGAGGCAGGGTTGCTGCTAAGAAGGAGGAGATCAGCTAAAAATAGAAGAGACAAGGCAGTGGCCTTAGAAATGAACCCAAACAAAACGATATGAGGTGGTTTTGAGAGGGAGAAGAGCTGATCTAAAGGGATCTAAAAAGGAGGTATCATATTGGAGAAATAGAGGGCTGAAACTCTGGAAATTCAGACTTCTGAAACAATAAAGACTCGTCCACAAAAAGTGGAGGGTAATAGAGCCCTAAGGGGCAAGATTCCCTCTTATTTGAGTGAAGCAGATCAGAAACAGGTCCAAAAGGGCAGAGCCAGAGGCTGGGAAACCCTGACAGAAGCTTCAGACAAACCTAGAAAAAGTGCTGAAAAATTTGCAGAAAAAGTGCAAGTCGCAGGTTCTGACCTGTTGGCAGTCCAGGTCGCAGGTTTGGGGCAGAAGTGTGCGTCCTGAGGCTCAGGTCACACTCTTTGGGCTGATAAGTGCGACCTGCAGATCCGTCTCTCTCGGTGGCAGATTTAAAAAAAAATTTGTCGTCTCAGCTGCGGCTGATATCTGTCACCTACGCAATAAGGCCAGAAACACACGAAAGTTAAAAATTTGACTGTTTAAAGGTTTTAGGGGTGAAAATCACCATAAAAATAGGGAAAACAAAAAACGGAAGAGAAACCTTAGGGTCTGAAACAGCTGGATATGCAGGAATAGATAAAACGACAGCGGTCACAAAAGAAAACCCGTGTGGAGTCGCCAATTGTTAGTATGATTCTTTCGTCGTAAAAGATCACTTTAGCTACGCATAACAAATAGCCCTAACATCAATTATGGCTGCAAAATGTCTTTAAGTTTGCTACACAAATTCAGATCTAAGCACAAAAAGACATTAAGCAGATAAAATATAATATGTCTCCATGCATCCAATGAACAAGACAAGAATAAAGTGTTTAAAAGAATGTTTTGTATTATATTAAAGAATGGGGCACCTGAGAGGAAAACAAGAAAGGTGTTTTCCGGTTCTCCTCAGTGGGATGCGTTCTTGGAAGTCCTCAGTGTTTCAGATCTAACATTTCTCTCTCTTATGGATGTAGAAAAGCAAACATAGAACTCAATGGGAGTTCACAAAACAAAATGGAAAATGGTGACCAGGAGTAGATCCAAAGTGATCTAATGCAATCAAGGTGACTAATGAATGGGTAAAACCCCCCTATTTATAACAAAATATTGGGGCGGTCTAGAACTCGGTGCATGAATAAAATATTATTAATCGAATTCTAGAAGCACCCTTTAGGAATATTTTATTATATTTGTTGGAGGGAAAAGGGTTCTTGACTTGGGTCAATTCCTTTATTTATAAATAATAAATAAATAAATGGTTTATTTATCATCTTAGGGAAGTGATGGGAATATAATTAAATAAAAAATGGTTTATTTAATTATTTATGGATGATTTAGTCAAATTTAACTAAGAATATTATTTAAATAATGATTTAAATAACTTATTCTTAGGGAATAATTAAATAAATAAGGATTTATTTAATTAAGTTCCTTATTTTGGGTTAAATATGACCAGGAAATATAAACGAATAAGTTATTTTATGTGGTGAAAGAAATTTTACTTAGGGTAAAATTGGTCTTACATGGTGTACTTGGGTTCATCTAATAATAACAGGTTAGATGACCAAAAATTGGTGTAACAGGTCTCATGTGCGGGGTTGATGAAGCGAAGATGTCGCAGATGGGATTATGTTGATGGAGGTATGGCAGGCCAAATACGGTGCGCGAAGGTGCACTTTCAATCTGCTTGTACAACCTAATCGTCCGGGAAGGGGGTTTAGTTTAAATGGTGAACTTAACCTTATGCATGATATGTGGATGGGCATGAGGTGCTTCCTAGACTAAAATGGTATGGCCATGGCGTCACTTGTGGGGTGATGTATGGTCTACTTTGGATGACGATCGCCATGGAGGGGAGGCTCTACCAACCATCCCGGACGTTTATCATATGCAAGGTGAGGTGATGATAATCGTGGTCGGGTATGAAGACCCTATGGTTTTATTTCGAATGGAAAAATGATGTCAGGATATGCAAAGTTTTCTGGGACTCTATCATGCTAAGGGTAGAATGATACCTGCTCCAGAACTTTCAGTGGATGGTGCTGTGAACGGTTTGTGGGTTCTTCCTGCAAAAAAAAACTACCTCAAGTGAAAGCGTCTTCTTTTCATCCAATATTTATTGAGAAAAATGAATTTTGGAAAAGAAGATGGGAGGGTGCATACCTTCCGGCGCTTGAAAAAATATTTCTTTAAAAAGTGAATGTGGGGCATCGCTTTTGTTCGTCATGGTATACTGATGATGGTGCAACTTAAGTTTTGCAAAACGAGCCTTCTGATCTCCTGTTATGGACCTCTAAAGTTCTGGAAAAGGGCGATAAATATGGGATTATGGCCCTAATCCTATTCATTTGTACTTGTTGAGTATTGGGATATCAGAGGTGATTGCAGAGCTTTTCTTGCCATTGCGGTCAGCCTATGTACCGAGGATTAGTGATATTATACCGAGGTAACTTCCATGACGTCCTGCATTTCAATTTTTTCAGTTTGGTGATGCCGGGGCCCATACAAATTGGGTTTGTACGGCCTCAAAGGGGATTTTTGTCCTAGATTGCGTGGGAAATCTAGGCAAAGAGGCGCCCCCCTTGTGCTTATTTTCTAGGTACAGCCACGCGAAGGCACGCTATTCCTTCCTTTTTGCGTGAAGGGCGCGCCTGTGAATGAAATAGGCATGCAAGGGTATGGTTTTTGTAAAAACTTGGGTTTTTGTTGTCCCTTTTGATGTTTCTCCTCTGTACTGATGGGTGCCTATTGCTTGGCAGGTTGGTGTGGAGAAAACGAGATTGGCCCAAGATCTAGATCGCTCTGGCTGCTAATGTTGGGGCGCGCTGTCAGTTGGCTGCATGGGGCCTTCTGAAATTTGCTGAAAATGAGTTCCTTCAGTCACAGGACCGATTGTTACGTTACATCATACAACATTGGCACAGGAGGTGCAATATGTTCATCTTGAGGGGGACGAACTTGATTATCTGTACAGAAACGGATATATACTTTGTCACCGGATTACAGCCTCACGACGAGGTGCTGAGGTATCCACTTCCTGCTGGACGAGTGAACATGGACAGGTTCCGGAGGAGGCATTGCGGTGGTGCGCCTCTTACTGAGGGGTGCATAAATATTGCATCAGTGACATATGTGGCTAAGCGGTGTGCTCTGGCCATTATTGTGTGATTGGCGGGGTCATTTGCGCCACATCGGGCATCGAGCCCACAGGTGGGAGTTTTACGCCATTTGAGGAACGAGCATTTTTTCGATTTTTCCCACTTCTGCTTTGATGGTATGGTGTCACAACTGAATAGGGTCCAACGTGGATCCAAATCATTTGCGTACACTATCATCTTATGTAGCATTATGTAGGAGAGGGTCGTGCTGCTGAGGTCCGTGGTGGCTGTGCCTATTGGGGGGTCAAAGGAGCCACGCATGAGGAGGTGGGCCCCGGTGATGCCACGCGGTGGTGGTGGCATGGTGGGTCATTATTGGAATGATACGATGGAGGCCTGGTTTGAGGCCAATATACGGATGTTTTTTCCATACCCATACGTGGGGATGGACTTTCAGGGTGATCCAAATATCGGTCTCCCTTTCAGTTATGTTTGGGGTCCCGCAGGTATGTGCTATATTTCTGCATTTATTCGATTTTTTGCGTACTTGAGTGTTATTTATTGACACTGACATTCTTTTGGTTACTCATGCAGATGTTGGCAAGGTGGGATGCCCAGTGCCGACTGATGGGTCATGATCCTCTACCACGATCGTCGGGTGGTCGAGGAGGAGGTGCCATAGGTGGACCAGATGGGGGTGTCGATGGAACTGGAGGGGATGGTGCTGGACCTTCTGGTGAGGGCAGCAGCTCGGCTACAGTGGAGGTAGTGGCCGAGCGAGCTCGTGTCGATGTGGCTGAGGTGTGCATCGCAGTACTTACGGCTCAGGTGGATGCTCTAGAGGACTTCCGAGGTCGAGTGGACCATTTGACCCATGGGATGCCTACCCGAGGTTTTATGGATGACTTCGAGGAGGCTTGGCTAGAGATAGTGATGGCCCGGGAGAGGGATTACCGGCCCACTCTATGACAGGTAGCTATCACAGTGGCGACAACAGCTCCGGTGGTGGCTCCAGGAGCAGTGGTGGGCCCTAGTGCTCCTCTTGAGGGGGCACCCCCCTAGAGTATATTTGTACACAGGGAAAGCACCTGTTATGAGGATGCTTCCCTTATGTTTTACTACCGTTGTATTTTTGGGCTAGCCAATGGGCCAGTGATACTATTTTTGTGCTCAGATACACATATTTTTTTATATATATATGAGAGATCTTTTTGCGGCTCTACATGGTGTGTTATCTGTTTCGGTTAATGCATTTTGTGTTATGCTGATGGATATCTATGTTTTTGGTTTTTTATGTATGGTATTTTATTCGTAATGCATTCCAGACTAGGATATTGTTAGATATGCAATCAGCTGCTTGGTTTTGATTCCTTGACACACATGAGAATGTAATGTAATCAAATTGTTTGCTTAATATTTTGGCACGCAAATATTTTCTAAATAGGTTTGCGTCTCTGGTTTCAAATGTTTGGTTTAATTGTGATACCACTAACTGGGAATCTAGGTAGACATGTATATGGAGGGCCTCACACATAAGTATGATAACGGCGTCATACTCTGCCTGATTGTTGGTTGCTGATCCGATGCACATGCTGTTTGAACACAGTGGTGATCGATCAGGGTGGTAGATGACCTAGGCGGCTGCAGCTAAGTTTTGAGACCATCATGATACTCCATCAGCAAATCCAAAATAGGGTTCAAGTTGGTGATCCATGTTGGTATTTTGAGCGCGTTTTAGGTCTTTGGGTCAAAAATATTTTGGTTTTGGGATTTTTGTGTACTCTAACTCTAAGGGATAAGGGCTACTGGGGCCCTTATGGGTAGAATTTCTTGAGGTAAAGGCCGTTGACGAGGTTACTGAGGTAGGTCCCGTTCGGTTCTGTCAAGATGTATGCCCCCTTCCGGAGACAATGTTTGATGATATAGGGTCCTTTCCACAAGGTTTCAAACTTTCCTAGCCCTAAGGCTTCTTTTGCAACATCATAGCAGAGGACTAACTCTCCCTCAGTAAATGAGCAAGGGGTGATGTGGCTGTCGAATGATGGTTTTACCCTTTTTTTATAGGCCTCGTTGTGTTGCAGTGATTTTTTCCTGTTTCGTCAACTAGCTCAAGTTGTACTAGGCGTTGTTCTAGAGGCTGGGTGTCATCAAGGAGTTCGATGGCGATATGCAAGTTTGGGATCTCGCATTCTATGGGGATCATAGCTTCGATCCCATATACTAAGTGGAAGGGAGTAAAACCAATGGAAGTCTTAACTGTCATGCGGTATGTCCATAGGGCGGAGAAGAGCATGTGGTGCCAGTTGGTTTTGTGGTTATTCACCATGTGTTGTAACATAGTTTTGAATACTTTGTTAATGGCCTCTACCTGTTCGTTGGACTAGGGGTACTATGGTGAAGCAAATTCATGGGTGAATCCGAGATAATGAGATAGCTCCTCGAAGACTTTGTTTTTGAAGTGCTTTCCGTGGCCAGAAACTAACTCTTTGGGGATGCCAAACCGGGCTATCACGTGGTTGAATAGGAATCGAGCGGTGATTTCTATTGTGTTTTCGTATGTGGGTATGGCCTCGGCCCACTTGGTGAAATAATCAACAGCCACGATGATGTATTTATGGTTGCCTGATGAGGCTGGGTTACAATTCATGAAGTCGATTCCCCACTTACAGAAGGGGCCAGCTATAATGACAGGATGCAGAGGAACGGGTGGTGCTCTTGGCTTGTGGTCGAAGTGTTGGCACCGCTCGCATCTTTTGACTGTCGTGATACAGTCATGAAACAAGGACGGCCAAAAATACCCTGCTTATAGGACTTTTTGGGCGGTAGCCATTCCGGATAGATGGCCGCTACACGCACCTGCATGGCAGTCGTTCAGGGCTTGCTCTACTTGATTGTGAGTGAGGCATCACCGCAAGATTATATCGATGCCTCTTTTGTATAAGACATCTCCTATGAGGAGGTATCGAGGGGATTGTTGGTGTATGCACCGATGGTCGTCTCGCGTGATGTGAGGCTTGAAATTTTGGGTTCACAAGAATAGGATAATATCCCCATACCAAGGGTCATTGGTTGCTATAAAGGATAGGTGTTCATCCAGTAGTGAATTGTTTACTGGTGATCCTTTGGAATCTCCTGGGCGGTCTTTAATGACTCTGATAGGGCAAGTGCCTTTTTTCTTTTGGGAGAGCGAAACTGTAAGTCGTATTCTTGGAGAATTACTATCCAGCGGGCGTATTTGTGGTTCATTAGTCGGCGCATGAGCAAGTATTTGATGGGATTAGTATCTGCTATGACATTGGTTGTTTTTAAGATGATTTAGTGGCGAAGTTTCTGTACTGCGTGGATTAATGCTAGGGCAGTTCTTTCTTTGGGCTCATATCTTAATGCGGGGCCTGATAGGGTTTTATTGACGTAATAGATTACGTGCTCCTTCCCATCTGGACCCTCATGGACCAATACTCCAGCCAACGTGGAGGCGAAGGCTGATAGATACAGGATATAATCCTCGTTATAGTCTGGGGGACTGATCAGTGGTGCTAAAGGTAGTGTTTCTTTTAGTGTGTCGAATGCTTGTTGGGCAGATCATCCCATTTAAATGGGATGTCTGGCGGAGGAGGCCCAGGAACCCTTGAGCACAGGTGGCATAATCTAGGACAAAGCATCTCAGAAAATTGGCCTTTCCTTGTAGGCTTTGGAGTTGCCCGAGGGTTCGAGGTGGAGGGACTTCTTTAATGGCTTGAAATTTTAAAGGGTTGACTTGAATCACTTGTTGGGACACAATAAAACCTAACATTCTTCCTGCATTGACGCAGAAGACGCACTTAAGAGGGTTCAAGCGCAAGTTGTATTGATGGCATCGTTGGAATACCAATCGTAGATCCTCAAGATGGTTAGAGTGTTTCTTAGAGCGTACCATAAGGTCATCTAAGTAGGCGAGGATAAGGTGTGCTAAGTCATGAAATATGTAATTCATGGCCCTTTGGAAGGTAGCTCCGACATTTTTTAGGCCAAATGTCATTACCTTGTATGCGAATGTGCCCCACGGGGTGGTGAACGCAGTTTTGTACTAATTTTTATGGCGGATATGGATTTGATTATATCTGGAGAACCCATCCATGAAGGATAGAGACTTGTGGCCAGCGCAAGCATCGATAACTTGGTCGATGAATGGGGTGGGATAATTTTCTTTAGGACAAGCTTTGTACAAATCTCGAAAATCGGTGAAAATGTGTATGGTGCCCTATTTTTTCATGACGGGAATAGGGTTAGAAACCCAAGATGTATAGGCGATGGGATAGATAAACCCAGCTTTGTGAAGCTTGTATATTTCTCGTTTTATTGCTTCTGCCTTTGACATGTGCAGTTGTCGTTGTTTTTGGTGGACTGGGGTTACATCCGGCCAAGTGTCAATATGGTAAGTGAAATATTTGACATATTTCCTTCCTCAAACGCATCGGGAGCAAGGATGGGGTTTTTAAACCAGTCGACCTTTCCTGATGGCAGAAAGTTTTTTGATTCGATCGCATAGATCTCTGGTTCGGTTGTCTTGTTAGGACTGATTGCCTTCCGGGGAAGAAACAGCGAGCGGTGATACATTGCATCCCATGGGTAATCATGCTCCGTCATGGTTTCCAAGATATCCTCATCCGAATGAAACAAGGTCTTGAAGGGGGATTGTTCCTTCTTAGGTTTAGACTGAATGGGGGTGATCTTGGTGGAGCTAGTTGAGAAACACGACAAAGATTCCATCGTGGATGCAATGGAACCAGACATCGTTGATAGATTGCAGACAGATTGGGTCTGTATTGTCATAGGGATAAATACTCTTGTAGTTGTAGATGTCTCGACACTTATGGTAGATGAGCAGATAGCTTGAATCATGGTTCTGACGCGTGATGTCATGAACCATATGTGGTGTGTCATGTCGTCGGCATTTGGCGGGGGATGAATTTCCCTAATTGGCTGTCTTCCAGATGGCCACAACGAGGTGGATGTATTTGTCACATCCTCTTGGGTCGTCGAACTGTTCATGGAATCCTAGTCCACACCATCTTCTTGAGAGAGGCAGACGATGGTTGATCGCATACATTCTAAAGCTGTGCAAAATCTTGGTACGTAGTGACAATGATGTACAGGGTGGTTTTCCCCACATATCTGGCATGAATATTGAATGTCCATGTTAGCACGGTACACTACATGGACTGGGTACCATCATTGGAACATTTCCAAGGCTAGGCATTCAATGATGAAATGATCAAGTTCATCGCAAAGTACGCGCCTTTCGACTGGGGGAGACGGTATGGTAGGGGGTCATTCGGGTGATCATTGCTCTTCCTGCAGGTACAAGATGATACGAGGCTCATCATTGATAGATTGGATAGAGGGGTCCTCTTGATAGGATCGCTCGATCGCGTGTAAGGCATCCCTATACCATGGTATTTCTGGACAATGGTGGGTATAATGCCCATAGGTGTCACAGAGGGCGCATGCGTGATTGGTACGCAATGGTTTTCCTGTACTTTTGGTGGCAAGTTCCTTTTTATGGGAACGTCGTGTCGAGGTGCTTGCCTCGCAGCAGAGGAGTGGTTTTAATTCATCCAACTCCGGGCATAAGTGGGTAGGGTGTCCTGTGACATCACACATAGCGCAGGCTGATGACTCCCTTTGCATGGTGGGGGTCACCACTTTCTTTCCTTTCTTGGCAATTTTCTTTGTCATGGTCACCGGTTTCACAATGGGAATTTCCCTTGCGGGGAAAGTTTCGACTGTTGCTTGGGTAGGTTGGGGCTCCTCGGGACCGGGGGGCTTTAACCCAAATGTAGTAATGTTGGTAGCTGGCATTCCTGGAGGGGGAACGAGACACCACACTGGGAATGCCAATGATATATTGGGTAATACCAGTGTTGCCAAGACCTGCTGGGAGGTGAAGCCAAGAGGTGGGTAGAGGAAAGGAGTTTGGGAGGCGGCATAGACTAGGGAGGCTACAGTAGTTGATGCCTCGGTGTCGTTACTGCTTGAGTTCATGTCCTGACTAACCTCGGTGCTTGATGTGGACAACATGCATACCGGGGCCCCTGTGGTATCGGGCGATACCTCAGGGATAATGGGAGGATATCCTAGGAATGACCCTAGGACGGATGACGGTTTGAATTGGCGAGGGCCATATTCTTGATACTGTAAAAGAACATCTGTAGCAGTATCTACATAGGGTAGAACCATATCTGTGTTGTTCAAGGGACACTTTTCACTGTGCGTCAGCTGGTCTACTGTGATGATTCGATCCTCGTGGAGGAACATCATGATGCAGAAAAGGGAGGATGCTATGGAAAACATGGCGTACATGTAACTCCACCCAAGGAGTATATTGTAATCCAAGTGAGCGTCCAAGACTTCGATGTCTATGTGGACCATCTTGCCGGCTAAACAGATCGGTACATTTTGGAAGAGATCGACGGGGGTCGAGGGACGACCGTCGTATGCTCTGAGTGTGATGACAGAAGGTTTGAGTTCAGGGGCTCCTAAATTCTGCCTACATTCTTTGACATGATGCATGTGCATGCACCCTCGCCAATGACACATCGGTGAATAGTGATATTCTGTACCGATACTGGTATCTGGAAGGCGACCATGGAGGGAAGCCTAGGGGTGGCTTTCTCTAAGTCAAAAGCCATCATGCGCATGTCGGCAGGGTCGATGACGCCTAATGTGGAAAGTAAGGCTTTCCGTTGCTTTGGGCACGACTGCAGTAATTCTAATGCGGACATAGCAGCAGGTGATTGAGCTAAATCGTCTACGATGTTGTAATTGTGGACTGCTTTGGAGTAGCTACCTGCTCGCCTATTAGGCCCTTTTATCATTTTTGGAAATGGTTCCAAAGGAATATTTGGAATGGTTAAAGGTGCAGTCGGCGCGTTCATACAAGCCCCTGATGTACTGGTGTCTGGTGGGGTGTCGTAGCTGTGATTCTGAGTTTGGAAAAACATTTCTTCCCTAGCCATGTAAATTTCATGGTTGTTTTTCCCAGAATTGTGAGGGTTTTGCTGCTAAGTGCTAATCGTTCCTTGATGGGGGAAGGGTTCTTGCATAACCGCAGTTTTTTGGGAAGATCCTCCTTGTCCTTGGTTACTCTGAAGCTTTTTAAGCTCAGGGAGTTTGGGACAGTGGTGAGTATAGTGCCCGAACTCACCACATATTTAACAAGAATGGTTTGTTCGTAGAGGTGGCCTTTTGCCTTGCTTTTTGGAATTGCTTGGCTCCTGGTTCTGATTCCAGTTGGAGTTACCTCCAGCCTGGGGTCGCGGTGGGTGCTGTTGGTTGTTGCCCCCCCTGTCCAGGGTTCCTTTTGGGCTTGTTTTTTACCTTTCTCTTAACCACGTTAGGAGGATAATTCTCCCGATCATACTGGTGTGGTTGATTTTGGGACGGCTGCACAAAGTTCATCTGTTCATTGTTTTTCGTAGGTGGGTTATGTGCTTGGGACTGAGCATATTTTTGTCCCATGTTTGCACCTGGTCGTTGGGGGGGAGTTCTTCCGTCAATTTTTCTTCCTACATATTGGGTCCCCTCAGCTGGAGGATAAGGTCCTCCTTGGTGATACGCTAGTGCCCTATTAGTAAAAACTTGCTGCTGCATATGATGACTTTGAAATCCGGGTTGAGACATGTTCTGGGTAGACCCATGTGTGTAACCAGGATTCTGACTATTGCTGCCTAGGTACCCTTGGGTCATTGACCCAATAAGTCCGTTTGCAGAGTTAGACGTGCCTGGAAATTCTTGATAAGATTGCAGGCGTGGGGCGTTGGGCAGGATATTGTATATGTATTTTGATTGCATGTAGATCAGTTCAAGTTGTTGGGCTTTACTGATTGCGTCCTCTTCGAATGTGGGGTTACGTTGCGCCACATCCTTTGAAATCTCCGCCACCATAGTTTTCAAGAATAAATCTAAAAGGACTTGGTCGTCGAGTTGTGCTTTGCATAAACTGCGACACCGTCTCCACTCATGGAGATGTTCTGAAATATGGGTAGAGGGGGATTGTCTGAAATGAGTCAGTAACTCCATTCTCGAATCATGGTGAATGGGTAATTGAAAGTATGTGAGGAACATGGTAGCGAGGGTGCTAAAGGTTCTATGTGAAGCAGGAGGTTTCTATACGTACCATTTCGCGGCCACTCCCGTAAGAGTGCGTTGAAACAGCCTCAACCGAATATTATCGTCAATGATGCTATTCGATGAGCACCACAAGTGAAAGGTAATTATATTATTTCCTGGGTTTTCCGCTTGCTTGCCTTCAAACTTTGGTATGTCTGAAGGGAGCTTCGTGGGCATGGGAGGCCAATTGGGGTTGTTTGCAATGGGGTCATTGGTGAGCTTGGTCAAATCCGGTAGATTTAATGCTGCTAAGAAGGGTGACTGGGAGGTTGACACCATGGCAACGTGTGAAGACACGACATTCTGGTTAGAACGAGGGTTAGTCTATGACGTACCCTATTGTGAATTCAGCTGGCTTCCTGTATGGGATGCGCTCCTCTGCCCCCCAGGGGGCGAGGGGGGAGTGGTGTGCGATGTGGTGTTGGGAGACCGACTAAGGTTCCCAAATAAGGTTTCTCCAAGAAAGGAGGAACCAACCACTGTGGAAATGTTCCATATTTGATGCCTAAACGGCAAAAGACCTAGAACCCCTCCCGGTATGGGGGGGAGGTCCAAAAGACGCCTGGACCGACAAGGTTCTGTTGAAACCATTTGAGTGTTGACCAGGTTAGGTTTTGGAAAAAACTTTTGAGGGGATTGAGTCAGTGATCATGACAAATTTATGGCCACAAACATAAAACAAAGCGAAAATGAAATGAATTTTTCTTTAACTTAATCTATGTGATAAATCAAGCAAAAAAAAGGTTTTGTTTGTTTGCGTGTGATACTCAAAATCCTAGAAGACTTAATACGTCCTCACACACTCAAAAGTAACCAGGCCTTGAGAGGATTTCTTGCGAGTGCTGGCACAACGTCCCGTAAGAGCTGGCGACGCCCCCAGTCAGCCGAAGAGAATCAACCAAGGTAAGGGTAGAGGGTCTGACGCTTACCTGCACCGTCACTTATAGGGTAAAGGAAGCCCTAGTTTTGGCCACTAAGAACCACCATCCCACGTGAGCGTTTGAGTCTTGGGCTTCTTGGTAGTCAGCTAACCATACCGAGTATCATCTGGGTCAGGTAGCCCCAACTGATACCGCACACCCTGCGCCTAAGCCTAACCCCCTCTGAATCGGGTCTCTGCCGCGCTCGGGTTTTCTTTTCCATGGGCTGATAGGTGGATTTTAAAGCTCCCTAAAAGCACAACTTCTATGTTTCAATGTGGAGTGTGATCAAGGTGGCTTATTAGATGCCTACCCCCTTGATCCTAACTTAATCTAAAAATTCTCTTGTGGCCCCTGTGGGGAGAATTTAGTGAGTTGGTTTAAGTTATTTTTAGGTGGCTTCTTTTCTTAGTGGGTGAATGTGTGTGAGCGTATGGTGAACAATATCATAATTTGAACATATGGATATCAGTGATCATTTACAAACTTCCCCTAGTTAAACTATGTGGCGTTGTTCCTTGCTCAAATAGAAAGCATTTGCGGATAATGGGCTGCTTCCAAATCCTCCTAGTTAGTCTATGTGAGTGACTAAAGTTAGATGGTGAATCATGAATGTAGAGAATTCATATGCTTGTCTACAGTCTCCAAATGGTGCAAAGATAGCAGAGATTACTTGCTCTAATTGGTGATTCAATCCTAGTCCTGCAATTTCCTAAATGCAAAAATTGAATTTAAACTAAACAATTTCTACACTAGCTTATGCATATGTGGCTTTGAGCCACTTACTTGGACTAGTTAAGCTAAGTGTGCATACCAGAATGTGCAAAAAACATAAATTGTTCGAAAAGCAACGGTTAATTCGCCCCCTACTTAAACTATGTGAACACTTTTTGCAAAAACCAACTTAAATGAAAACTAACTAAATGCCTACAGAAAGCAGCAAAAAATGAGTTCTTAGAAGCTGTGGGGTATCAACACAGGTGTTGGAAAATACATTAGGGGCTGCCCAACACACTTACAAGTAGAAAAAATGCAGAAAATAGGGAGAAAAAATCTCTCTGCAATTTGCGCACAAAAGCCCTTGACAGGTGCGCCTTCCTACACGCGGGTCACTCCTGAACGCGTACAATGTGCCTCTATGCACAAAAATTGTGCGCAAAAATCCTACAAGTAAAAATATTAGGAGCTGCCTTCTTTAGTCTGTCATCTCAGTGAGTCTAGGGACTGCAAGATGGGTCAGAGGACTGTCAGCTCCACTCCAGCATAGACAAAGGTTCTCCTGCAAAATATGGCACAACCACATAAACTTGAAACACGTCAGTGGAGTCTCCAATCCTGTTGTTGTGGATTCAATGCACGGGTGTGCGAAATCGCACGAGCTTAGAGAGTGTGGTCTACTCTCTAAATTATTGGTAACAGAAAGAAAGTGGGGGGAGCTCAAAAGCATAAAACTTAATGGAAATAATATGCTGAAGTATGCTCTGTTTAAACTAAAACTAAAAAAACACAAATATAAAAAAGATATATAGAGAGTTCCAAATAATAATAATGCAAACGATGGCTCGATGGCCTCTTCTTATTAAATGTTCGAAAAGGAGAAGAAATTTTACCCACTTGTCAAAGGGCACCTAGGCAATGGTTCTGGGTCCCGATGCAAGGATGTTTCCTTCCAAGCTCTGCCTCTGATGCAGTCTCACTCTGTCTCTCTGTTTGTTGAAAATGAAGCAAGATGATGGAGCTTAGTGAAATGAAGTCGCCTTCACTAAGTTGGCCCGCAGGCAAATTCTGGCACAAAATCTATTTTTAGACATATGGAGCATGGTTCGGGGATTCCAGTTTGAGATTCTTGAAGTATGTGTCATGTTGGTAAAAAGAGATGAGACTCTATTTTTGAGGTCAAAGAGGTCGAAGTCTATTTTTAGACTGCCTCTCCTTAAAACAGGGAAGTCAAATATTATTTACCCTTAATAATATTTAGACTATAAACTACAGTTTACTCTCTTGGAGCACTTCGGTTCGAGCTACAGAAGTGGCTCATGCATCTGACAGAGGAATCACGTGGTTCCCAAGGGTTTGATGGCATCATGCATGGTTGACTTCAGTTGGACTTCAGTGGCAGAAGTTTGGAGGAGTTAATGAGACAGCTAGTGGAGTTGTGTTCTGTTTATTTTAGTTGAACTAGTTGAGATTAGTTTAACTAGATAATCAATTAGTTATGAGTGGAGTGAATTAAATATTATTTAATTCATTAATTAGTAACTCATTATTCAACTCAGGAACACATCAGTTCACTACAGTGCATGATCAGTTCAGTGGAGACCAATGAAAGAGGTAGATGAAAGGGTGGAGTTAGCTATCAGTGGCGACATCAGTTGTGCATGAGATTTGCACCACACTTGGAGGAATTTCCCATGATGATTGCACTGTCAAGCCAAGGGGATTCAAACCTTGGATCTCTATATAGACAGGCCATGATTGCGCAATAGAGGCAAGGCAATTGGCGGTGAGTTTTGAACCAGTAACCTGTTCAAAACTGAGCTAGATTGTGTGTAACTTTATGAGAAAGTACTGAGTACTTGTGAGGAGTATTGTACTGAGTTTGTTACATGATTTATCCATTATAATATACACAATAGCTGCGAGGTTTTCAGCTATAAGCTTTCCCCATACATACTGTGTTAATGTGTATGATGATTTGATGTGTTATCGCTTGATTTTATTTCCGCATGTGTGATGATATGAGTGGAAGAGATTATGTGTTGCATATAAATTCGAATTGTATGTGATCAGGATAGTCTCGGTGGATAATTAATCATTATTCAGCAAATTTCTACATGGTATCAGAGCTATTGAAGTTGAGATTGATCATCACAGTGATTACAAACTTATTTCGGTAGACAGAGTCTGCATGCGGGCCAGGTAGCCTCCGGATTCATCTTTCTTCGGAAAGTGAAAGGTCTGGTAAATGCCCCTTGCAGTCAATCTCTGTGCTAGAAATAATTTTTTCTCACGATCTAGAGCGGTTGAGCTTTGAGGTGGAATTCGAAATTTTGCAGCAGTTTTGTTTTCTTGGTGCCGGTGTTGAAAATGTCTTTCAACGGTTTGCGACTCGAATATGCTCTTGAAGGTAGTTCGAATTATGTTTCATGGAAGGATCGCATGGAGGCAGTATTAGAAGATAATGGTCTGAAGGAGTTTGTAGATACGGATGTCCAAAAGCCCACTGATCCTGCTGAAGTCGAAGTATGGCAAAAGAAGATGGCGAAATGTCGAAGGATCCTGTTGGAGGGCGTCAAGGATCATATTGTATCCAGCCTGCATGGAAAGGCTTCTCCATTTCTAATGTGGAAAGCTTTCCACGGATCTATTCCAAAGTAAGAGTGACCAAAGGAAGTCGGCGCTCAAAGATAAGCTCGGGAACATCAAGATGGAGAAAGGCGGCAGTATCGCCAAATACCTCACGAAGTTCACTCGGTGCAGAGATGAGGCACGGGAAGTGTGGGGGAACTATCGATGAAGAGGACATGGTCGACATGGCTCTCATTGGTCTTCAGAAGGCTTGGCACTCATATCAAGATAGTGTCAATGGTCGGAGAAGGCTGCAGGGATGGGAACGCCTTTGGGCGGATCTCATGCGAGGAGGAGATAAGGAGGACTACTCGAGATGGATCTTCATCGAAAGGGAGGCGATGAAGAAAAGCTGCGCTTTGGTGGCCAAAGCAAAGAAAGGGAAAGGGTAAGAAAACCTCTCATTCGGGTGCAAAGGGCAAGAAGCGAGGATATGGCGAAAGTGAAGTGTTTTCACTTGCCATGATCACGGACATTATGCTACCAATTGTCCAAAGAAGAAGAAGAACAAGCAAGCGGGAAGATCTGCGAGATGGAGAAGCTTTGGCTTCACGATTCGAGCTTGAATTTTCAGCGATTGCATGCTTGGTTTCAAGTGTCTTGGGATCGGTATGGTTCTTGGACGAGCGGTGCGTCATTTCATATGACGGGAGATCGGGAGTTGTTCTCGGATACTGGAGGACAAAGATTTGGGTGTGCACATCGAGATGGGCGATGATGGTAGATACGAGTGCGGCCGGTATCGGTACCATATCCTTTCGAGAGAGTACGGTAAACCCTTTGTGCTTGAAGGATGTCATGCATGTACCTGGATTGAAGAAGAACTCGATTTACGTGGCGATGTTGGAGGATAAGGGGTATGATGTGGTCTTCGGCGAAGGAAAAGCATTCTGCGCAATAAGACTACCGGAGAGACCCGGAAGATAGGGGGTTCGAACCAAGAACCTTTATCGACTTGCGGGTAGATGGTTGCGCGGCTATGGCATGCAAAGCGGGGAGAAGTGGTGAGCGGGGATGATGAGGGGCGAGCGTGGCACGGGAGATTGGGCCACCTTCACGATGGAGCTTTGAAGATTACGCGGCAGATTTCTACTCGGGCTTCCTAAGGGCACCCTTGCGCGGTCGGATCAGGTGCAAGGGGTGTACTTCTAGGGAAGTATGTGAAAGCCACCTTTCACGAGAAGGATAGTCACGCCACGACGATCCTTGAGAGAGTTCACACATACGTGTGTGGTCCTTTCTCGATTGCTTCGATAGCAAAGCACAAGTATTATGTGATCTTTGTTGATGATTTCTCTCGAAAGTTCGGATCTTATTCATGCAGAAGAAGAGCGATACATTCGCGAAGTTACGTGAGTTTAAAGCATTGGTCGAGAAGGAGTCGGGGAAGAAGGTGATTGCTCTAAGGAGTGATAATGGTGGTGAATTCATCTCGGGCTGAATTCAAGGATTCTACGAGCGCTGAAGGGATTTGGAGAGAGCTCATCGCACCCCATAACCCACGAGCGAGAACGGGGTGGTCGAGCGGAAGAACGAACGATCGTGGGTGCGCACGAGCGATGTTGCATGATCGGGGGCCTACCCCTTCACTTGTAGAGGCAGGCATGTACATATGACGGTGTATGTGCGAACCGTTTTCCTCACAAGGTTCTTGGCATGAGTACACGGAGGAGGCTTATTACGGCAAGAGGCACGATATTTCCCATTTGCGAATTTTTGGTTCTCTGTCTACATGCATGTGACGAAGGATGCGAGAAGGAAGAGCTGGGATCCAACTGGCGAGGTTGGAATATTTGTGGGGGTACAACGATACACCTCACAACTACCGGGTGTATTTGTCGGACGGTCGCAAGGGCTCGTTGTGCGACGAGGATATAAAATTTCGGGAGGAGAAATCCATGCGGTGTTCACTTGAGAGGGAGCTACACTTGCATGCGGATGAGAAGGGCTGGTAGTTCCTAAGGAGGAGCTTCCGGATGTGGATCAGCCACAAGAGGAGGTTCGGGAGGTGGACGAAACCACCCATGCGGCGCCAACCATCGAGAGGGTGCATGCGCACTACGGAAAGGCCGAGCGGCGGCTCGGGATGCGAGAGAAGGTTGTAGGACCACCTACGGCACGGCGCGAGACAGAGACGATCCGCGGGATCGGTACACTAGATACATGGCTCTTGTGAGTCAATGTGTTGTGACTGAGCCATCCTCTTTTGAGGAAGGTTTGTGGAGGAACTTGCATGGGTTGATGCCATGATCGAAGAATATGATTCAATCATCGGGAGAACAGGTGCATGGGAGATTGTCCCAAGACCGGTGGGGAAATCGGTGGTAGGTTCACGATGGATCTACAAGGTGAAGCGGGCGGGCGGCAGGGAGTGTGGAGAAGTACAAGGCGAGATTTGTCGCCGTGGCTTTCACGGATCGAGGGGATTGACTGTGAGGAGACTTTTTGCACATCGCATGAGGTACTCTTCCATACGGACGATCCTTGCTCTCTCGGCGCGAGATGGGGTGGCACATTCATCGGATGGATGTGAAGACTCGCGTTCCTCAATGGAGTTATTGAGGAGGAGGTGTACATAGAGCAGCTCTGAAGGTTTCGAGATCTTCGACGAGTGAGTCGCATGTGTGCCGACTCATGAGAGACCTTTGTACGAGTCTGAAGCAAGCACCTCGTGCTTGGTACACTTGGATAGACGACTACTTCACTAGGGCTTGGATTCTCCAAGAGTGAGGCGGATCCAAACCTGTGCCGAGATT
The DNA here is from genome assembly GCA_034641835.2 of Pinus albicaulis. Lineage (NCBI taxonomy): Eukaryota > Viridiplantae > Streptophyta > Pinopsida > Pinales > Pinaceae > Pinus > Pinus albicaulis. Next base: position 1,147,984,957 of record CM076579.1, on the reverse strand, counting down.
GTGGTGGAGGGGAAGTTTTTGATCATCGTACTTGTATGTAGATGATCTGATTTTTGGCCGGCGATGGGCGAGTTGATACTTTCATGCAAGGAGGATCTTGCACGAGAGTTTGAGATGAAGGACTTGGGCATCCTTCATTATTTCTGGGATTGGAGATTTGGCGGTAGCGGCGGAGGATCTGTTTGTTTCTCGGGGGCAAGTATGTCGGAAGATTCGGAGAAGTTCAACATGCAAGGCTGCAAGCACTGTTGACACTCCTCTTCCTGGTGGTTGGAGGAAGGAGGATGCTACTTCGGCGGAGGTAGTGGATGCCACTCGTCTATCGGCAGGTTGGTGGGGTCGCTTATGTATCTAGTCAATACACGACCCGATATATGCTATGCGATTAACCGACTTTCGCAAGCTATGGTTAAGCCTACCAAGCTCTTTTGGAAGGCGAGAAAGCATTTTATTGCGCTATATCAGAGGCACATCGGGATATGGTCTATGGTACAGACAGGAGGATGGAGTGAAGCTTTCTGGTTTCACTGATGCAGATTGGGCAGGGAGCCCAACAGACCGGAAGAGCACTTCCGGAGGAGTTTTCAGCATTGGGTCGACAGCAGTTTCCTGGTACAGCAGGAAGCAGAGATCCGTGGCACTCAGTTCAGCAGAGGCCGAGTACATGGCAGCAAGCTTGGCTGCATGTGAGGCTATTTGGATGAGGAAGATCCTCGCAGGTTTGTTCAGGTTGCATTTGGAGCCTACGGTGATCTACTGTGATAACCAGAGCTGCATCAAGCTCTCGGCTAATCCAGTATTTCATGATAGGTCCAAACATATCGACATCAGGTACCATCATATCAGAGATTGTGTTCAGCGGAGAATCATGATGCTTTCATATGTTCCCACGGAGGATTAGGATGCTGACATCCTGACGAAGGCGCTCACCAGGAGCAAGTTCGAATTCCACGGAGGCAGGATAGGGGTTGCAGATAATCCATATCTTGCTGAGAGGGAGTGTTGAAAATGCAGCAAGATGATGGAGCTTAGTGAAATGAAGTCGCCTTCACTAAGTGGGCCCGCAGGCAAATTCCGGCGCAAAATCTATTTTTAGACTATGTCTATTTTTAGACATATGGAGCATGGTTCGGGGATTCCAGTTTGAGATTCTTGAAGTATGTGTCATGTTGGTAAAAATAGATGAGACTCTAATTTTGAGGTCAAAGAGGTCGAAGTCTATTTTTAGACTGCCTCTCCTTAAAACAGGGAAGTCAAATATTATTTACCCTTAATAATATTTAGACTATAAACTTCAATTTATTCTCTTGGAGCACTTCAGTTCGAGCTACAGAAGTGGCTCATGCATCTGACAGAGGAATCACGTGGTTCCCAAGGGTTTGATGGCATCATGCATGGTTGACTTCAGTTGGACTTCAGTGGCAGAAGTTTGGAGGAGTTAATGAGACAGCTAGTGGAGTTGTGTTCTGTTTATTTTAGTTGAACTGATTGAGATTAGTTTAACTAGATAATCAATTAGTTATGAGTGGAGTGAATTAAATATTATTTAATTCATTAATTAGTAACTCATTATTAAACTCAAGAACTCATTAGTTCACTATAGTGCATGATCAGTTCAGTGGAGACCAGTGAAAGAGGTAGATGAAAGGGTGGAGTTAGCTATCAGTGGCGACATCAGTTGTGCATGAGATTTGCACCACACTTGGAGGATTTGTCCATGAAAATTGCGCAGTCAATCCAAGGGGATTCGAACCTTGGATCTCTATATAGACAGGCCTGGATTGCACAATAAAGGCAAGGCAATTGGCGGGGAGTTTTGAACCAGTAACCTGTTCAAAACTGAGCTAGATTGTGGGTAATTGTATGAGAAAGTACTGAGTACTTGTGAGGAGTATTGTACGGAGTTTGTTACTTGATTTCTCCATTATAATATACACAATAGCTGCGGGGTTTTCAGCTATAAGCTTTCCCCATACATACTGTGTTAATGTGTATGATGATTTGATGTGTTATCGCTTGATTTTATTTCTGCATGTGTGATGATCTGAGTTGGTTGAGTGGAAGAGATTATGTGTTGCATATAAATTCGAATTGTATGTGATCAGGATAGTCTCGGTGGATAATTAATCATTATTCAGCAAATTTCTACATTGTTGTGGTGGACTAAGATGTTGGGTGGCCAACAATCGAGTCCTCTTTAGCTCTAGCTCCAGGTCACACACAATGCTAGTGTTGCTTGGGCAACTTTGGCCAGCATAACCTTGTGATCACCCTTCGTTCATTTCTTGGTGGGTTTATATAGGTGAGCTTCAAATCCTCCCTTCCTCCCTTGGTACATGATGGATGGTGACCCAAGGGAGAGGTGTGATTCCATTGTGTGCTCAAATATTCTTTTGTGTGCTCACATAATGTTTAAGGAGGCACCGATGCTGTCCTTAGGTGGATTTCACATCACTAGTATCTATCCTTTCCTTATTGTGGTCCCAGAAAGTGACATTTTTACATTTCCAGGAATGCACGCTTATCAAGAAAAAAGGCATGCAGAAGGTGCTCTTCTCGAAGGAAAAAGCGCGCATTTGAACATTTATGACTAGTTCAAATCTGATTTTCTCAAAACCTTAGAGATTTTAAATACTTCTTGATTCCATAATGTATTATTGTCCTATAAATCCTTGGGCTCGAAATTAATTTATGTCGTCTTCTGCTATAGGATTTTCCAGTGTTAACACCTGCCATGAAGGGGAGCAAGGGCGTAGCCGGGGTAGTGTCTGTTGCGCTCCCACTAGTGGTATTCCCAGCATGAGGTCCGAAGTTACCACCAGCATTAGGTCTTGCACCAGACATGGTGAAGGTGACAGGGGGAGAACTGAAGGCGGAACGAGAAGGAGAACCCAATGAACCAGAAGAAGAGTCGAAGTGTGGACTCGGTGGAGGACTAACTCAAATCCTACGCGGAGGAGTAATTCTTCCTACCGAAAACTGAGGATGAAGGCCAAGAAGTCTCCAGGATAAACGCCTTGATGGTGAAATGATGACGACACAAAGGAAAAAGAGACCGACAAGGGCAGGGAGGTGCAGGATCAACTATTTACAATGTCGAAACAAAGGCAGAGAGGTGCATGATCAATTGATTTCAATGTTTTTAGAGTCTTTTCTTGGCAGTGTTAACCAGCCCTTTTTCGCTTAGGGTGTGTGTGTGAAGTGTGTAAATTTTAATTTTTAAACCCAGACTTTTGAAGAGAAAAAGAAAAAGTGTGTTTTATAGCTGCAAATAAACCTGCAAATAACAGTATATAAGCCTGCAAAAATAGAAAATAAACAGCTAATATTGCAATAATCTAAACCCAAGGAGGCGGGCCTCTCAACAACTAGTCTGTAAGTGGGTAAAAAAAAATCAAAACACACTAAAATAGCCAATAGATCTAAGGTCAGGAGGGAAAGGGATCTAAAGGACAAAATCTGCTGGAAAGTGGTGCAGAAAACAACAAATCAGAGTAAAATTTGTTGTAAATGAGGTGGCGAAAGGCTATCTCCTGGAGGGAAATGAAGTGAACCCTAGAGGAAAACCCAAACAAAGCTAAATGAGGTGATTTGGATGGATAACAAGCTTATATGAAATGGATCTAAAGGTGAGATATCAGATCTGAAAAAAAAGGGTTGAACGCTTTGAAAATTTCAGACAACCTGCAATAGCTAAAAATATTCCATAAAGTGTGGAGGGTACTGAAGCCCTAGGGGGCTAGGTTCACACTTAGTTGAGAAAAATAGAACAAGTACAGGTCCAAAACGGGTGGAGACGGAGGTTAGAAAACCCTGAACAGAGGCTCAGACAAACCCAGAAAACTTTCATAAAAATTCCCGCAAAAAGTCCAGGTCGCAGTTTTTGACATGTTTTTAGCATATGTTGCAATTTTTGGGCTGAAAGGTGCGTCCTAAGGGTTCAGGTCACAATTTTTGGGCCAAAAAGTGTGACCTGCACTTTTGGCACTCTCAACGGCAGATTTCAGAAGAAAAAAATGTCATCTCAGCTGCGGCTGATGTCTGTCACTTGCGCAATAGGTCCGAAAACACACAGAAGTTAGAATTTTTAATGTTTTAGGGTTTTATATGTTAAAAAAAACATCAAGAAAATAAAAAACAAGAGGCTGAAGAGAAATTATTGGGTTTGAAGCAGTTGGATATGCAAGGATAAAAAAAACAACAACAGTCGTAATCGTAAACCCGTGTGGAGTCGCAAGTTGTTAGTATGAATCTTAATTCCAAGCATACGAAAAAATACCACTTTAGCTGTGCATAAAAAATAGCCCTAACAGCAAAGATGGCTTCCAATATCCTCAAATCTGCAGTTAGGTGATCAAGATAAATGTTGCAAAAATCTATATCTATGCATTAGAAGACATTAAGCAGTAGAAAAAGCAAGATTTACTCCATGCATCCAATAGACAAGACAAGAATATGTTGAATGAATTTTGTATTAATGGCACCGGGGAGGAAAACACATAAGGGTGTTACCAGTTCTCCTCAATGGGATGGGTTCTTGTAAGTCCTCAGCTATTCAGATCTAAAATTCCTCTCTCTTGATGGTGTAGAAAACCCAGACAAAAAATGGTAGCAAAATATGACTATGATGGTGGATCAAAGTCAAACCAAAAGTTTAGATCCAGAGTGATCTTTAGGCAACAAAAGGTGGTAAATGAATGGGAAAAACCTTCTATTTATAACAAAATATTGAGTTAGTCTAGATATTGGTGCATAATTAAAATATTATTAAACAAATCAAGATCCAACTTTTATGGAATATTTTATTATATTTGTTGGAGGGAAAAGGAATTTGACTTGGGTCAAATCCCTTTATTTGTAAATAATAAATAAATAAATGATTTATTTATCATTTTAAGGATGTCATTGAGTAATAATAAAATAAATAATGATTTATTTAATTATTTATGGGTGATTTAGTCGTATTTAACAAAGAATATTATTTAAATAAGGTTTAAATAACTATTCTTTAGGAAATAATAAGATAAATAATGATTTATCTAATTAATTTCCTTGTTTTGGGTTAAATATAACCAGGAATATTAATCAAACTGTTGTTTAATTAATTATTCCTTGAGGAAAATAAAAAAAATGTAGATTTATTTAATATTTCCTCATGGGGTTTCCTGTTTAGACCATAAACAACTTAATAAAGGTGGTTTACTAAGTTATTTTCATAGTGAAAGCAATTTTACTTAGGGTAAAATTGGTCTTACATGGTGTACTTGGGTCCATTTAATGATAATAGGTTAGATGACCAACAAATGGTGTAACAGTGAGGGAAATAAACAATGCAAAATAATGAGGATGCTATGGAATCCATATCATATATCCAGTTTCGCCCAATAGAAGGTTATAGTCTAATATTGCATTGACTATTTCAACTTCGATATTAACAGCCTTGCCCCCAACACAGATGGGAAAAGTTGGAAAAATACCATATGGCCTGTGAGAATGACCATCAAACGCAGTTAGAAGAGTGGCTGAAGGAACAACTGCGGGAGATCCAATACCCTTCCAGCATGCAAGAGACATTACACACGTGGAAGCGCCCTCATCCACAACTGTTCAAAAGATATTGAATTTTTCATAAGTAGACCTAATATGGAAATCCATATGATGAGGAAGTATCTTTTTAAAATTAGACATATCAAATGTGATCATAAGAGAATTCTTTGGATCAACAACCCCAATAGGAGTGAGAAAAAAACTCCACCGAGCCGAACAAGACAGGAGCACCTCCAACGCAGACATGGCACAAGGACTTTAAGCCAGTTCTTCTACAATCAAGTAGTTTTATGCAGCCTTGGCATTAGGATTGATCGTTTTACGCTTTGAGGATGCTTTTGGCATTCGAGGTATAGGCTCAACAATAGGCCTCGTAATATGAAGTGGCTCAGTACTATCAGGAGCACCCTTGGATTTCGAAGACTCAGCTTCGCCATAGTCATGAGATCTCATAGAAATATCTATGTGAGCACTCATCATGTATATGTTTGATGTATTTTCCCCTTCCTGGTTGCCCCCAGAGGAAGCCCCAGTATTTAGATTCGCGCCAGCAAGTAATTTCCGCCCTTGGGGAAAAGGGTTTGTTAGCACAGCCTAGGAACTAGAAGAACCCTGTTGAGCTAACAAGCGCCGCACATCTTGAATTTTAGGGAAATGGTGCATAAGATGATCTCCAGTGCACAATTTGCATAGAATTTTCACTTTCTTTTTATTATCCTTTTTACCCTCTCCAACATGATCGTTGGATTTGTTTGTATTCCCATTCCCATCCTTGTCCTTCTTCTTGTTATTCCATCCCTTCTTCTTCCCATCGGATTGTTGATTTACTTTGGGGTTGGAAGTTTGAACAACATTAATTGCCAAGGATTGGGAAGGAGTTGACACTAAAGGCATAGCCTGAGCAGAAGAATCAGATTGTATGGACAACTGTTGCAATTGACTTAGCAGGTTGGCCATACCACTATCAATCGAATCGATAAGCCCATCACCATCAGGACCGGGTTTAGTTTTGGCTAAGTCTAATTTGGAGTGAGGAGCATCCGAATTTTTTTTATTAAGGACTCTAGACTGAGAATAAATCAGTTCTAACTATTGAGCCCTAAAAATATCTTGATCTTCATAAAATACCCTTGAAAGGGATACATTCTTAGAAATTTCTAGCTATAAATATTTCAAAAACCATTCAAGAAGGAATTCATTCGGGATTTAGGCTTTAATGAGCCTCTTCCTTCTTCTCCATTCCTAAATATGATCAGAAATGTGAGTTGCCTTATCCTGCTGAAAATTGGCCAAGAGGTCATTCCCGGTGTCATAATGGACAGGTAACTGAAAATGATTTAAGAACATGGTAGCCAACTCTCCAAAATAGCAAAACGGCCCCCAGTTAACTCTATGTACCATTTGGCGGCATTTCCAGTTAAGGTTCTTTGCAATAATATCAACCTAATTGAATCATCGATCAGGGAGTTCGAGGAACACCATAAATGGAAAGTGGTGATATGATATGTCGGACTCTCGCCAGTATTCCCTTCAAATTTTGGAATGTCTAAGGGGAGCTTGGTGGGGACCAGAGGCCAACCCGAACTATACCAAATAGGATCGTTAGTCAATTTTGATAGGTCTAGAAAGTTTATCATTGCCAGAAATGGTAAGTGAGGAGGAGCCTGGTAATTCCATCCCCCATAGGAAGGATTCCCCACATTCTGAAAAGAATAACCTGGATTTTTTGAGGCACTAGGTTTCCAGATGTTGTTCGTAGAGAATTCTAGGCCATAATAAAATCCTTGTGACCCAAAATTCGGAGAAGGACACCCCCCCCCCCCAACATAGAGTTATTATACACAAGACCATTCCCTCCAACTGAGGTATTGAATGAAGAAGAAACCCCTTGGTAAGGATTCCAAGAATTTGCAAATGCATAAAAAGCCTAAGAATTACTCGATGAAGGGAAATGAACATTTCCTTGCTGACCAGTGAGAAACTAACTCCCCGCTCCTAACGCTGTAAAAACAGGGTTCCATCCTAAAAAGACATTAGAAATTTAACCTCCCAAAAAAGGATTGAAACCTTGACTCTGAGAGGTAAAAGGTAAAGATCCTAAGGAAGGGGTTGAATGAGGGATGCACCCACTTCCAAAGGGGAACTCTTGAAATGAAGTTGATCCACTAGCCATAGAAGGTATGGGCGTGGAGACAGCTAAAGCAATAGAAAAGGAGAAAGAAGGAATTCCACTAGTGGGCATTCCATAACAAAAGGGACCAGACTTAGAAGCATGTGCTTGGGTGTTTCTAGAGCCAAACACAACATTACTAGAAGTGATTGTCGATATAGCAATAGTACCCCTCCTTCAACTGAAAGAGGAGTCTGAACACTTGCAGTGTTCATAGCTAAAACTGTGTTCCCAATCGTGGCCATCAAAAGAAAGGGATATGATGGAAAAGGACTAGCCAATCTTTGAGACTCAGGCTCAATGTATTGAATAGAGTAAGGATAACTAGCAGGAAGAGGAGATGGAAGAGACTCATCAGGCTGAGGTAATTCCTCTATTTTGAACTCTTCTACTGGAAATAAAACTCTAGAGATGAGTGGAGCGCTCCTCTCTATACTGACACCGACACTAGAACCACCCACAGAAACAACAAGCCCCAATGGAGGATGTCTCTCCGTTATGTTCGAAACCACCAGGTGAAAATCACATGCTGAATTACTCTTATGCCTTCTTGAAGAAGGCTCAGCACTCGCGAGAGATAACCCACGAAGCCTCCTCAATCAACGAGGTGATCAGTCAGCGACTTTAAGAGATTAATTTTAGACTTAAAAAATATATGAAGCTAAGAAATCTAGAAGCAAAGAGCACACTCTAAAAATTTCCTAAGATACAGCCAGACAAGCAGCTCACAGGTATTTCCGCTCTGGTTGATGAGGACTAGACACCAAAATACAAGAAAGCGAAATAATAGGACCTTCCAAAAATAGTCTGGGGTAACTACGCCCCATTTCTATTAGAGAAGGTAAAAAAAAACAGTTACACTGACCTCCTAACAACATCCTTTGCTGGTGCAAGTCCCCAAGCTTCGCAAGGGCACCCTCCAGAAGTATTAATGGAAGTGATGCAACGTCTGTCTCAGGTACCATGGGTATTCCCCCCCCGCATTCACATGTGTGGTCCATAAGATAGGCAGCTAAGGGTACCAATCCATATCGGCAGCCAGGTGAAATGATCTTAGGTCAACATTCAACAAATATGAGAGGGGGTATCTCTCTTCTCTGCCTATACTATCCCTTGCGCTTGACTCTCTGGAGGAGAGATTTCCTGGTCCACTTAACGACGTTGGATTTCACTCATTAATAAACTTTCTATGTTTAACAATTTGAGCGGCCTTGGAGAGTTAACTCTCCACTCACCTAATCCAAGGCCCTACAACCTAGCTAGTTGGTTTATGATTAATGACAATGATACAAAAAAATCTAGTTGCTTTTAATTATATCACTTGTTTTAAATTCGTTGTTACTTAAGTCAAGGGTACACGGAAGTGAAACTGACGGTGTTTTATAATGCAGAAGAAATCAATGAAAACCTAGTTACATGCAAATGCAACAATTTCCTTTCGATGAAAGGTGATCTCTACATGGGTTCTACGAAACTAATAAGAAAAAAAATTATTTTTTCTTTTCAAACACTCACACTTCACACGATCCAGAAAGCTACGAAAAATACTAAGATGATCAAATTCACTTAATGCAAACTACCAATGATATGCAAATCCTAATATCCTAACTCTAAAGAAGCAAAAAAGAGTCTCTAGAAAGACAATGGTTCGATCACTTTTTGATAGAAAAACAAGGCTAGTTCCAAACAGAACTCCTATGCATAAGAATGCCAAAATGCACTTGATACAAAAGAGAGAAATCAAAGAAAGACTTCCTTCAAAATCAAGCCAAGAACAAAATACTAGAAATTAACAAAAAGCTTCAAAAGATATAATGAAACCATAAAAACAAACTCAAAGCAAAACCTACGGAATGTTAGGTTCCCGTGCTTTGGCAGATTGACGGACCAAATGACGGAGTAACATCAAACCAATCTTTGGAGCCCTAGGACCTAGCCTTCCTAGACTCAAAGAGGGCTCTATCTAATGAAGCGAAGGATGTGAGCTTGTTCGCTTAGTTTGTTTTAGATTTTAGGCTAGTTGTTAAGTGTGTTTGTTTGTTTGTTTTTTAGTTGTTTGGAGGAAAAACTGATCAAGTGGATAAAAATAGAACAAGAAAATGAGATCAACTGGGCTATGGGGTCAAAATCAAGCCAAGGATGTTAAGGTAATGGGTAGGGTGTACTGCAGGGCCGATTAAGTATAGCGAATGGATATTTTAGGTGGTTTATGAAGTGAAATGAACATCAAGTTTGTGCAAGACAAAGAGATATTAAGCATAAATAGTTTAAACAGCAAGCATTCATGTGGTAGGGCTAACCATTAATCACTATGAATGAAACTCAAACTAATAAATGCAGAAAATAAACAATCAGGTGATGCATAGAAGTATAAGACCCTCTAATTTTGGGAAAATCAACTTCAGTGGTTGAGAACACATGTAAGACAAACCAACAGCTCAAAATGTGGAAAGGAAACTCCTAAGCAACACATTAAAACTGATGAGAACTTTTAAATAAGTCTGCAAGTATAGGCAGAGGGCAAGATCGAAACAAGACCTCTCTGATTTAAACTAGATAGTCAATACTTCAAAGGAGATTTCATTAATGAGGTTTAAACAGCTATGAGTAAGCAGGGCATACCATGAATCAAACAAGATAGCATGTCATAATAATCATTAAGGAAATAAATAACAAGTTCTTAATAGACCAAAGGGCAGTTAAGAATCCTTTGACATGACCAATAAGGATGAAAACATAGAAGCTGCAATGAATCAGAAATTTGATGTGCCTCCATGGGCATACCTCAAACTATTCTTTACTGACCTACAACAAGCAAGAAGTATGGATACATATGTGAAAGACTAAGAAAATATAACTGAAAAGAAGCACAATACCATCTACCAAGCCATGAAATCCTGCACATAGATCCTCTCCATCATCTAGGCAAGCAAGTCAAGCTATTCACTCCATAAAACAAGTCTAATCATCAAAACTCATAACATATATTACTCTAAGCTCAGTCAAGTTCTTAAGCTCCTCAAAGTCCAGCTTGTTTAACAACTCTTCAATCAATAATATTACAATGATTCTCCATGAGTTATATAGGAAATGAGAAGATAAGCTTCACAAAACTGACAAAAGGAAATATAGCTTGGCAAGTATCCTGATGGTCTGGTTTTAAGAAAAGTTTATAGTGATTCAAATCTAGGTATGCTTCTTTGAACCACTTTTCTCCAATATAGGGGATCTTAGTAGCTTTGGAGACAGCCCTAGGAGTGAGTTTAAATTCCAGACCTGCTAAGTGGACATGCTTTCCTTGCAGCCTCAGGGCGAACAGTTGTGTTAAGGGAGGTTAATTGGTGACCTCCTAGCCCATTTTTGGCAAAAATCGAGGCAGCCCACCTCATGGAAGTTAAAAATAAATGAAGGGGATTCATTTACTTCTTGAGTTGTCATAGGCTCAAACCTTTTGTGAAATTCACCCTTGCTGACTTTCTTTGGAGGCATTTTGCTTTTGATACCCTTTACTGACTTATCAAAACAAATTTTCAAATGATCATTGAAATATGTCCTCAATAAAAACCTTGTTTTCCTCTTTGTGAGACTAAGTTTTGTTTTTAGTTGGTAAACAAGTTTTTGTTAAGTGGAAAAAAATTCCCTTTCCTTTTGACACCAAAACTCTTTTCCCATTGAAAACTGTGTTTGTCTTTAGCTGCTCTCAACAAGAAATCCGTTGACAATAAACATTCCTCCTTTATCACTATTTCTCTGTATCTTGATAAACATGGTAGTTTTAATAGTAACTGTGTTTTATTTAAGCACTGGCAGACAAATTTTTGATTTTGAGAGGAGGTCTATTCTCCCTTTAACACACAATTGTTCTTCTCTTATCATTATTTCTCTTTGATTTTTAAACAAACAGAGTACCCTTGAAAATGGCTATTTTTTATCTTCTGAAAATCACTGTTTAAGGTCCCCCTTTTAAACTGACAAACAGACCTTCTTTAATCACTATCCCTTGTTTTTTTTAGAAAACATGGTGGTTTCTAGCATAAACAGTATTTTTTCCCTTAACAAGACTATGTTTTTTCTTCTCAACCAAATTGACTCTTAACCCTCTCAAACTCAAGAACTCAGGTGAAGAGTACATTAAATAGCTCATAAAATGTATGTGTGCTTTTTGGAGAAGTCTTCATCGTGAAAAAAATCAATTTTGAGGTGGATTGGAGGCAGTTTGAGTGGCACTACGCTCCTGTGCACAGGCACGTAGCGTTGAACGTTGTGTTTAAACTGTCAGGTTGGGCCCTGGGCGCCCGCTGAACACCGGGCAGGTCTGTCGTTTGACACGCGCAGGCGCGTTGCACGCCGCTACAAGCGCATCGCACCGTGTGCAAAAATCTTCGGTGAACGCCTACAGGTGCGTCGCGCTAATTTCCAGGCACGTCGCGTCCTAAAAACGCGCCTGAAAACTATGTAAATCGCTCACTCAGGGTTTTGAAAACCGTTTTCTTCGCTCCTTTGCATAATATAAATGATCTTTGACTTTGAGGGATTTTATAGCTCTTTTTTTGAAAACGTTTTGAACGCCTTTTCCCTCTTTTTTGGTGATTCCTAACTTTTTTCCTTTGTCATCAAACTGAAGGTTTCCTTTAAAAAACAGTGTCTCTCTTTTCCAAACAAAATTTAAATTTTTTGTGACTTTCCCTCTGCTCGTTTCTAGGAGGAGGCAATAAAAATGTGTTTCTGACCCTCCTTGACACTTTACCCCTGTGTGGTTGTCAACTGAAAAGGCTTACAAGAAAATCACTAGTGCAGCCTCTCAAAACATAATGCAAATCCACTGTTTTATGAAGTGATGAGGGTTTTTTTTTTAAACTGTGTTGGTCTTTGTTTGTTTACAAAGATGTCACCATAAGAATACTACTGCAGCCAGCTTAAAACCACTATGCCAATCCACTGTTTGTGAAGAGAAGGAGGTCTTTAAACCATAATTTTTGGCTTCTTTTTGTATGATGAAGGAGGCCTACAAGCCATGATTTGATCCCCTGATTGTTTACCAAGGAGATTATCATTTTAAAACCACTAATGTAACCTCTTGAAACCATAATGAAAACCCACTATTTTATGAAGAGAAGAAGGTTCTTACCCCATGTGTTTTCTCCTTTTGCTTGTTTTACCAAAGAGATCAACTTAAAACATAAAGAGCTTATCTTTATCATACAGTGTGCCTTTTTTGTCCTTTCGAAGGTGGCCTTTCAAACTTGAAAATTGAATTTATCCTCTGATTTAAAACACCTGAAAATGCAGATTGCTTGTATCTACCAAGAATTGGTCTCCTACACCTCTGTTTTACCTTTTGAATACACTTTTAAATAGAGCTTGGTCTACCTCCTTGGCCATTTAGATGAGGCTGTTTTAATCAAAATTATAAGCTCTGATTTATCCTTTGAAGGAGGCTTTTATAAACATGAGAACAGAGGCCTTTTAGCACCATCATGTCATTCTTTGGCTTTTTATGTGGAACAGGCCTTTAACCTATAAACTCTCATTTGTTTCACCATTGTTTCTCAACCTTTCTTTGCCACAAGAAACCTTTCTCAAACACAATTTTAATCTTGGTGATGTATCCTTTGTTCACCTTTGGAGAAAGTGGCGCAAATCAGACTCTGAAGTTCCTTAAAAACATGTTGATCCTCTGCTTGTCTATGAAGGAGGTCACAACAATGTTTTTCTAACCCTCCGCTTTTATATGAAGGAGGTTCCATCATGTGTTTCTAACCCTCTACTTATCATTGAAGGAGGTTCTATCATGTGTTTCTAACCCTCTAATTATCATTGAAGGAGGTTCTATCATGTGTTTCTAACCCTCTACTTATCATTGAAGGAGGTTCTATTAAACAGAGAATTTTCAACTATTTCAACACTGTGCCTTTGTATGTTTGCTTGAAGAATACTAATAGGAAACAGAGTGAAATTTTGCCATTTATCTTTGATAAAATCACTTGAACCTAATGCCCTCTTGCTTTATGAGGCATTGTCTGGGATGTATATCCTTTTTGTAAAATATCACTGTGAAATCCAGATCAGAAGCAATGTGATTGGTATATGGAGAGTGTTCACTGCTAGACATCATTGAACTAACTTTTCTCTTCACTGTGTTTTCAGAGGTATATTGAAAATGCCTTTGACTAATGTTCACATCCAGGTTCAAGGTAACATGAGAAGCAGCTGTCTTCTTATGCCCTACATGATGATGCCCTTTGGAAATATTATGCAGCACTGCTGATCAACATCACTCAGTCTTTTGTGTTCATTTGATTTGAGGAATGATCTCTACTCTTCAGGCAGCCTTTGGATTTAAACCATGTACACTTGATGTTCTTTTACTTTATAGCTCTCCATCGGATTATTGAAGGAAAAATATTTCAGTATGAGAAACTTGTTCAGTTGATCCTTTGCTCCCATTTGCACACTGATCATAATTTAATTACACCCCTACAGAGATGTAAAAACATATGCTTTTGAACCTTGGAGAGCTCTTTTGGTGTTTCATGGAGATTTTGCTTGATCTAAGCATATTTCTTCAGATAGTGAACATCCTCATCTTTTCATTTATTTGGATCTTTGTTGAACTTATTCTTAAATGAGACAAAGTGACCTCTTAGTGGTGTGCGACCTATGGATAGATCAAGGCTTGTTTTTCAAAATAGAGAAAGATTCATGGATTACTGGTACTAGACACATGCTTTTTGGCTTAGGATATCTTAGCCAAGGAAAAACTCCCTAAACACCACTATCTAACTTAGAGACAATAGTCATAGATTCTGAGTGTTTTCTTAGGCATGATCAGATTTTCATATGACAAGATGATCAGGGATAGAGGAGCAGACACTTTGTCAACTTTCGGATAGTGAATGGCATGAGAAACAAAGGACAATGATAGAAGAGAAGCGAAGTTATGACAACTATAGACAGGGATACTTTGCTGAAGCGAGATATGATTTGAAAACTAAAGATTGTTCCCATCAAAGACTGACAGGGAGGGATAGGCGGACAAAAATTTGTTTGGGGTGTTTTCTAGATGACAAATTGACATATTGATATTAGCTTCTAGAAAACTCAGCAAAGGAAACTAGTCATCAACAACAGGTAAAAAATATTGTTGACTAACAGTGGCTCCATTTAGGGAGGGCAGCTCCTTTTCAGGAGGTGTCCGGAATTGCAGATCTCTGGCTTGTGAAGACCAGTGCCTTATCCATTGGCGCAAATTTCTCTCTTTCTTGATGCTATTTCTGAAAATTGATGCTTTTCTGAAAAAAATTACAGCATGATTAGCATCAACCTCAACTCTACCTACCCAGCTACTTTTCCTAGCATTTTTTTTCTTCTTTAGGGGCATTTGGATTAGCAACCCTTTGACATGATATTTTTTGAAAAAATAAAAACTATCTAATGCTACACTTATATCTTCCGGGAGTTCGGATTAAACTAATGAACTCCTTTGTTTCTCTACCTATACTATGATCGACTGTCAATATTAAGTTGTTTGATAGGATTTCATTTACTAGTCTAAAGCATGAAATTGAAAAATGATCAAATCAGGATTAGACGGTCTGATTTGTCATGCGTTTGTGGCATAAAAATAATCTGCACACAAACATTATTTATGTACAAGATGAAACTTAGAAACATCGGGGCCAAGATATACAAATTGTTTTTCATCCCTGTTTTTCTCTTTGGTTCTGTTTTGAGCATGTGGAACCAGCATTCTTTTCCTAATCTACTTTTATTGATAAGTCAAGCTTACACAATTTGACTATCATCTCTCTCACTAACTTATCAGCAATCAATTTAAAACATGCTCAGTTATGATTAGGCTAGATAATTGAACAAGATATCTTTTGAGCACTAGTAGTGGCATTTAAACTTGCACACTTTCAGCATGACTATTTTTTGAACATGGGGCTTTTCATGGTGTTTTCAAACCGCCCTCTTTTTCTACTTTTCTATTGTTTTTGTATTTTCTATTTTTTGATTTATTTCTTCAAGAAATGGTATGTACAATGACTGAAAAATATGAAACTAGAACTCTTGAAAACAGTGGAACTTGAGCATCTTATCTTCATAAGGATCTCCTGATGCTCTTGATCCACTCAGCTCTTGAAAAGAAAAGTTTGGAAATTTTTCTCTTGTAAGCATAACATAAGGATTCATGTATGAATCTATAAACAACCCTGTGTCTTCCTGTTGTGCTTCTTTATACCTTTGATCTCCACTTCTCCTTTTGTTGTACATCTTTTTCAAATAATGCAGATATTCTTTGCCATTTTTAAAGCATATGATGACATCATCAAGGTACATCATGACAAGGAAATTCAGAACCGGGAACATAGATTTCCTAAGGGCATCTTCGGTGTTCATTGGTTTTGGAAAAATTGGTTTGAACTTGAATTTTCCACTAGTGTATTTGAAGAAATCTTTGAGCTGATCTATTTGAAGTGGTATTATTCGATGGTATCCTGAAAAATTATCACTCAAAACCACATGATTAGAAACTCCTAGTTTTCTTATGATATGATCTGTTTTTCGAAGGGGATGAATGTTGTTTATGAGAGATTTATTTATGTTTCTAAAATCTAAACATAACCTGTGTTTAGCTTTCTTCTTTTCGAGTGACCATGTTTGACTAGAGTTTTTGTGTTCTTTTTTGAAAGGATGATATCTAGAGAGGAAAACATTTCTATGGTGTTTTGTATTCATTTTCCGGCATATGCTTGTATTGTGAAGAATCTTGTCTAATCTTGTATTCATTAATTTGTGATATAGAGACAAAATCCTAGGTAATTTAAACAGTTCAAGTTTTTCCCAATTTTTTTCATCAGCTTCCTTATCATCAAAACTAGTGAATATCTTTTTAGGATCTTTCGAAGTACTAGCAATGGTTAACATTTCATTTGGATAATTTCAATCTTTAGAGGCTGAAGCGCTAACATATGGCAAGAACATAAGGCTTTCTGGCTTCCGATTTCCCAAGATTGTTGTGTTATGAAAATCCTTTAGTGGCTTTAAATCAAAAGAGAGGTTTAATTGTGTGTTTGATACTTGTATTGGGTTGAGATCACTTGTTTGAGAATTTAAAATGATTACTTCTTCCGAATTTTTAGTTTCAGTTTCTGGTGAATCAAGTTTTATTTCATCAAAATGCAAGTGTATCTGGTCATGATAATTTTGAGTATCAAATTCATCATACAGAGGTTGGTCTGGCTACGATACTGTGCTTGAACTGGTTTCATTTTCACTTGTGTTTTCATCAGTGTCATCTTCTAGGTGTGAGATGAAGGAATCCATGTTTGAATGTATGGAATAAAGAGGTATGTTTTCCGGTTTCTCTTGACTACTGACCATATATTTCATGTGTGATTCACGGTATAATCTTCTTGGTTGGTTGAAAATAGGAATAGTAGCATAAGACATGTCTAACTGAATTTTTCCTTGGAGTTTAGCCCCCCAGGTTCTAGATAAAAGAATTCCATATTTCGAGGGAATATCTGCTACTACTATGTCCATAACCAAATGCTTAGCTGGGACTTGTGCCATATTTACACACAGGTCTTTAATTAGGCCCAAAAATTTTACTCTACTTGAATTGAAAGAGTACAAGTCTTTGTAAGGTTTGGTTATTTCTAAGCCTAATCTGTCCATTATCACTTTAGGCATGAGATTATGAGAGGCACCGGAATCTAGCATAGCGTTATGTAGGATATGGTCATGTACATTCAAGCTGATGTAAAAAGGAGGAGTGGTTCCTTCTTGATACTTTCCTTCTATATTTGGTCCAAATAACAGTTCGGGAGTGTCATCAGCTAAGTGCAAGGTGTTGGTATCATTTCCTATGTTTAAGATTTTCATAACCTGAGATTTATAGGAATTTTGAGCTATCAGTTTAGTTAGGGGCATATTTATTTTGATTTTAGCAATTTCCCCTTCGAAACTGAAAGGTAATTGAGCTTTTGACATATTTTCATCATCTTTTTCAACCATTACCTTCTCTACTGATCTGTCCTTTTGATTTTGATGTGGAGCTTTGTTCAGGATAGTATTTCCAGGAATCTTGGTGGAAGTGCTGGCACAATTTGGGTTGATGTTTGATTGGCTAGTTGTCTTTGTTTAGATCAGTTTGCTTAGCCATAATATTAACATTGTCTGCTGGTTTTTTAAGAATAGCTTCAGGAGTTTTCTCGACAGCAGAATCTGAATTGTTCTTTTTTAAGTTTTCCTAGTTTTTCTTCGATTTTTCTTTGTTTTTCTTACTTCTAAGATCATATTGCCTATGGACTTCCATTATGGCATTTTGTAAACCAATTTCAGGGTCTTTAGAATCTTCATAGTCAGTTTCATCTTGGTATGAGAAGAAGAAACCTTGTTCTTCTTCCGTGAGATAAACCTCACCCCCACTATCAAAGCCTATCAGGTTTAGATGATTTTCCTCGATATGTTCAATGTCTCTTTCTCCTTCATCAATATAATTATCTTGGAAAGGAGGCCTAATTTGTTGATCATTGTCTCTCGGTTTGATTTGGGGTGGGTCCCTTCTAAAGTTTTGATTCTGGTTTCTGGTTTGTGGGTTTGGTTGGTTGTCCTTAGGAGGTGTTCTATCACTGAGACTTATTCTTTCCATCATTCTTTCTATCATTCTTTCCATTTTTATTTCTAGGTTTTCTATTTTGGCATCGGAAGAGGATGTAGAGGGAAAGGTTTCATCTCGGTATGTGACCTTCTTTTCTGATCTCAGCCTAGCCCTCTTTTTAGCAAGGTTTTCTTATGCACTAATAGCCCCCTTTTGCATTTCTTCTAGAGTTGTAGGTTCTCTTTCTCTTAGCTGATATGTCATATCTGGATCGAAACCTTCCAGAAATTTTGCTAGAGCTAAGCCGGGTGGAGGTTTCATGTTAGGTGGGAGAGCATTATAGACACTGTTGAATCTGGTACAATAATCTTGAACACTTTCTCCTGTGTTCCTATTAAGAGTATTATATTCAAAGAGGACTTGAAGTGGTTTTTTCTTGATTTCCCATTTGTTTATGAAAATTTGGTATAATGACGGGAGATCATGTATGCTATGAGGAGCTAAACCTTTAAACCACTTTTTAGCTTCGCCTCCTAGGCTATGGGCGAACATTCTCATCTTGATGGTTTATTCATCTAATTCCATGTAATCAAAAGCATCATTCATTATATCTACATGTTTTTGGGTAGTAGTAGATTCGGCCCCGGTAAAGTGTGGGATCCTAGACTGATAGTCATTTGGAAAAGGTGCGCAAGGTTGAGGTAACACTAGGGGTGCATACCATGCTGCCATGATGGGTGGTACTGGTAAATTTACAAGTGGAGGATTTGGTACGTGAGATGAAGTGATTTGCACAGTGGTGTTGTGAGTGGGAGTGTTAGAGATGCTTGGACTAGCAAACTGATTTTGAGTAGACTTGAGATGGAAAGAGCTAAAGTGGTGGAGGAGTTGAAAATCAAGTGGAGTAGTAGGAGATGCTTCTCTGCTAGAACTCGGCTGCAAGTCTAAGGGCTCAAGATCAGAATGGTCAAAGCTAGGTTGTGACTTGGTTCTAAAAATATTTCTTGTATGGCACAAGTAAAAATTTTGTTCTAGCAAGGATGTAAGATTTTCAGGTACAGAGCTTGCTCTATGAAGGCTCCTATCGGTAGTTAAATTACTAGTCTTAGAAATTTGCCACAAAATCTTTTCTGGGTCATCAACTACGGTAGGAGGATTCAGGTCTGGATGAGATCTGGTATGAATTCTTCGTGAAGCCAGATTTCAGATTCAAACTTTAGAGAGGCTGAAAGTTATGAATTTTTTCAACAACTTGTCTTCTCTAAGTTTTTTCAAACTAGCTCAGTGTATGATTAAGACTTCTTAGACTTTTCAAGGTTGTTTGTAAAGAAGTCTTATAATAGTTTATGGAAGCTTAGCAAAGTTTTCAAAAATGCCTACTGGAGGCTAGTGGAGTCGCTAGGTGGATATTTTTGGTTTTTGAGGATATATTGTCTATGGTCCACCACCAAAACTGATATGAACAGTCAATCTAAAAAAAAAAAAATTGGGGGTTATTTTCTAAGTTTTTAATATGTAGTCTGATTTGTAAGAGTGTCCTAAATTTGTTTTCAGCACTTAGCTAAGGTAATGAAACAAAGAAAGTTTACTCTAATGGCTTTATCAGCTGATTTTATGATTTAATCTGAAGGACTAATGAGTCAACAACAGTTTGCTAGACAATCATGAACTCAGAGAGTCCCACCATGATCGCCATTATGTTAGTCTGGCAATGAGGTGGTTGATAATCACTGGATATTATTGAGCCAAGGGATTTCTGAAGTTCTAAGGTATACTTAGTTTGTCACTAACTCAGAAATTTCCCACCGTGATCGCCATTATGTTATCATGGTGATCAGGTGGCTCAATAGTATAGTGTGCTTAGTTCAAGAGGGGATTTCCGTGAGTATTGAAAGATGTTCAGATTGATATGAACTCAGAAAAATTTGTTGGAGTTTTACTAATTTTGTGAGAGGTATTTAAAATTGTGTACTCAGAAAAGCCCCACCGTGATCGCCATTATGTTAGGTTCCTGTGATTTGGTAGATTGACGAACTTAATGACGAAGTAACATCAAACCAATCTTTGGAGCCCTAGGTCCTAGCCTTCCTGGACTCAGAGAGGGCTCTGTCTAATGAAGCGAAGGATGTGAGCTTGTTCGCTTAGTTTTTTTTATATTTTAGGCTAGTTGTTAAGTGTGTTTGTTTGTTTGTTTTTTAGTTGTTTGGAGGAAAAAATGATCAAGTGGATCAAAATAGAACAAGAAAATGAGATCAAATGGGCTATGGGGTCAAAAGCAAGCCAAGGATGTCAAGACAATGGGTAGGGTGTACTGTAGGGCCAATTTAGTATAGCGAATGGATATTTTAGGTGGTTTATGAAGTGAAATGAACATAAATTTTGTGCAAGACAAATATATCTTAAGCATAAATAGTTTAAACAGCAAGTATTCATGTGGTAGGGCTAACCATTAATCACTATGAATGAAAATCAAACTAATAAATGCAGAAAATAAACAATCAGGTGATGCATAGAAGTATAAGACCCTGTAACTTTGGGAAAATCACTTTCAGTGGTTGAGAACACATGTAAGACAAACCAACGGCTCAAAATGTGGAAAGGAAAATCCTAAGCAACACATTCAAACTGATGAGAACTTTGAAATAATTCTGCAAGTATAGGCAGAGGGCAAGATCAAAACAAGACCTCTCTGATTTAAACTAGACAGTCAATACTTCAAAGGAGATTTCATTAATGAGGTTTAAACAGCTATGAGTAAGCAGGGCATACCATGAATCAAACAAGATAGCATGTCATAATAATCATTAAGGAAATAAATAAAAAGTTTTTAGTGGACCAAAGGGCAGTTAAGAATCCTTTGACATGACCAAGAAGGATGAAAACATAGAAGCTGCAATAAATCAGGAAATTTGATGTGCCTCCATGGGCATACCTCAAATTATTCTTTACTGACCTACAGCAAGCAAGAAGCATGGATACATATGTGAAAGACTAAGAAAACATAACTGAAAAGAAGCACAATACCATTTACCAAACCATGGAATCTTTCACATAAATCCTCTCCATCATCTAGGCAAGAAAGTCAAGCTATTCACTCCATAAAACAAGTCTAATCATCAAAACTCATAACATATATTACTCTAAGCTCAGTCAAGTTCTTAAACTCTTCAAAGTCCAAATTTTTTATCAACTCTTCAACCAACAATATTACAATGATTCTCCATGAGTTATATAGGAAATGAGAAGATAAGCTTCACAAAACTGACTAGAAGCTCATAGGCTCAGAACAAATATCTGATTTTGTACTTGAGGCTTTGCAAAGCCCAAGGCACAAAATATCTTCAAAAATATCTATAAAATTCTAAAAAAGGAAAAAATATTGACTTTACATGACTGAAAAGTGCTAAAAAAGGCTTAACACACATTTGGATGAGCATCTCAGAAATCTGCCTTTTTTTCCAAAATGCTACAGGAACGTAGCAGCAGAAGATTTCCCGTCTTGCAGAAAACTTTTGAGGGACTGCCCGATGTTGAAATGTGGCCCGTGATAGCTCGTTGGAAAGCCCTAGATGTTTGGTTTCTAGAACTACTTGATGTTTCCCAAACTTATCCCTGGAATTCTGTCAAAAGGTGTACTTAGTGAAAAAACCCAGGGGGGTCTCATCTGCTGATATGTGAGGCAGAAAGGTGAATTTTGACTGATTTTTGCCTCTTTGGGGGGCCAAAACACCTCCTTTTGATCTAAAAATTTGTGAGTAGCTGCCCCTAAATTTAATCCATCCAAAAAATGACTTTCATGAGCTAAGGATGCTCCTAGCACTCATGGCAGCGCCTTGAAAAATGTGCAATTAGGGCCAAAAAACGCAAAAAACAAAATTATGTCAAAATTTGCTCAATTTTGGCGAGCAAACCCCTTATGGGTTCTTAAAAACATGCAAGGAAGCTGAGGCCAATATTTCAAGCCTAGATATGTCTTTTTCCACTTTTTCCATCGGGTGCCTCCTTCAGGCAGTTTTGAGCCGTTCTTGAACAAGTTTGAGTTTTCTTCGGGAAAATTGGTTCAATTTCTTGTAATGCCCAGTCATCTTTCTCTGTAAACCCAAGTCTTTGTTTTCCTTCTCCAATTCATCCTCCAAATACTTGTTGGCTCTTTCAAGCCATGATTCTTTATCATTTTCTATTTCTTGAGCAACCAATTGTGTGAGAGGATAAGATCGAACAAGGGCTGCTTCTTCTTCCTTATTTTTCTCCAAGGCTTTCCTAAGACCCATAGTCTTAGGCCTTTTTCTTACTAGCTACTCTTCTTCCTCGGTATCATCAAATTAGCCCATATATTCTTCAAGATTTACTTGAGCTTTGTATGCCTCTCTTTGATATTTGAAAGCCCAGGCCTCATAAATTGCCATTTGCCCACTCATTTGTCTATTTTGCATTTGTAGGAAATGTATGAGGTTCTTTGACCTTTCTAGATCAGCTTCTAAGTCATGAATTTGGGCTTCTCTATTTTGCAAAAGATCCTCAAGAATTCTAGCTTCATCATCCCCAGCATCACTGTCTATCTGTATGATGTCAAACTCCCTTTCCCTTTCATGACTACTCTCCTGTTGTTCCTATTTTTCTTTACCTTTGCCTTGGGTAGACTTCTTGGTCATTTTCCTCTTCGGAAATTCAACAATACTCTTCTTAGGCAGTTTGCCTCTACTTCTTAGCACTCTTGTGACATTGCTAGTCAATGCTGGAGTGATCCTCTTCTTTGTAGATCTAGTGTTTCTAGGTTTCACCACTTTTAGAGGAAGAGTCATGGCCCCTTGCCTAGGAGAGGCAGCTAGCACATGCTCTTGGCTATGTTGAGGAGAAGAGAGAGGAGGTTTTTGCACTTGTTCAACTTGATTTTTTACGCCGCCGCCTTCATCAACATCTGCTCCAGCTTCACCTTTGTCACTATTTTCTTCGTTGTTTTGAGTTTGTTTAGGTCTGACAGCTTCATCATATTTTTCTGTTGCTTGACCATCTTTACTGTCTGCCTGTAGACTGCCTTGTTTACCCTCCTTACTGTCTTGAAATTGCTGAGGGCTGCCTTCACTATGACTGTTTTCTTTATCATTTTGCATGTTGTCACCTCTCTCACTTTTTTTTCTAGACTCTGTGTGTGGGCTGCCACCATGGTCACTTTGCCTTTCATCACTGCTTTGAACCTCTTCACCTTGCTCTCTATCACCACTATTTGGGTGCCCTTCATCATCAGTACTTTGCACCTCTTCTTCCTCATTGTTTCCTTTCTCATTTTCACTGCTCTGTTTAGGGCTGTTGGGCTCTTCATACTCATTGATTTTCTGATCATGGTCACTACCCTATTTGTCTTCATCATCATTAATTTTCTGCTCATGGTCATTGCCTTATTTGTCTTCATCATCGTTAATTTGCTGCTCATGGTCACTACCTTGTTTGTCTTCATCATCACTAATTTTCTTAGTGTCCCCATGTTCCTCATCACCACTAACCTCATGTATGCTTTCAAAAGACTGCTCTTTTTCACTGTCAATCATGGGTGATGTTTGCCTTTGAGGAGTATTTTTACTTGATGGAGGAGAGACATAATGAGTGGAGGGTGAGGAGGATATGTGAGATGGGCCATGAGATGAAGAGGCAATGGAAAAATCTGGATGAGAAATGAAAGTCTCCCAAGACACTCCTTTCTTTTCGAGCTGGTGAAGGATGATGATTTTGATGATGGAATGATGGAAAAGACTGGCTTTTTGTTGAGCAAGGGGTCTCTTTTGAACAAGGGAGGACATCTTGTCTATGCTTTTGCGGAGGAAGAAAGGTAGGTTCAGCAACTGAGTTCTTGTGAAATGCATGAGAAGCCTGATGTGATAGGAATAAATCTGGGAAAACCTCCCTTCACATGTGAAATACTTCATGATGACTCTCATGAGGGGGGCATAGCTGCTCAATAAGAGAGAAAAAGGAAATATAGCTTGGCAAGTATCCGAATGGTCTGGTTTTAAGAAAGGTTTATAGTGATTCAGATCTAGGTATGCTTGTTTGAACCACTTTTCTCCTATATAGGGGATCTTAGTAGCTTTGGAGATAGCCCTAGGAGTGAGTTTAAATTCCAAACCTGCTAAGTGGACATGCTTTCCTTGCAGCCTCACGGCGAATAGTTGTGTTAAGGGAGGGTAATTGGTGACCTCCTGGACATTTTGGCAAAAATCGAGGCAGCCCACCTCATGGAAGTTAAAAAGAATTGATGGGGATTCATTTACGTTTTGAGTTGTCAGAGGCTCAAACCTTTTGTGAAATCCACCCTTGCTGACTTTCTTTGGAGGCATTTTGCTTTTGATACCCTTTACTGACTTATCAAAACAAATGTTCAAATGATCACTGAAATACGTCCTCAATCAAAACCTTGTTTTCCTCTTTGTGAGACTGAGTTTTGTTTTTAGTTGGTAAAAAAAAAATTGTTAAGTGGAAACGAATTCCCTTTCCTTTTGACACTAAAACTCTTTTCCCCTTGAAAATTTTGTTTGTCTTTAGTTGCTCTCAAAAAGAAATCCCTTGACAATAAACATTCCTCCTTTATCACTGTTTCTCTGTATCTTGATAAACATGGCAGTTTTAAGAGTAATTGTGTTTTCTTTAAGCACTGGAAGACAACTTTTTGATTTTGAGAGGAGGTTTGTTCTCCCTTTAACACACAATTGTTCTTCTCTTATCATTGTTTTTATGTGATTTTTAAAAAAACAGTGTACCCTTGAAAATGGCTATTTTTCCTCTTTTGAAAATCATTGTTTAAGGGCCCCCTTTTAAACTGACAAACAGACCTTCTTTAATCACTATCCCTTGTTTTGTTTAGCAAACATGGTGGTTTCTAGCATAAACATTATTTTTTCCCTTAACAAGACTATGTTTTTTCTTCTCAACCAAATTGACTCTTAACCCTCACAAACTCAAGAACTCAGGTGAAGAGTACAGTAAATACCTCTTAAAACGTATGTGTACTTTTTGAAGAAGTCTTCATCGTGCAAAAAATCGGTTTTTAGGTGGATTGGAGGCAGTTTCAGTGGCGCTACGCTCCTGTGCACAGGCGCGTAGCGCTGAACACTTCGTTTGAACTGTCATGTTGGGCCATGTTGGTATATGGAGAGTGTTCACTGCTAGACATCATTGAACTAAATTTTCTCTTCACTGTGTTTTCAGAGGTATATTGAAAATGCCTTTGACTAATGTTCACATCCAGGTTCAAGGTAACATAAGAAGCAGGTGTCTTCTTATGCCCTACATGATGATGCCCTTTGGAAATATTATGCAGCACTGCAGATCAGCATCACTTAGTCTTTTGTGTTCATTTGATTTGAGGAATGATCTCTACTCTTCAGGCAGCCTTCGGATTTAAACCATGTACACTTGCTATTCTTTTACTTTATAGCTCTCCATCTGATTATTGAAGGCAAAATATTTCAGTATGAGAAACTTGTTCAGTTGATCCTTTGCTCCCATTTGCACACTGAACATCATTCAATTACACCCCTGCAAAGATGTAAAAACATATGCTTTTGAACCTTGGAGAGCTCTTTTGGTGTTTCATGGAGATTTTTCCTAATCTAAGCATATTTCTTTAGACAGTGAACATCTTCATCTTTTCCTGATTTGGATCTTTGTTGAACTTCTTCTTAAATGAGACAAAGTGACCTCTTGGTGGTGTGTGACCTATGGATAGATCAAAGCTTGTTTTTCAAAATAGGGAAATATTCATGGCTGACTGGTACTAGACATAGGATTTTTGGCTTAGGATATCTTAGCCAAGGAAAAACTCCCTAAACACCACTATCTAACTTAGAGACAATAGTCACAGATTCTGAGTGTTTTCTTAGGCATGATCAGATTTTCATATGACAAGATGATTGGGGATAGAGGAGCAGACACTTTGTCAACTTTCGGATAGTGAATGGCATGAGAAAAAAAGGACAATGATAGCAGAGAAGCGAAATTATGACAGCCATAGACAGTGAGACTTTGCTGAAGCGAGATATGACTTGAAAACTGAAGATTGTTCTCATCAAAGACTGACAGGGAGGGGTAGGAGGACAAAAATTTGTTTGGAGTGTTTTCTAGATGACAAATTGACATATTGAGATTAGCTTCTATAAAACTCAGCTAAGGAAACTAGTCATCAACAACAGGTAAAAAATGTTGATGACTAACACGGAAAACACAAAAAAATTTCAGGCTTTTAACTTATAATAAAAGAAAAGAGATTTCAAGAAGACAAAAAAAAACTACCCAAGAACCAGAATCAAGCAAAATAAGTCTCAACAAAGGCTTCAAAGTGCTCAAGCCAACTATGCTACTTTCACAGCGGGACTTAAATGAGCAAAAAGAATCATGAAACTCAATCAATTGACTTAGCACAATAGCACAATCTTGCAACGAACAATAACTCAAAAAACCAAAAAGAGATTGTTCAAAATTTGCAACAAGACAAGTCTAAGAAATCAAGAAAACCAAGATAGGCCAAGGAGGAAAAAACCACAAGTGAAGCAATGCATAGGGCCAAGAAGAGAAAAGAAGTAGAGGCTCACTGTTCTAAATGGTCATAACATCTAAGAACTTTAGGAAAATATCTTAGTGTTTCAGCCGCAATTGCAATCACACAAAATAGGCAATTCACCAAATGACTAGGTTTTCACAAAAACAAGAGAGAAATGGATATGAAATCACCATAAACACAGTCTAGAGACCTTAAATACACCACGGGAATGGTATAACACAAACAGAAAAGATGAAAGAGGCTGAAAATCCAAAATTTCAAATATTTCCAGCCATACGCAGTTTTGCAGTATGCAACTAGTGTGTATATGCAACTATAACAAAGGAAACTAGCATATATGCGGGTCCCTTTGGAAAATACAAGAGGTATACGTGACTGTGCAGAGAATAAGTTGTGTATGGAAATAAAGATAAGGAAAAAATAAAAAAATTCAAGCCTGATCAAGGGACCAGGTCTTCTGTCTGATCGAAAAAACACTTACTAGACTGCAAAAAGTGATAAAACCTATCAATAACCTAAGAGACAGATGAAACAACCTAAACGGGAAATCACAAGAATGTGATCCCCAGTGGAGTCGCCATTTCTGTTTCAAGAAATGTTACCCTAAAGGTCTTGGGTTGATAAACCTTCACAGATCGGGGGCATGTCATTACAAGCAGGACTCACTTAACCAACTTTTATGCTAATAACTAGAAACTACAGGTTGCAAACCTTACCGAGATATCCCTTGTTTAAATAGATCATGCTGGGTAAAAACTCCCTGCAACTCTTTGTGCTCCATAATCTACAAATAAGCAAAGAATGAACACAAAATCCTAGATGTACAACATATATCTGTTCTATATGTTAGTGAAAAGCATGAATAATCTCATAAAAACAATATTAAATGAAAAATTTATGATCATTACACATGTATAAAATATTATTGACACATAAAAATCAGGAACAAGATGGTACTTTTGTTATTAATGACATGTACAATAAACAAACGTGGGGAGATCAGCTAAAATCTGCCACGACCTTCGAGCATACCGTCCTCTGGATCTGTCCAGCCCTATCCTCTCAAGATTTCTTCCAAGAATAGTGCACAATGGATGTCACATAGGGTGGTGAACATCTCAAGGAAAAAAGGGTTTCTTGAAAATATCTGGGAAGTGCAGGAGGCACGAGAATATATCAGACTTGGATAGGGCTCCAACAGCATATAATATCTATATTTCTCTCTCTCTTCCTCCCTTAGGCCATTCCCTTGAGGGGATTTTATACTCCCTCTAATTAGTTTTTGTAGTTTGGAATTGTTAGGCCACGGGCTAGGGTGGTTAAGTTACTGGAACAACCGTAAACCCCGCCTCTAAAATAGGGAAAATATATATTTTTTAATGTTTAAAATAGCATATGTGGTTCTCTATGTATGGCCTTGCATGTATACGCAAAAAATTCTAGGCAGAGTAGCGTATGGGTTTTAAGATACTATTTTTGAGAAATATGTCCAAGTTTGAAGGGAAGGGTTGCCCAAGGCCAATGCATAAGTCATCAAGTATATGATACTGATAAATGATGTTATAACATTGTCTCCTATTGTCATTACATTTATTGTTCTATTTTCAATTACTGTTGATTCTTGGAAGAATTAATTATTATTAAAAATATTTCTTATTGAAGAAGTTAATTTTCCTAAAAGTAATTGACATATCATAGAGAAGTGTAAAATTAACATGGTATCAGAGCTAATGTGAAGGACTAGTCCAAAAGGAAACAAGAACTAGAGCAATCATCCTTGGAAAATTTGAAGGAGTCTATCTATTCAAGTCAATATGTCTACCTCTTTCTTCAAGGAATATGAGAAGTCGGTAGACTCATCAATTTTTGTTGCATGGAAGATAAGATTGGAAATCATATTGGATGAAAGTAATGTTTCTGAGTACACAAAAGGAAAAGTTCCCAATCCTCCAAAAAATGATCCTGTTGCTACCAAGAATAAGTACAAGAAAGGTGAGTTAAAAGAAAAGAAACTTATAGTTGATGGTTTACAGTATCATTTTTACTTTCCTATGTTTGAAATTTAAAGAATTCTAATGATATGCCTGACAAGTTTTCCAACATGTATGAATTCAATAATTTCAACAGAATAATCTTCTTGAAAGATAAACTCAAATATATGAAAATGAATAAAGGAGAATTTGTGCAATCTTATGTAATGAGGATATCTCACATTAAAGATTAATTATAGATATCTGTGGAAATTGTGCTTGATAGGGAGTTGGTTTTGGTGACCCTTAGAGGTCTCCCTTCAATTTGGGAAACCTTAATTACCACCATAAGCAACAACAACAATTTCTCGTCATTTGATGAACTTGTGGTAAAACTCACTCAAGAATAATCCACGATGATGTCAAGAGGCAGGATATAAAAACATGAAGAAGGAGAACCAACTTCTTTCGTTGCTCATAACAAGAAAAAGAAAGGAAAATTAGGTTCATCAAGTTCAAGGAATCCAACTCCCAAATCAAATAAAACAAATAGAAGAGAAAAGGAATCATTTCATATTAAATGCTACACCTATCACAACAAAGGTCATTGTGTTTGGTATTTCCCTAAGAAGAACAATGCTCCAAGCTACAACACTAGAATCAACAATAGCAGGTTCAATAATCAAAGAGGAAGATATGATCGAAGGAATGATCATAATGGAAGAGTTGGAATAAGAATAATAGATGCTCCAAATGATCATGAAGAATACCACCATCCTCAAAAGAAGTCAAGAAATTCCAGGTATGAAAGTAATGTTGCTACTAGTCAATCTAAATATATCCTCATTTCTTCTCTTTCTAGTTCCTATCCCTTGGATACTGGGGATAGTTGGCTGGTTGATAGTGGGGCCTCTCAAAATTTCTCTGGATATAAGGAGGTTCTCTCTAATTTGGTAAATAGGGAGTCCAATTTGAAGCCTATGAAGGGATTTGGTTCTATTAAATTTCATTTGGACTCCAGGGAATCTATTTTGCTTCATGATGTGATGTATGTGTCGGGGTTAAATAATTTTTTTTTTTAATCTATATCTACTTTTGAGGACAAAGTTGATCTAAAGTGACTGTATTATTTTTGTTGTGCTAAGGGTCTTTCAGTTTTAAAAAACATGTGCATAATTGGTTCATTAGTTTTCATAAGGATTAAGGAGTTTTTCCATGAATTATAGTTGAACATTAGTGAATAAGAAGCATAAAATAAGCATAAATAACACTGAAAAACAATGTAAAATAGATAAATAAGTCACTACATGATGTTTACACATCAGGCATGATGAAGCAGTTCACCCCTCCTGGGCTACATCTGCTGGTCCAGCTCCCAATGGCTTGTCCATCTTTCATTATGATAAAAAATTTGCTATTACATGTAGTTATAGTGCTCTAATGGTTTTTTCTATGCACCAATGGTTTCATAATGCTCCAATTAGTCAAAAATGACTCTTCATTCACTCCAAATGGTCAAAAATTGAGCCTCCTACACTTTTGCCCAATATCTCCTAGGAAAACTCTGCTAAATGTGGAGAACTCTAGTTAACTAGAGTTAAATTAGGGCGGACCGCCAAATTTGGTGTGCCCCTATCCACTCCGCCTATTAAGCCACACATTAAATGTTACAGTTAGGGTGGTGTCCACATGCGCACCCCCAACCATTAAGTGGCTTGACCAGAACACAACGAAATACAATTGCGGAGTTTATTTACTTACATACGTGAAGCAATCAACAATGCTCTTTATAACATAATGAACATGACCTTAAATATCTTTACATACATGCGAAACAGGCTTCTCGGGTCCCACAACATGCCAACCAATCACAGCATATTGCAATCGCTGACCTGCAAGTTTACCACTCTACCAATAACGATAAACCATAACTCTTGCGAAGTGAGCTCGTGCGCAATGAAAATATACCAATTTCAAATATTATTGCGTCACAACCAATTTACCTTATGAAATATTAATGATATCCTTTAATATTTGCGAAATGCGACATCGTGACCCATCATCCGTCGTTGATCTGCGTTCGATCCAATGGTCCTCACCTACTCGCCCTTCTTCGCATCGCAAATTATATGGTTTAGTTGTGATGTCATCCTAATTTTCGATCTATTTACTTTCAGATCTGTGATCTAATCCTGTCTATTCATTCTTTAATCCCCTTCATTCTGCATCTTGATCCCCATATTTTTTTGTCCTTCACTCAAAAACCTATTGATGGATTCTACCATATTCGATCAGAACGCAATATATTCCTCATACGACATCGGTTTTTCAAACCGTTCACGGTGCCAGAATCAGGAAGACGAGATCTACGAAACCATCCTGGTTTTGATACAATCTTGTAATTTTGAATTTTGAGAAAAATTTATGAATTCCTGATCATTCCTCCCCATTGGGAAGCTTTTGGACCCCAAAAGACTTGATCACCTTTTCAGCAGATGAGGGTACAACTCCCTCACCTTTCCAATCTCCATCCATTTTTCCTTGCTTGGTTTAATGCCTTTGAGCCCAACTCAAAGGTAGTCAACACTTCCCCTCTTTGATTCTCTTTTCCTCCTGTCAATAATTGTAATATCCCAAAATAGGGATTTTCTACAACAAACAGAATATCTTAAGATATTCTAAAGTTGAAGCTTCAGCAAATCATGAGCATGGAAATGTAGATCAGATCATTAGATGTGAAATAAAATCTCACTAGCAGATGAAAGAACCTCAACAAGTATATGGCCTATATCCTCCTTCCCAAGTGGGGAAATGCAACAATATAGGGCATAAAACAGCTTTCTTTAGAAAATAAAGCCATAACTATGAGGAATGGGACTTGGATCCCTTATAATATATCATATACAACTCACATGCAGAATTAGAGGTGAAACAAATCACTCTAGCCAACATAAACAGATCTCCCCAAGTCAATATGTCTCAAATAAAACCCAAACCCCATAGCCTAACTCATGCAGAAAGGACTGGAGCAAGAAAAACGTTATTTTATCAAGGGTTTATGTAGAAAATAATATGACATATCAGATCTGGAGTCTACAAGCATCCAATGGCTAAGAAAATGGAGATCCCTCCCTCTTTATACAAAATAAGATTAACCCGGCAAGGGTGTCATGAGAGACAAATGTACAAAAGAGCATATCTGTAGATCTGGATCTAAAAAAAGTAGTTAGACTGAAAAAATATATAAATTTAGCTGAAATATACAATGACAGAAGAATAATTAATTACAGAGCTTTCTGGGATAAGGGTTGGCCCTTTCTCCTAGGAACAAGCTCACAAGCAAGGGATCAAACCCCGCTACTACAGCACCCTAGAGAATGACGCAGTTTCTGAAGCTAACTGCGTTGTAGGAGATGGAAGATTATTTGGCCACATGCCATGATATAAAATAAGCCCTTAAAACTCATGTACATATCTTGCAAAGCAAGGGGAGCTCCCTCCTCTGAAAGATAAGTTCAGGAGCTGGTGTTGTGAGTCTCCCACTGCAACACCCTGCAACACAACGTCCCTTGCTACAGGAATAACATTGTGGCTAAAGGAGGATGCTTGGCTACAAGCCCAGATGTGGGAAATGAAGAACAGAACTCCTCCAAGAGATCACTCAATGAAGGAGAAGGAATCCCTAAGCAGGAATGCCTTGTGCTGAACAACACTGCAACTCTGCTAAATAGCAGAAGACTGCAAATAGTCTAAGCAGACCAAAATCAATAATCCATAAGCTAACCTCAAAAGTCTGATATATTTATCCTTATAAGGTTTGTGAGCCTCCTCACCTTGGGTCCCACCTATTAGGGTTTCCAACACCATGTGAATCCTTTCCCTCCAAAACTGCATTGTAGCTCTATCAAGATTGCTCCTCCATGTCGCACTGTTGACTTGGTCAACTTGACTGAATCAACATGATTCTTTTCCTGTTCACACATGGGAAGTGAAAATTCCAGCCAATAATTTATCCCCTTTTCATACCAAGAGGTCTTTTATGCTATCACAAGACAAATATGGGTCTCTTTCACCCATTTATTCACCTACTAAGTGCAAGAAACAAAATTTAATATTCCCATTAGCTGAAGGCTAATTTTTGGAATATCATAGTCCTCCCCTCCCAAATGTTGCTTGTTCTCAAGAAACTGCAAGGATAGAACTGGAAAGTCTCCTTCCCTCCTCCTGTAGCATCCTCATATGATGATCTCCCCCAAGGAATAAGATGATGTCTCAACAATGAAACTCCATAGTGCATCTCCCAAGCAAACAAATCAGCATTTGGTGCACATCCCAAATAGTTATCATCATGAAAAAGTAACATACTCAAGGATACAACTATGTGCTATCTAGAGGTACTCTCAAGGCATGGAGTTTGAAGTGCATGGGAAACTCTCATTACCAAGTGAAACCTCCACCCCCAAGCTATCATCCATATGAAATGAGTCACCCTCCAACATGGAAACTCATGAAGAATCTCCTCCACCTTTGGCTCCTGAAGTGTAGGTGGGCTAAATAACTAAACATGATAGGCAAGAAGGCCTATCCTACGTTGTCCTCCTCTCCACTTATGATAAGTGTAGAGGGAATGTTGATCTCGAGCTGCAACATGATTTCCCTCCAATGGCAAGAAGAAGATTGAGTCTCCAAGGACCCTTCCTCCAAAATCATGAGCCATTCCAACCCAAACCATTCCATACAAGATGAATGGCACATCATCACCATATGACATCCAAATCAGAAAATGGCTGAAGGTCATGTGCAAGTTTGGATAATACACATGGTCTCTCTGGTGGATACAGCGCAGTCCTTTCAACTGTTGATTCAGGGCATCAAATGGCAAGTTGTCCTCCAAGGAATTTTCAGCTATGCATGTTATCTCATCTACTATGAAGTAGTAAGCAACAATATATATCAGTTGTATACAGTCAAAACAATAAAACACTTGCCCAAAGTCATGTGGAGATGGGTCATAATCATTACAAAATTTTTCCCTAAAATGACCATGAAACCCATAAATAATCTTGCTCTCTTGTGGAGCCATGCACTGTTTACATATGGTGAGGAAATAAAAATACTCAATAGAGTAAAAAACAAGAACATAAATGTATTTCTTACCATGCATCATGTGTGAGCTTAAGGTGAGGTCCATGAGTGAGTCTCCCCATGGGAATCTCCTCATAAAAATCTGCAAGAAGAGAGGGTGCATACTCCCTTTGGAGCACTCCATCAATAGAAACATGCTCTCAAGTGACAATGCTATAGGCCTTAGTAACAAGGCTCTTGCCACTCTGTGACTCCTTCCTTTGACATTCCACATGCCAAAGCCATCCACCATCATTCTACTATGTGAGAAGATATCCTTCCGACATGGAAGCCCCTCATAATCCTCCAATGCTGAAGGGTATCCTCCTTGCACCTTGAATGTGCCTTCCTTCTCCTTGGAAATTTCATGAAAAGTAGGGGAAAATTTATGCCCATACTCTCCCAAATACAACCACAGCAACAACAACTCTTTCTGCTCCCTCATATCTCCCTCATACAAGCCATAGAGTAAGGTCATGATGGTTATCTTGTATGATGCCCCATACAAACAAGTCTTCTGTTGTTCTAACATATGGGTTCCATGCCATGCCTCCCTACTTCTTGAAAAATGGCATGTCCCAAGATGGCCAAACTCTCTCAAAAGTAGCCAGTGCAGATTTGCTTCTTGTTGCCTTGTGTCATAGATCTGCAAGTGACTCACAAGCCTCTTGCTCTCCCTCCACCTCCATTCATCCAGGTGTGGATGTCTCCATTCATTCTTCCCCTTGGTATCTTCCCAATGAAGACTACCAATCTCCCAAAAAAAATATTCCTCCTTACACCTCATGGGAAGTTGAGATGTAACCCCTTGGAGATCTTTCAGAAAATACCTCTCATCAATGGTCCTCTTGAATCCAAAAGACTCCAAGTGTGCTGAAGTAAAAACATCAACAGAAAGTGGCACAACATTCATTATGCCTTCCACAACCTTGCACCCTAACCCCTCATGCTGCATGCAACTCAATAAAGGTGCAAAGGAATGAATTTTCATCCCCTCTTGTATCAATCCCAAGTTTCACAACGCTATGCAAGCTTGTTGCTCCACATCAGTACTATGTTTTGATCCTGGACCATGTGGAAACAATTCCCCAAGATATTCCATAAGATTTCTTAAAAGGATAACAAATGGAAATCCATGCATACCTTGGTGAATTTCGGGAACATCTTGTGTGGCTGCAAGAGTTCCTTCCTCCATTGTGTTGGCTGATCCAACTACTGCTACAGAGGGTTGCCCCACCATGATTGTGACAGCCCTGGTATGAGGTTCCTCAAGTTGAGAAGAGGACTCCTCCTTCTCTGATCTTCTACTGCCAAATCTACTAATTATACGATGAGTGAAATCAACAAAATTAGATACTCTTGCATTATTTACATGGTTGAAACACCAAGAGCTTGCCTTGCCCTCAAAGTGCAGTGATGAGATCTCCATAGCCTCTTTTTCCACTACTGGATGTAGTAGGAAAAATGCTTCTAGTTTCATCACCCAAGTCTTTGTTGCACACTTGAGTGATCCATCAAATGTAGACAATAGAAATATGTTGCCTCTTATCATTCTCTTGCTGCATGGCCTTCTTTCTTCTCTCAGTTGGATAAACTAAGGAAAATCTAGGGTCTCTTTGAAAGCCCTAGGTTGGCACATGTCCTTTGCCAAATACCCACTCAGGATCTCATGTTCTAAGTGGTCTTCTTGCTCTCCACTTCCTCTATGAGAACAAGAATTTCATGGATATTCTTCTTCCTCTTGAAACCTTCTAGAGGTCTCACTGCAGCTTTCTCCTCCTTGAAACCCTCTAGGAGTTTCATTGCACCTTTCTTCTTTTCTCTTAGATCTGAAAATTGATGAGAGTAATCTCATCCTCTCCATAATTTTTTTCTCCTCTTCTTCTTATATTCTGATTGGATCTGAAATCCATAGGCTGAACCAAGATGGCAACTTTGATACCACTATAATATCCCAAAATACGAATTTTCTACAACAAATAGACTATCTTAAGATATTCTAAAGTTGGAGCTTCAGCAAATAATGAGCATGGAAATTTATATCAGCTCATTATATGTAAAATGACATCTCACCAGTAGATGAAATAACCTCAGCAAGTATATGGCCTATATCCTCCTTCCCAAGTACAGAAATGCAGCAATATAGGGCATAAAATAGCTGTCTTCATAAAATAACACTATACCTATGAGGAATGGGACTTGGATCCCTTAGAATACATCATATACAACTCACATGCAGAATTAGAGGTGAAAAAAATCACTCTAGCCAACATAAACAGATCTCCCTAAGTCAATATGTCTCAAATAAGCCCAAACCCCATAGCCTAACTCATGCAGAAAGGATTGAAGCAAGAAAAACATTATTTTATCAAGGTTTTATGCAACAAATAATATGACATATCATATATGTAGTCTACAAGCATCCAATGGCTGAGAAAATGGAGATCCCTCCCTCTTTATACAAAAGAAGATTAACCCGGCAAGGGTGTCATGAGAGACAAATGTACAAAAGAGAAGATCTGCAGATCTGGATCTGAAAAACGCAGTTAGACTACAAAATTGTATAAATGTAGCTGAAATATACAATGACAAAAGAAGAATGAATTACAGAGCTTTCTAGGAGAAGGGTTGGCCCTTTCTCCTAGGAACAAGCTCACAAGCAAGGGATCAAACCCTGCTACTACAACACCCTAGAGAATGACGCAGTTTCTGAAGCTAACTGTGCTATAGGAGATGGAAGATGATTTGGCCACATGCCATGATATAAAATAAGCCCTAAAACCTCCTGTACAGATCTTTCAAAGCAAGGGGAGCTCCCTCCTTTGAAAGATAAGCTCAGGAGCTGGTGTTGTGAGTCTCCCACTGCAACACCCTGCAGCACAACCTCCCATGCTATAGGAATAACGGTGTGGTTGAAGAAGGATGCTTGGCCACAAGCCTGGATTTGGGAAATGAAGAACAAAACTCCTCCAAGAGATAACTCAATGAAGGAGAAGGAATCCCTAATTAGGAATGCCTTGTGCTGAACAGCACTGCAACTCTGCTAAACAGCAGAAGACTGCAAATAGTCTAAGCAGACC
This sequence comes from Pinus albicaulis, assembly GCA_034641835.2. Lineage (NCBI taxonomy): Eukaryota > Viridiplantae > Streptophyta > Pinopsida > Pinales > Pinaceae > Pinus > Pinus albicaulis. The sequence goes on along the minus strand of CM076579.1, from coordinate 1,147,947,906 downwards.
AAAATCAGTAATCCATAAGCTAACCTTAAAAGTCTATTATCTTTCTCCTTATAAGGTTTGTGAGCCTCCTCACCTTGGGTCCCACCTATTAAGGTTTCCAATACCATGTGAATCCTTTCCCTCCAAAACTGCATTATAGCTCTATCAAGACTGCTCCTCCAGGCTGCGTTGTTGACTTGGTCAACTTGACTAAATCAACATGATTCTTTTCTTGTTCACACATGGGAAGTGAAAAAACCAGCCACTAAGTTATCCCCTTTTCACACCAAGAGGGATTTTATGCTATCACAAGACAAATATGGGTCTCTTTCACCCATTTATTCACCTACTAAGTGCAAGAAACAAAATTTAATATCCCCATTAGCTAAAGGCTAATTTTTGGGATATTACAATAATTGTATATTCTTTGAGCTCATCCAGAAATTCTGGCAAGAAATATTTAATAGAAGGTAGCTGAACATAAGAGGCTCATACCAGGGTAATTTTTCAACATTAAAAACTGAATACATTTGCATGTAAGAACGCAAATCAAGTTGGAATGCATTATTGCCAACATTTTTTATGATCTTGAAAGGACCATAGAGAATGGGTTTGAGTTTTTTACCTTCCCCTTGCATCCTTTCTTTTCTAATGTGCAACCATACCTCATCTCCCTCTTGAAACTTATGATCAAACCAATGTTTGTCATGCCTCTTTTTTTATTTTCTTTGACTTTTCTCAAGCTGTTCTTGAACTTGTTCATGTATCATCTAAATTTTCTCAATGAAATTTTGAGCCTTATCAATATCACTATGGCCATCAATTGCAACATCCTTCCCAAAGATGAAGTCTAATGGCGATTTTGGAAAATACCCAAAGCATGCTTCAAACGGTGAGGTTTGTGTTGAAGAGTGCTTTGCCCAGTTGCAAGCATGTTGAATGTAATGAAGTTGTTCATCCCACAACTTAGGATGTTTGATGCAATATCCTGTCAATAGATGCACAACTATTTTGTTCACCACTTAAGTTTGTCCATCTGTTTGTGGATGAAAAGCAGTACTCTTTTTCAATTTTGTGTCCATCATTCTCCATAGATTTGACCAAAAATTCCCAATGAACCTGGAATCCCTATCACTAACAATAGAAGTGGGAAATCCAAAATGAACCCAAACATTTTGAAAATAAATTTCAGCAGTATGTTCAGTAGTAATGGTCTTCTTACATGGCATAAGTATACACATTTTACTGAATCTATCCACAACTACAAACAAATAATCATGTTGCTTTCTTGACATAGGTAGGCCTCCAACAAAGTCCATGGAGACACTCTCCCATGGCCTTAATGGTACCGATAATGGCGTGTACAATCCAATTTTCCTATTACTAGGCTTACTTATTGCACACATAGAACAACCTCTTATAAAATGTGACACACTATCTATAATGTGAGGCCAATAACAATACCTTTGTAGATGAGCCACTGTTTTACTTACCCCAAAGTGTCCAGCAATAAGAGAAGAATGAGCTTCTCTCATGACACTTAGCCTCTCTCCTTGTGGAATACATAGCTTTCCCAAATGAAACAGCAAATTGTTATGTATGTGATAATCTCTTTCTTCAACTTTATTCCCTTCACTCAAACTAGCATACACATCTTTGAAATCAATGTCATGTGCATATTGTTCTATGTAACTCTCATGTGCAACATAATAATTTTTAAGGTAGAAGAACTAATGATTGGTCTCGAAAGAATATCTACAACTTTATTGAATATACCTTTTTTGTACCTTATAACCAAGTGAAATTGTTGAATAATCCATCCACCTGAAATGTCTTGATTGCTGCAAATTTTTTTGTGACTGCAAGTACTGTAATGGTTAGTGATCGGTGTGTACAATAGTCTCTTTACCCATCAAGTAGTGTTTCCACTTCTTGAAACTTTGTACCAACACATATAGTTCTTTTTCATATGTAGGATAATTAGTCACAACACCATTAAAAGTTTTTGAGTGAAAGACAATAGGCTTACCATGCTGCAAAAGGACTGCGCCCATGGCATAGTCACTAGCATCAGTTTGTATCTCGAATGGCTATCTCAAATTTGGTAGGAAAGGACTGGAGCTGAACTGATCTTGTCTTTTAAAGCATCACACTTGTCATTGCATGCATAGGAGCTACGATGGAAGAAAAGTTAGCAATAAGTTTCCTCCAATATTGAGCTACACCTAAGAAACTTCTTACCTGGTAACTGTTTTGGGTGTGGGCCAATTCACAATGGCCTCCACTTTAGAAGGATCAATCCTCAATTCTCCTCCTCCTACAATATGTCCCAAATAGACCAAATAAGCCTTTCCAAACTCACATTTTGACATCTTAAGAAACAATTTCTCTTTCTTCAAAATATCAAGCACTCTATTTACATGCAAGACATGATCTTCTCTTGTTTTGACGAAAATAAAAATGTCATATAAGTACACAATAAAAAAATTCATCAAGGAATGGTTGCAAAACATTATCCATAACCCGCATAAAATTTGTCGGTGCATTACATAAACCAAAAGGCATAACTAGCCACTCAAAGAGTCCTTGTTTGGTTTTGAATGCAATTTTCCATATATCACTTTCTGCAATTCTTACTTGATGATATCCACTTCATAAATATAACTTAGTGAAAAAAAATTATTCTTTCAGTTGATCAAGAAAATAATCTATTTTTGGGAGTGGGTAATGATTTTTTACGGTAAATTTGTTCAAAGCTCGAAAATCTACACATATGCGCCAAGTCCCATCTTTCTTTGGTATCAAGACTATGGGTGAAGCGCATGGCGAGGTGCTTGGCCTTATAATATAGTTATCCAACATCTCTTTGATTTTCCTCTTTATTTCAACATTCTCCATTATCGACATGCGATACATACCGATGTTTGGAAGAGGACAATCCTGCTGCAACTAAATCTCATGTTGAATTTCCCTTTTTGGAGGCAATCCTGTTGGCTCCTAAAACATCTCATGATGCCCATTAACTACATCATATAATTATGATTTAAACTTAGGATCACATCCCTCAAAATATTCATGATTAATATAGGCTTTGGGCTTAATCATAAGAATAACAAAATTCTTACTTGAATTTACCAGCCTCTTTACCTGTCCAACATTTACCAAAGAAATTTTTGTCTTCTTGTGATGTGCTCTAACAATGAACTCATTGCCATATTTTAATAAATGATACTTGTTCTCATGGCGATAGAATATTTATTTCATGTCATAAAAGTAAGGACTCCCTAATACAATACCAGTTATGTCAAGTGGAACCACATCTAATTCAATTGTGTCAATAAAGCTTGCAGTGATTTCAAACCTCAATATACATTTCCTTGTAACCTGTAGATTTGCATCCTTACAAATCGAACCCAATGGATATGGTTTTGGATGTGGTATGGTCTCAAGGTTAATTTTTTTGACCAAGTATTTAGAGATTAAGTTTTCTTGTGACTCACTGTCAAACAATGTGTCAATCTTGGCATGCTTGGATATGACCCTCACATGAAACAATTCTATTCTTTCTTCTTCATTTGGAGTGTTTATGTGACAGTTTTATGTACTGGTACTAGGTTTAGTTTAAATTTATTTTCCATTCATGTTCTTCAATCCCACGGCTATAATTTTAGTCTCATCACCTGAATCAGACCCTAAGTTATGTTGAGTTGTCGCAGCAGTTTTCTATTTCCCTTTGTTATTGGGTTTCTTTGGCCTAAGTTCTAGATGTAATTTTCAACAATGAGTTTCATCATGGCCTTCTTTAAAACAATGTTTACATGTCACTTTTTCTCCCTCTTTCTTAACAGATGAATTCTTTTTGTTTTTACCTTTTGGGGTCTTTTCCTTGGCTTTACCCTTAAAAGGTTTCTTCCTACCCTGTTCAAGAATGTTCTTCCCTCTAGCTTTTAGATGTGTGGCCTGAACACAAACTTCATCTAGAATGGTGGGGTTAAACATGAGAATAATATGTGTTAGTTAGCTATGTAAGCCTCCTATGTAATTTAGCAAAGTGTCTTGGCTCTGCAAATCCACCCCTAATAAAAGAGCTCTTCTCATAAATTCTTGGGTGTATTCTTGCACATTTTGTCCCTTTAACTGCCTAAAGTTCTTCCAGTTCATGATGGCTTTTTGCATATGAGCTAATGAATAAAACTGTCATTTAATAGCAGCAATAAAATCTGACCATGATGAAATAATCTTACATGCTTCTTGATTTCCTTCTGTGTCTTGGCTTCCCACAAAACAAGTGTTACATCTTCCATTCTCAAAGAAGCTAATTGAATTTTTGTATCGTCATCTTTAGGGTTCTGTATTCTTAAATAGACCTCCAATTTTCGAATCCAAATATCTATCTTGTCTGCATTTACTTCACCATTAAACATTGGCAATTTGAACTTAACATCAAGTTTTAATAAAGGAGATTTACCAATGTTCTTGAACTTGTGTGGTTGATGTACTGAAGAAGAGGTAGAAGATGATGATGAAGATGAGGTTGAAGATGGTGGCCCTTCATTGCCTCCATTTCCTCTGTTTCCCTTCTTTGACTTGTCTTCATCATGTTGACCTATTGAAGATCCTTGTCCTTCCTTTTAGAGTTTAGATCCTTCTCCTTCCAGTCTCTCATTCCTTTCTTGATAAATAATTCTAACCATCTCAGTTATGTCAAGAAATTCTTTCCTAAACACTTTTTCTTCTTCCTTATGGTCAACTTCTTCATGAATTTCTCCTTCCTCATGAGACATGATTAATGAATCTTCTTCTTCTTTAGGAGGTGAACTAGGTGGTGGAGATTATGGAAATTTTTCTCTCCTTTTCTTTGGCTCCTTTTGAGACCCTCCTCCTTCCACCAGTTTTCCTTCTCCCCTTTTGAGCTTGAGCCTTGTAAGCATCTAAAACTTGCATACAGTTAAACAATTATTTGCACTAAACAAAACCAGAGAAAAACTGTAGCTTTGATAACATTTGATTTGAAATGACAGTATTAGTTTTGCTGTGATAAGGGCCTTTCAGTTTTAAAAAACATGTGCATAATTGGCTCATTAGTTTGCATAAGGATTAAGGAGTTTTTCCATGCATTATAGTTGAAATTTAGTGAATTAAAAGCATAAAATAAGCATAAATAACATTGAACAACAATGCAAAACAGAGAAATAAGTCACCACATGAAGTTTACACAGTAGGCATGATGAAGCAGTTCACCCCTCCTGGGCTACATCTGCTGGTCCAACTCCCAATGGCTTATCCATCTTTCATTATGCTAAAATTTTGCTATTACATGTAGTTACAATTCTCTAATGGTTTTTTTATCTGCACCAATGGCCTCATAATGCTTCAATTAATCAAAAATGACTCTTCATTCACTCTGAATGGTCGAAAATTGAGCCTCCTACACTTTTGCCCAATATCTCCTAGGAAAAATCCACTAAATGTGGATAACTCCAGTTAACTGGAGTTAAATTAGGGTTGACCAGAAAATTTGGCACGCCCCTATCTGCTCTGCCTATTAAGCCATACATTAAATGTTACGGTTAGGGTGGTGGCCACATGCACACCCCCATCCGTTAAGTGGCTTGACCGGAACACAACAGAATACAATTACAGAGTTTATTTACATACATACGTGAAGCAATCAACATCGCTCTTTATAATAGAATGAACATAACCTTAAATAGCTTTACATACATGTTGGAAATACTAAGAAGGGGGGTGAATCAGTATTCTTTTCAATTAGAGCATTAGTTAATCTTCAATTATTATCAGTGTTTGTACAATGATAGCAGTAAACAAAAGGAACATAAATGCACACAGTTTTTAAGGTGGAAACCCACTCCGGGACAAAAACCACCTAATGCTTTTCTAATAATTCTTTAATATTCAACTCCAATTGAAAATAAAGCTCCAACTTCCTAGAATCTAGAAAGGCATTCTTCTCCAACTCCCATTGGATGGATGCTCTAACGCCCGAGATTATTCAGTAGTCAATTGAACGGATGCCCCAACACCCAATGAGCTACAACTCACCCTAGCACCACCCTACCACCCTAAATTTTTGATAGGCTTGAACCTATTGGTGACTTCATGCACCAGCTTAGCACCACCCTACCAACCTATAGAATAATAAAAGAAGAATGGACTCTCGTACCAGGGAAAATGATCCAATTTACAATGATATAAAATGATGTAGAAGAAGAAGACACATTATAACATAAACCCTACTATGACACAACCACCTAATGATGATCCTAGACCTCCCAACACTACCTCTTCAACTCTTGGCAGATAGACACTAGTACAATTTTTACAATAATGTATTTACAATGACTTAGTACAATGATACCTTTACAGTGACTATATGCAATGCTGCCCACTTGAAGACTTCATGTGATGAACTTCTTGTTGCTATTCTACACCTTGATTGATGATATTGCTATTCTACCCTCTACTACACCTTGCTTTTCTTTGTTGCCTTAGAAAGTTCGGTCCTTTCCAACCCTTGACAACACATGATCTAGCTTTTTCTTGCCTTCTAGGAGCTCGATATTGAATATGGTGTATCTCTATTATTTCAGATCCTCAATATGTGATTTTTGGCCCTGTAGTAGTCCTCTGAGTCTTCTTTCCAATGCCACAGGTTTGACACAATTAGGATTCTTTAAGAGAGAGTTATGCCCAATCTATCACAATTCCCTAATTATGTATTTCTTCAGTAGAGCGAACCTTTACGGCATGCCACGTGTCAATGTTTCTTCATTCGGCTCTGAAATTCATATAGTTAAAACTATAGTCTGTGCATTATCTGCCACTTTTTACAGAACTCCAATCCGATACCCAGAGAGAGAGTTATGACGATTTTCCCAAGGTCACTTCTTTGAGATGAATTTCAGAAGCTTGCAAAAACGTTGACTTCCACAAATCATATCTCCGAAAATGTTGTGCATCTTGATCTAAATTTTTTACAGGAGCTTCCTCAAGATCTCGGCTTCACCTCATAAAATTTCAGCTTCTTAAAATTCATAGAAAAAAGTTAGAGTGAAAATTCCACGATGACCTGTTTCAAATAGCGAAATCCCTGCATAAGGAGGATATGAGGATCAAAATTTACATAAATGCTTAGGTTGAGAGAGGCTTCAACAAGTGTTATGTCCCTATATCGCTAGTATAGTCCCTTATTATTGTTAGTGTAAACCCCTTATTGTTATTATTGTACCCTTGTAACCCCAATTTTGTTATTATTGTGCCTTAAATTATTATTGTTAGGTCGGCTAGGATTACATTGTGGCCCACTAGGATTACATTATGGCCCCATGGACTCCTATATATAAAAAGGAGGTTTTTTGTATTGTATCATCCAAGAATTTTTCATTTATGTAATGTATTGGAGGTTTCCCCCTCAAAGTGGCTCATTTCTAAGGCGTTGATATCTCTTTTTTTTATTTTTGGAGCTGGTTACACAACATTTGGTATCAGAGCTTTGGATTCTAGGGTTTCGCTGCTCCAAACAGGTCATCGTGGAATTTTCGCTATAAATTATTTTCTACGAAGTTTCAGAAGCTGAAATTTTTAGGGTGCGAATCCGAAATCCTGAGAAATATTTTCTAAAAATTTCAGAGCTTTGTTCGCAATATTTTTGGAGATATGATCTGTGGAAGTTAGGTCTTTTTTCAGGCTCCTAAACAGGTCATCATGGAATTTTCACTATAACGTTTTTTCTACGAAGGTTCAGAATCTGAAATTCGTATGGTGTGAAGCTCAAATCCTAAGGAAATTCTTCAAAAAATTTCAGATCTTGGTTCACAATATTTTTGGAGATATGATCTGTGGAAGGTAGTGCTTTTTCAGGCTCCTGAATTTCATCTCAAAGAGGTGATCATGGGAAAAGTTCAATAACTCTCTCTCTAGTCATCGGATTGGAGTGCCGTAAAAATTGGTCACAATTACACATACTATATTTTATTTTCTATCAATTTCAGAGACAAAGGACAAAACAGTGACATGTGGCAAGTCGTACAAGTTCGCTCTACTGAACCAGTCCATAATTAGGTCATTGTGGGAGATTGGACACAACTTTGTCAAGAATAAGGAAAGGTGGACTTTATTGGCATTAAAAGAGAACTCATGGGAGCTACTTCAGTGCTGAATTTCAGATATAGAAGAGCTGCAATCACAGAGATAATACAATTTCAATATCGAGCTCCTCAAAAGCAAGTAAAAGGTGTGTATTTTTTTCCGAATTGCATAAGTCTTGTTTGAAGAATCAAGTTGAATTGATTGCAAGGGCATATTGTAGAATAGATATCAGTATTGGATTATAAAATGGCCCTAAAAAATAATTCAACACCCATTAAGCCTTTGGAAAGCTCTACTATGACTCATGAAGACGAAGAATTGCAACATGATCTATCAAAATTACAAGAGCAAGTGCAACAAATTTCACTCTCGCAAAGAGCAACAAAAAATGAAATGGAAGTTTTGAAGAAAGGCATGGAAGCTAAGATGGATGGCGTGCAAGCTAAGATGGATGGCGTGGAAACTAAGATGGATGGCATGGAGGTTGGCATGGAATCTAAGATGGATGACATGGAAGCTAAGATCGATGAGAAAATGGAAAACATGAAGAATTTTCTAAAAGCAGACATGGAAGGTTTGACAAAGTTGATACAAGAAAGGTTTCCTAATGGTGAAAAGATAGTAGAAGAACCTCATCATGAGAACAAAATAAATGTTAATTGTGATTTCATAAACTCTAATGTTGGCGGGAAGAACCACCATATTCCAAAGATGGATATGAGGAAATTTGATGGAAAGGATCCTGTAACATGGATACTACAGATGGAGCAATATTTTGATCTCCATAACATGTAAAACACACAAAAGGTACGCATTGCAACTTTACATTTAGAACAAAATACATTTGTATGGTATCAATGGCTTTGCTCCCGTAAAAAAATTGTCACTTGGTCAATTTTTCGGAGGAAATGATAGCACATTATGAGGATACAAAGAGCAACACCTTCTTTAGCCAATTGATAAATCTCAAACAAAAAGGTTTAGTGGGGCAGCACATTGAGGACTTCCAAAAATTGAATATAAGGGTAGCTAATATTCCAGAGGAACACAGGATTGATCTCTTCTTAGGTACTCTAAAGGATAACATCCAACATGAAGTTCGTGTTTTGGAACCTGATTCATTGGAGAAGGCATTCAGGTTGGCAAGAAAAGTTGAATGTAAAATTATGGCGACAAGAAACCCTACCACTCAATTCTATAAAGAAGGAAGTGTTTCTACGCCTAGTTTATTTTAACCTACCAGAGTTATTCCCCCAACTCATTGGAAAAAAAAGAAAAAAGGAACTGCTACAATTGTGATAGAAAATACACTAATGTCACATAAGTGTCTTTGAGAAAATAAGTACATTTTACATAGTTAGAAGAGAGAAAATGAACAGAGGATAGAGGGAACCGGCCATAGAAAATGAATCTGACACATATCATGTAGCCTATTCCTTAGAATTACCACTCCTCAAACTCTCAAGATAGAAGGACATATAAGGAAGAAAAAGGTAATAGTGTTGATTGATTCAGGTAGCACCCATAATTTTATTCATTGTAAGGTAGCCAAGGAATTGAATTGTTTCCTATACCTAGCACCAGAATGTCAAGTGATGGTTGCAAATGGAGGAACTATAAATTTCTTTGGAAAATGCCATAATATCAAACTAACCATGGGGGAATATGTGTTGACAAGTCCAATGCTTTCCATTCCTATGGGAGGTGCTGATGTTGTACTAGGAGTACAATGGTTACAATCTTTGGGGACGGTAGCTTTTAATTTTCAAGAAATTTTCTTGAAATTTTTTTCAGAAGGAAAGGAAGTTGAATTACGGGGTATTGCAGGGAAGCCGGGAAAGATAATAAACTCTAATGTCATGACAAAGCTTCTAAATAAATAACAACGAGGCATAATTGCACAATTATGCTCACTAGAAGTTCCAGCATCAAAATCATCTATTTCTGCAGATCTCCAAAAAGTCTTGGACAATCATTCCAAGGTTTTTGAAACTCCCAGGGCTCCACCTATTAGTGATCTTAGTCATGCTATTCATTTGATTCAAGGAAGTGTGTTCCTCAAACATGAGCCTTATGGAATGTCCTTTACATCCAAAGAAGTGAAATTGAGCATTATGATTGAAATGTTGGCGGTATAATTCAACACAATTAAAGTTCTTTCTCACTCTGTAGTAGTGTTTTAAGAAGGATGGATCATGGCGCATGTGTCCGGATTATAGGGAGCTCAATAAGCTCACCATTAAAGATAAATTTCCCATTCCTATGATTGATGAATTATTGGATGAATTACATGGAGCAATTTATTTTACAAGTTGGATCTTCGTTCGGGATATCATCAAATTAGAATGAAGACTGAAGATATTCTAAAAATAGAATTTCGAATTCATGAGGGTCATTATGAATTTTTGGTCATGCCTTTTGGCCTTACCAATGCACCTGCTACATTTTAAGGGTTGATGAATTCCATTTTCAAACCCTTCATTAGAAAAATTGTGCTAGTATTTTTGATGATATACTAATCTACAACAAATCTTAGAAGGATCATGTTAAACATGTTGACAGGGTGCTCAAAATATTGCAGGAGAAACAATTATATGCAAAAACATCCAAATGTTTCTTTGGAGTACAAGAGGTGGAATATATGGGTCATATTTTATCTCACGAGGGTGTTAAGGTAGACCCTAACAAAATTAAAGCCATTAAGGAAAGGAAAGTCCCCACAACCATAAAGAAATTACAAGGATTTCTCGGGTTAACAGGTATTATCGCAAGTTTTTTAAGAATTATGGAGAATAGTAGCACCTCTAACAACATTATTGAAGAAAGTTTCATTTTCTTGGACTCTTGAAGCAACCAAGGCCTTTGAACATCTTAAAGAGGCAATGTGCCTAGCACCAGTCTAGATATACCAGACTTCACAAAAAACTTTGTTGTGGAATGTGATGCCTCAGGAAACGGAATTGGTGTTGTTTTAATGCAAGAAGGAAGACCCATTGCTTTTGAAAATCATCCAATCAAAGGAAAGTATTTACAAAAATATATTTATGAGAAGGAAATGTTAACAATACTACATGCACTAAAGAAATGGTGACCTTACCTAATGGGAAGGCACTTCAAGGTAAAAACTGATCATGATATTCTGAAACACTTTTTGGAACAAAGACTATCTTCAGAAGAGCATAAAAATTGGGTCACCAAGATGCTGGGTTATGACTTCGAAATAATCTACAAAAGGAAAACCTTGTGTTGTTCTGAGATGCACTCTCAAAGAAAAGATAGAGAGGTGGAAGCATTTCTTGTGCCATTTCTATTATCAGCAGTTGGATAACCCAAACAAGAGATAGAATGGAAGAAGAAAAAGATGTATGGACACTCATTGCGAAATTCTGAGCGAATCCTAGCATCCTAGTATATGATACATTTAGTTGAGAAAAATGATTATACTAATTTTGCAAAGTCAAACATATCTTTGCGTAAATTCCCAACTAAAACAAAAATTTCTTCACAGATGCTGCTTCTCCTTTAGGAGGACACTACAGGATTTAAAAACTTGAAGGGTGAAGAAAGAATTTTTGAGATGGCCTTCAAATGATATTTAAAAAGTTATGACGGAATGTTTGGTTCTTAAAGCGAGGTAAAGTCAGATAAATTGAACCGAGGACTTCTAGCCTTTATCATTCAAATCGCGTTAAGGAGGAGGATTTCAATGGATTTTATCACAGGTTTACCTAAGTTCGAAGGAAAGAGTGTCATCGTGGTGGTAGTTGATAGACTTACCAAGTATGCACACTTTTGTGCATTATCTCATCCATTTAAAGCAAGTACGGTTGCTACTACATTTATGGACACAATTCAAAAGCTACATGGAAACCCAAGGGTTATTGTGAGCGACAGAGATCCCATTTTTACTGGAAATGTTTGGACAGAGTTATTTTCTTGTTTGGGTACTCAATTAGCTCATAGCTCATCTTATCATCCTCAATCTGATGGTCAAACTGAGATAGTGAATAAATGTTTGAAAGGATATCTTCGTTGTTTTGTATCTGATAAACAAACACAATGGATCAATTGGTTACTTCTCGCTAAATGGTGGTATAACACTTCCTTCCATATTGCAGCAAAAATGACCCCATTTATGTCACTTTATGGATATCATCCACCATCCATCACATTATCTTTAAGAGAAAATTCTAAGGTTCAAGTAGTGGAATATCACATCGAGCATCAACAAGAAGTTCTTCAACTCTTAAAGGATAACCTAAATTTGGCACAAAATCGAATGAAACAATAGACTGATCAACATCAGCATCGAGAGAATTTTTGATGTAGGAGATTGGGTATTTTTCACGGCCTATGACCATACAATGGAAATATCCCTCAAACAAGCTAAAGAGGATATTAATTATCACCGATACCTATTCAAATTTTTAAAGGTGTTGCGAAAGATTGGTACTATGGCATACAAATTGGAGCTTCGTGCTTCTTCGCGAGTACATCCAGTTTTCCATGTTTCATGCTTAAAGAAGGTTATAGGTGAAAATATTCTGGTTCAAACAATATTGCCAGAACTTGATGAGGAAGGAAAAATTATATTGGAACTTGTTGATGGCACTGGTGTTGTCACAGAATATGGCACTGGTGAAAGCATAGTGCATGTGGGACAGATTTTAGGAGTTTAAAAATTATTAATTATTGAATTTTAAATGACCCTTGCCACAACCCTATGGGGTTTTAGCCCACTAACTGGGGTTACAAACTTCAAACATGAATATCTCTCAAACCGTGAAGAATTATGTGGCGTGCCATATATCAACGGAAAGATCTTGATAAGTAGAAACCATCAAAATAATTCTTGACCCATAATATAGTAATTTTGTAGGTCAAAATTCCTATGCAATATTGGGGTAGCCCCTAGTGTTGCTTGGGTTGACATTAATGACAACCGCTGATCAAAAATCTCCCCCTTTGGCATTGATGGCAACACAAGTACTCCCCCTGCGATCATGAAACCTCTTACTACAACATTATCTCCCCCTTTGACATCAATGGCAAAGGGTAACTCCCCCTGACACATAACCATCCTGCAAACCTATACACACTTCCACTCCCCCTTTATATTATGAATAAGGAAAATCTAATGAGAACTTGGGAGAATCCCAAGCTTATGGCGAAGATGTTAAAATTCTTCACGAGTTAAATGTTTAGTGAAGATATCAGCGATTTGTTCTTTTGTACCAACATACTCAAGTTTGTTATTCTTTTCAGCAACTTGTTCTCTAACAAAATGATATTTGATAGGAATGTGTTTTTTTTTTAATGCATGACATGATTCTTAGAGATGCTGATGGCACTGGTGTTGTCACAGAATATGGGAATAGGCTCACTGAATTGTACTTGAAGGTCTTGAAAATTTTGTTTCATCTAAAGGACTTGAGTACAACATGATGCCACTGCAATGTATTCTGCTTCCGTTGTAGATAATGAGATTGAGATTTTCATTTTTCTCAACCATGATACGAGACAACCACCTAGATAGAATGCTGCTCCACTAGTACTCTTACGATCATCAGCGCTTCCTGCCTAATATGCATCTATGAAGGCTTGAATAATGAGATTTTTACCCTTGGTATACCACAAGCCATATTCTTCTATGTCCTTTAGATATCGAAGAATTATTTTGACGGAAATAATATGTGATTCTTTTGGTGCTACTTAGAATCTTGCTACTTGTCCAACTGCTTGCATAACATCTATCCGGGAGGCTATTACATTTGAAGACTACCAATCATAGATCTATACAACCTCTGATCCACATCCTTAGATGAGTCGCCTATGCTCAACTTGCAACCTGTTACCATCGGAGTAAGGACGGGTTTGCAATCCTCCATTTTGAATTTCTTGAGCATTTCCTTGATGTACTTGGCTTGACATATAAATATTCCTTTCTCTTGCTGAGATATTTGAAGCCCTAAGAAGTATGTCAGCTCACCAAGTAAAGACATATTGAACTCACTTTGCATCTTTGTAGAAAATTTCTTACTTAGTCGATCATCTTTGCTACCAAATATTATATCATCCACATATACCTCAATGATTGTTAAATTATCTTTATCTATTTGTACATAAATATTGCTATCAATAGTACCTTTCTTGAACTCTTGTTGACATAGATATCCATCAAGATGATCATACCATGCTTTCAGAGTCTGCTTGGTACCATATAAAGCCTTCTTTAACCTGCAAACATAGTCTTCTTTTTCTGATAGTAGAAAACCTTCAGGTTGTTCGATGTAAAATTCTTCTTCTAATTCACCATTCAGAAATGCTGACTTCACATCCATTTGGTAGACTACCAAGCCCATCACTTTGCATGGGTTGGTTAAGTCTACCAAGCCCATCACTTTGCATGATTCCATTGAGAGGGCTAGAGATCTCCAAGATGCCTTGCCAAGAGCAAAGGAAACTTTCCAAAGAAAAGCCCTTCCCTCTTCTAAGGGGAAAGAAGGGAAAGTTGCTCCACCCAAGGAGAGCTCACTAAATAAACCTCTTGATATTGATCTCTAGAGGGAGTTTAGGAAAAATAGATTGTGTTTCACTTTTCAAGAGCCATGGGTACCGGGACATAGATGTGTTGCTAGAAGGGCACACTATATAGAGGTCTTTTCAGACTTTGAAGAGGAATATGGGAATGAGGGACCTAGGAGGAGTCACAGCTCTGGTGAAGATGAGGAGGAAGGCCAAACACCATCCATAAATGAAGAATAAGCCTTTTCTCCAACAAGTGGGACTCTTGCTTCTTTGAGAGGAGTGCCCAAGTACTTGACCCTATGAGTACAAGGTTTAGTCATGAACCAGAGAATGTCTATTCTGATTGATAGTGGGGCAACCCAAAACTTTATTGATGCTCACCTTGTGCAAAGGAGAGGGATCCCCATTGATACATTTGATGGGTTATCTGTTTTGGTCCCAAGAGATAGAACTATGCAATGCATGCAATATGTTCCATTTCTGTCACTATGGGATCCTACACTTTGGTGGATCACTTCTTTGTAGTGGACATATCAGACACCAATATCATCTTTGGTGTCCAGTGGTTGATTACCTTGGGAAAGGTTACCACTGATTGGAAGGAATTGCAAATGGAGTGGGTGGACTTGAAGAGTGGGAAACCACAAATCATTCAAGACATGCACACTTATCCCACACCTAATGTTTCCACACAAACAACAGAGATGGATTTGCGCAGTGGAAGCAAGGATCTCACAATTACTTCTCTCATGTTTATGAGGATGCTACAAGGGACATTATTACCTCATGGAAAGCCACTTGGAAATTCATTAGATTCTGATCTTGTGGGGAAAGCCTCACAAAGTGCTGCTCCAAAAATAGATCAAGCAAGGATTGGAGAGCAAGCTATAGCACTGTGGGAGGAAGGAAAGGGGAGGATCAGCCTTCCCACAAACAATTTTGGCATGTGTAATGTCAAATAAGCAATCAGCAACAAGGCAAGCACCACCATAGATGTATCAACAGCGTTGTCATTATTGAGCTATGTAGATCCATATTGGAGATCTCAAATCCTTGTGGAGTACTCCAAATATCTTCACACTGGGATGATATTAGATGGCATGAAGCAAGGGGGAGGCTATTTGGTCCATGAATGGGTCATCTATCATCTTGGTAAATTATTCTTGTCTCAAGACTCCAAGCTTAAGCAAGAAATACTACAAAGAGCACACAAAGAGTTCCTTTCCAGCTATATGCAGTCAGCAAATATCTACACCCTAATCATGAGGAGTTTTGATTGGGAGAGGATGAAGGAGGAACTACATCAGCACTATGATTGGGAGGAACTACATCAACACTTATAAGAGTGCAATAGTTATGAGGAGTTGGGACAACCAAAGGACTCTATGCAAGAGTCATTTCAGCCATCTCTTCCTTCTCTTAAAAGAGGAGAAATGCCCATACCCAACTCCATGTGTGTGGGAGACTTGAATGGTAAAGAATCTGATCTTACGGAGCATGTTTATTTTTCTGATTTGACATATTCTATTACCATATGTATGTAGGCCATGGCTCCTACAAGGAGTGATATTACATGCAGATCTCATGGCATTGGTGAGG
This sequence comes from Pinus albicaulis, assembly GCA_034641835.2. Classification (NCBI taxonomy): domain Eukaryota; kingdom Viridiplantae; phylum Streptophyta; class Pinopsida; order Pinales; family Pinaceae; genus Pinus; species Pinus albicaulis. The sequence continues at coordinate 1,147,931,691 of CM076579.1, read as the reverse complement.
CCAATAAAAATTCTAAATCTGGTCACTCCCTTGAGGTGCAAAGGGATATTCTCCATCATGATGGGTGCTTCCCAAAGACACCTAACTTGGGTATCACTTTCAGCCATGTTAAAGTGACCCATGCAGCAAAGGTGTGGTGGGAGTACCACTTACCACACTCAGATATACTCAAGACAAGGAGTGAATTGCATTGGTATCTTATGTGGGATTATGACCCACCTCCTCAAGTGCAAATTTCAGTTTGCATATATGTCATTTTTCTTCCATACATAGATGATATATTGGTATTATTTATGGGTTTGTATGGGCAAAGAGTGGGCAGTGTATATGTACCACATGGGATGGAACTTCATCTTGTACTTCATGATACATGTTTTAGATGTGACATTGCTTCACCCATGTTTATTTCTGTTGAGTTTTACACTCCTGAAGGGGTGGACTATGCCCCTATCATGATAGCCTTGGAGGAGAAACTTTTGATGTATTGGCTTATTGAGCACTTGGCCCATGATGAAAGCTTGATCCTTGATGGTGCCATCAATGGAGAAGGAGAAGAACTACAACTCTTACCCCATCAATTGCTTGAGGACAAGACACATTTTGGAGGGGAGGACTGTAATGTTCCCACTTAGCCTTAGCTAAGAGGAACATTCAATTTTTTTTTAATTTCTATTTTATGAATAAATGAATAAAGGAGGACATGTAAAACTCCTAGAAAGTCTGAATAAATCAATGCCCATGTGAACAAAGACAAATCAGGGCCATGTAAATAATCACTTGCAAGTGTGAAATAGGTTTGAGCTAAAGACTGGGTCAACATTGACCAAATCAACAACGCTATCTAGGTTCATTGCATCTCCAAAAGGGACAACACAGTTCTAGATGAAAGCCTCACATGTGAAAAGGGCTAACTCATCAAGATGGTTTAGGGTTTGAAAAATCTTTCTCATCTTATAAAAGGAAAAGGAGGGCAGCAAGAGAAGGTTGTTGATTGATCATATCTTTGAGTATTTGTCTGCTTAGACAAATATCATTCTCTGTTGTTTAGTGGAGGATTGTATTTGGAATTCCTATGCAGGGATTTCACCTCTTCCTTTGAGGATTCAAGGAGGAAATTTTGTTGAATTGAACCACTATCAGGCTTGAGGCCAAGCTCCATCTTACATTACAGTGCTGCTCATCTTGAGGGTTGAGTTGTCTTGTGAGCTGCAGCAAGTGGGAGTATATATCTGCAGAGATCTAGTGTATTTTGGGAGCCTCTTTCCCATGGAGTGGGTCCTTTGACCTCCTAAAAGAGTGTCTCATTTCTTTGTGCTTCAGATCTGCAATTTTACAGTAGTTTTCTATTTCATTTGAGCTATAGCGTTGTTCCCATGAGTAAACTGTGTTATTTTTGTATGAGGGTTTTCATGGTGTCTTGCTCATAGTTTAGATCAGAGATCTCTAATGCTGGGCTTTGCCTTCCACTTGGTGATCCATAGATTAGCTTGCTGATCTATGTTATTTTTAGATCTGATCCATTGTAATGAAAGTTATATTCAGAAATTTACTGCAGCAATTTCTAAATCTGCAACTTGTTTCTCATATCTACTCTTATTCATGCATGCTTTTGTCAAAATTCCAAGGGGATCTTGAAGAGAAAACTATATAGTTTTCAAATCTGAAATAGATCTGATGTTTTGTCCACAAATCTGCTCTAGATCTAAGTTGTAACTTCCAGCTACTGAAGCTCCTTAAAATAACGTTGTTGAGGCATTTATGCAAATATACATGTGTTCCAACTCTCTTTTCTGAAGATTTATTGTTGTATTGACTCATGCATTCTACTATATAATGAAAGGGCTTTATTGTTGATTAGAGGTTGCCATTGATGTCAACCCAAGCAGCACCAGGGGCTAACCCAATATTGCATGGGAATTTTGACCTACCAAATTAATACATTATGGGTCAATAATTATTTTGATGTATTCTACTTGTTGAGATGTTTCCATTGATATATGGCACGCCATGTAATTCTTCACGGTTTGAGATACATTCATGTTTGAAGTTTGTACCCCCAGTTAGTGGGCTAAAACCCCATGGGGTTGGGGCATGGGTCATTGAAAAGTCATAATTAATATTTTTTAAGCTCCTAAAATCCCTCCCACATTCACTTGTTGAAGCCCCTCTCAACCTAATCATCTATATAAATTGTGATCTTCACTTCCTCCTTACGCAAGGGATTTCACCATCTGAAACAGGTCATCGTGGAATTTGCGCTATAACTTTTTTATATGAAGGTTCAAAAGCTGAAATTTTTAGGAGGTGAAGCTGAAATCATGAGGAAGCGGCTGTAAAAATTTCAGATCAAGGGGCACAATATTTTTGGAGATATGATCTGTGGAAGTCAGGGTTTTTGCAGGCTCCTGAAATTCATCTCAAAGAAGTGACCCTGGTAAATTCATCATAGCTCTCTCTCTGAGTATCAGATTGGAATTCTGTAAAAAGTGACAGATAGTGCATAGTTTTTACTTTTCTCTCTATCAATTTCAAAGCTAAATGAAGAAACAGTGACATGTGGCACACTGTAAAAGTGCACTTTACTGAAATAGTCCATAATTAGGGAATTGTGAGAGATTGGGTATAACTCTCTCTTGAAGAATCCAAATTGGGTCAGACCTGTGGCATTGGAAAGAAGACTCAGAGGAATACTATAGGACCAAAAATCCGATATTGAGGATCTAAAATAATGGAGATACACCAGATTCAATATCGAGCTCCTAGAAGGCAAGAAAAAGCTAGATCATGTGTTGTCAAGGGTTGCAAAGGAGCAGACTTTCTACGCCAGAAAAGCAAAGCAAGGTGCAGCAGAGGGTAGCATGACAAGAGCAGAAACCAAGATTTATATAATAATAAAGAAGTTCATCATGTAAGTCTTCAGTGGCGACCACGCAGCAAATCTGTATGAAAGTTATCATTGTACTAAGTCATTGTAAATACATTATTGTAAAAATTGTACTAGTGTCTATCTACCAAGAGTTGAAGAGGCGGTGTTGGGAGGTCTAGGATCATCATTAGGTGGTTGTGTCATAGTTGGGGTTATGGTCTAGTGTGTCTTCTTCTTCTACATCATTCTATATCATTGTAAATTGGACCATTTTCCTTGGTACGAGAGTCCATTATTCTTTTGTTCTTCTATAGGGTGCTATGGTGGTGCTAGGGTGAGTTGTATCTCATTGGGTGTTCGGGCATCCGTTTAGTTGACTACTGAAGGATCTTGGGCGTTGGAGCGTCCATCCAGTGGGAGCTGGAGAAGAATGCTTTTATAGATTCTAGGAAGTTGGAGCTTTATTTTCAATTGGAATTGAATATTAAGGAATTATTAGAAAAGAATTAGGTGGTTTTTGTCCTAGAGTGGGTTTCCATCTTAAAAACTGTGTGCATTTGTGTTCCTCTTGTTTGCTTCTATCATTGTACAAACACTGATAAAAATTGAAGATTAACTAATGCTCTAATTGAAAGGAATATTGATTCACCGCCCTCTCGAGTATTTCCAACAATTGGTATCGAGCTTGGATTAAGCAATAGTAGTTTGCAATTTGGAAGAGGTCATGGAGCATACCAAGAATGGTGTACCTCTATTCAATGAAAATAATTATGCACTCTGGAAAGGAAGAATGGAGGTCTATCTCTTGGCGCAAGGTTACGAAGTATGGGACACTGTTCAAAATGGATTTACATCAACTACGAATGAACAAGGTAAGAAGAATTTGGTAAATGATGCAAAATCAAAGAATATTATTATCGGTGGACTTATTGAATTTGCTTATCATAAGGTGTTGGGTTGTAAAACTGCCAAAAATGTATGGGACAAGCTTGAGAATATATATGCAGGTGACTCAAATGTCAAAGAATCAAAGCTTCAAATCTATAGAACAAAATTTTAGCAACTCAGAATGAAAGAAGATTGCAACATTGTTCTATACTTCCAATACGTTGATGAAATAACCAATACTCTAGAAGGATTGGGAGAGCCAGTTAACAAGAAGACTATTATACAGAAGATTCTTAGAACGTTACCAGGGAGATTCAACCCAAAGGTATCAGTCTTAGAATACAGTGCAAATCTGGAAAAACTCAGCAAAGAGTAATTACATGGAGTTCTCATAGCATATGAAATGAGACTTGATGAAGAAGAGGGTACTTCGCATCTAGAAACTGTGTTCCTTGGATCTAAGAAAACCAATAAGGATAAACAACCTTCAATTGAAAAGACATGCACCTGCAAGTGTGAAGAAAATGGAGATGATGAAGAAGGTCTTTCAGATGAAGAATATGCTTACTTCATGAGAAAACTAAAAATTGGTAAGGGAAAATTCAAAGCTAAACTTCCATTGATATGTTTCAGCTGTAATGAGGTTGGGCATTTTGCAGCAAAATGTCCAAACAGAAGTAATGGCAACTCAAAAGGAAAGAAAGGCTTTAATAAATTCAACAAGCAAGGATCCAAAAGGAACAGTCTCTCTAAAGAATATAGCTCATCATCCGATGAAGACAATGACAGTGAAGAAGAAGCCAATGAGAGAGTATTTTTTATGGCCAAGAAAAATAAACAAGAGGTATCAAACAACGAAGAAGAAGAATGGACCATAGAAGAATTTTATGAGGAAGAAATCAAGCTTATAAAAGATCTCAAGGTGGAGAAGATCTGTTCCAATACTCTTGAAGAACAAGTTCAAGGTCTCAAAATTGAAGTTGAAGAACACAAATGCATTAAATATTCACTTCAAAAGAAGTTGGAAAAAAGAAACCAAGAAAGGGAAGAATTAGAAGCCGAAGTAGTCTCACTGCGTGAGGAATTAAAGAAAGGAAAAACTATCCAAAACTATGCCAATAGCTCAAGGGCATTGGAATAACTCATCAACAATCAATGATCTTACAACAAAAAAACTGGCATCGGTTACAAAGAAGAAGAAGTAGGACCTTCTACAACAAAATACAATGAACCTATGAGATCTGACATGCATGTAGACTTCATTGGACAAGATTTGCAAGAACAGCCTTGGAAGACAAATCCTCGACGAAAATTTCCATCCATGTACCAACATATTTTTTATGGCTATTGTTATTCATGTGGAAAATTGGTCATAAAGTTGTAGAATGTCGCACGTACCCTAGGAAAAAATACAATTCCAGGAGATCTGTAAAATATGAACCTCCCAGGGCTCAGCGAAACATCAATAGATTTGAACATTTAAGAAATAATATTGAATATTACAAATGTCGAAACTTTGGACACATAGCCAAATACTGCAAACTTGAAAATCCTCCAGAAGAATCTTCGAAGCCACAGAATGAACGAACATGGAAGAAGAAGAAGAATGATAATTGTGCTCTCGCTTTCAAGGCTCAAAAGAACAAATATGTGCGGTATGTTGATAGTGGTTTCTCAACGCATATGACTAGAGATAGAAATAAATTTGTATCTCTGAAAGAGAAGAAGGATGGAACCGTGTCCTTTGGAAATGATGGATCTTAAAATGTTATAGGATCGGGTACTGTCACTCTCGAAAGCAAAGATTCTCTAGCCAAGAATGTTCTATTGGTTGAAAACATGAATCACAATCTGCTCAGTGTTGGACAAATGTGTGATCAAGGACACACAATAATATTCAACTCCACGAAATGTGAAATCAGGAAAGGCGTGTATGGTGAAATTGTGGCTACAGCAAGTCAAGCTCCAAACGACATATATGTTCTGGATGAAGCAAATAAAGCATGTCTAATAGCTAAAGAGGATGATACAGTAATTGGTAGCAATGATGATCGACTAAGTAAGAAGTTTGCTAAAAAGGTGCAAAGTGATTTCGAGATTTCTTTACTTGGTGAGCTGACATACTTATTAGGGCTTCAAATATCTCAGGAAGAGAAAGGAATATTTATATGTCAAGCCAAGTACATCAAGGAAATGCTCAAGAAATTTAAAATTGAAGATTGCAAACCCATCCTTACTCCAATGGTAACAGGTTCCCAATTGAGCATAGACAACTCATCTAAGGATGTGGATCAAAAGTTGTACAGATCTATGATTAGTAGTCTTCTATATGTAACAGCCTCCTGACTAGATGTTATGCAAGCAGTTGGACAAGTAGCAAGATTCCAAGCAGCACCAAAAGAATCACATATTAAATATTCACCAACATTGGAATATCTTCGCCAGAAGCTTGGGATTCTCCCAAGTTCTCATTAGATTTTCCTTTTTCAGAATATAAAGGGGGACTGGAAGTAGATTACAGGTCTGTAGGACGGTTGTGTGTCAGGGGGAGTGGAAGTGTGTACAGGTCCGCAAGATGGTTGTATTTCAGGGGAGTTACCCTTTACCATTAATGTCAAAGGGGGAGAGAATGTTGTAGGAAGAGGTGTCATGATCGCAGGGGGAGTACTTGTGTTGCCATCAATGCCAAAGGGGGAGATTGTTGATCAGCGGTTGTCATTGATGTCAACCCAAGTGGCACCAGGGGCTAACCCAATATTTCATGGGAATTTTGACCTACAAAATTAATATATTCTGGGTCAATAATTCTTTTTTATGGTTTCTACTTGTTGAGATGTTTCCGTTGATATATGGCACGCCATGTAATTCTTCACGGTTTGAGAGACATTCATGTTTGAAGTTTGTACCCCGAGTTAGTGGGATAAAACCCCATGGGGTTGGGGCATGGGTCATTGAAAATTCATAATTAATATTTTTTAAGCTCCTAAAATCCCTCCCATGTTCATTTTTTGAAGCCCCTCTCAACCTAAGCATTTATATAAATTGTGATCTTCATTTCCTCCTTAGGCAAGGGATTTCACCATCTGAAACAGGTCATCGTGGAATTTGCGCTCTAAACTTTTGTCTACGAAGGTTCAAAATCTGAAATATTTATGAGGCGAATCCGAAATCTTGAGGAAGCTTCTATAAAAATTTCAGATCAAGGTGCGCAATATTTTTGGAGATATGATCTGTGGAAGTCAGGGTTTTTACAGGCTCCTAAAATTCATCTCAAAGAAGTGACCCTGGTAAATTCGTCATAACTCTCTCTCTGAGTATAAAATTGGAATTCTGTAAAAAGTGGTAGATAGTGCACAGTCTTCACTTTGCGCTCTATCAATTTCAGAGAAAAATGAATAAAAAGTGACACATGGCACGTCGTACAAGTGCGCTCTGCTGAAACAGTCCATAATTAGGGCATTGTGAGAGAATGGGTATAACTCTCTCTTGAAGAATAAAAATTGGGTCAGACCTGTGGAATTTGAAAGATGACTCATAGGACTACTACAGGACCAAAAATCAGATATTGAGGATCTGAAATAACAGAGATACACCAGATTCAATATCGAGCTCCTAGAAGGCAAGAACAAGCTAGATCATGTGTTGTCAAGGGTTGCAAAGGACCAGAATTTCTACGGAAGCAAAGCAAAGCAAGGTGCAGCAGAGGGTAGCATGACAAGAGCAGCAACCAAGGTGCATAACAGCACCAAGAAGTTCATCATATGAAGCCTTTAAGTGGGCAGCATTGCATACAATCATTATAAAGGTATCATTGTACTTAGTCGTTATAAATACATTATTGTACAAATTGTACTAGTGTCTATCTGCCAAGGGTTGAAGAGGCAGTGTTGGGAGGTCTAGGATCATCATTAGGTGGTTGTGTCAAAGTTGGGGTTATGGTCCAGTATATCTTCTTCTTCTACATCATTCTATATCATTGTAAAGTGGACCATTTTCCCTGGTACGGGAGTCCATTCTTCTTTTATTCTTTTATAGGGTGGTAGGGTGGTGCTAGGGTGAGTTGTAGCTCATTGGGTGTTGGGGCATCCATTCAGTTGACTACTGAAGAATCTTGGGCATTGGAGCATCCATCTAGTGGGAGTTGGAGAAGAATGCTTTTCTAGATTCTAGGAAGTTGGAGCTTTATTTTCAATTGGAGTTGAATATTAAAGAATTATTAGAAAAGCATTAGGTGGTTTTTGTCTTGGAGTGGGTTTCCACCTTAAAAACTATGTAAATTTGTGTTCCTCTTGTTTCTTTGCTATCATTAGCACATAACGTAATAATTGAAGATTAACTAATGCTCTAATTGAAAGGAATACTGATTCACCCCCCCCCCCCAAGTATTTCCAACATTTATCATAATGCTGATTTGTTGCTGTATTACTAAAATATAAGTCTCCTTGCTTATCTCCACTGAAAATCTACTAAAACTATGCAATTCCTGAAGCAATGCTTGCATTTGGCTGCAGCCTTCCTCTTTGGGTGCTTTTTAGCTAGTCTAGTTTTTGGGAGATCTGTTTAGTGAGTCTAAACTGATTTTTTTTTTATGAAACTCCATATATAAGTCTCATACAGCATAAATAAGGGGAACCAAGTCTTGATTTGCATTATTTTTGCACGGTTTTACTTATACAGCGTTTCTCTTGAGCACCTTGTTGAATTTTCTAAAAAAGGATCATTACAGTTGAGAAAAACATCCTAATGGGTGTTAATTTGGTTTATTACGGCTAAGGGGAAATTGGGAAAGGAATTGGAAAAGGATTTGAGAAGGAAAAGAGACATTAATTTGTATTTTATTTATGAAAGAAACGAAAATACGAGGAAAGGAAGGTGAATGGTCACAGGTTGCATGTGAGGAAAATTGAAGGAAAAATAGAGGGAATTGAAGAAAATAGAGGCCTCAATGATAAAAAGGATTCTCAGAATCAGTTCACATATTTTGGTAAGTTTAACATTTTTTCAGTTCAATTTTGGAGCTCTCTCTCTATTCTCTAATACTATTGCACATTTAGAGCATTCTTGGAGCACTCTAACATTGGAGAAACAAAAGAAAAGGAAGGAAAGTAAGGCAAAGGAAAGTAAATGAAAAGAAAGGAAAAATTCGATCAAGCAAATTTAGCAAGAATAGTTGCAGGAAACAAGTTGTATGTGTGATTTCCTAGCTGGTTTGTGAATGCATGGTACATGCATGTGTGTATTTGGTTCTCTTGTTTTCATGGGCATGGTTTTTTCCAGGTGTGACATTGGATTCAGCCTTGCCTTCCCATTTTCGTATAGCCATAGTGTGAATGAGTTCTTTTATTTAGTTGAGATTTGGATTTATAGATGGTTTTGGAACTGGGTGAGGTGGTCTTTGGAAAATTCCCAAGGGCCTAGGAATCCCTTGACCGGTTTTGGTGGACTGCGGTAAAGCCTTAGGGTGGAGACGAGAAAATTCCTTAAAGTATTGGTGACTAAATTATGAGGCATCCAAGCTTGTTTTGGCCCAGTGATCCCTTAATTAATTTGGGTAGGATAGATGTAAACACTGGCCTTGGAGTCCCTTGATGGGTTTTGGTGGGATTGTGATAAAGCCTGATGGTGGAGGTGGTTTAATCTTCAGGAAGCCCTAGTTTTTTTTCCTTGAGTCCCACATTCATGTTTGGAATATGGCACAAGGGTGATTGGTTAAAAGAAATATTTGGTTCAACTCAATCTATGGTCAGGTGGTACGTGGAATTCCTTGACTTGGTTGGCTTTTGCATATGTTAATAAGACCTATTTTTTATCCAGGTGGATATTGGTGGCCACCTACCTATTCCACTTGGGGCCCCACCACTGTCTCTTTCAGTTTTTCAGTTTCAGCACAACTTACTATTTTTAGCAGTTTTTCGGGTCCTAAACTTCTGGAGCCATTTTGAGGCCCTAAACAACATTTTTTGGGAAAATTGGGAGCAACATTGATCCATGGACCTATGTTGCTCACATAGAAAGTTTTATTCCTCGGATATATCTTTCTAACAAGGTATGGTGCGCGTCAAACAGAGATAGTATGCCAAAGTTACGTCCCTGGGAAGTTGAAACACCAATTTACCCAAACGAGGCCCATAGTTTTGGCGCTTCAACTCCTAGGGTTAGGGTTTTGGATGTTTAGGGTTTTCCATTGTTTCTAAATAATAAATAGGCCCTTGATCCTCATTGTAACATAGTTCAGAGGCCCGTAGCCGCCACATCTCTTCTCAGAGATAAGCTACCAGCACCCTAGCTAGTTTATTTCCATTCTGTCTGTAAGCAAATTTCAGTTCTTTGATATTAATTAAATGAAGTGTTATTGTGTTATTTCCGCTGCATCTTTGTATTTATGGTTATATGTGTATTATTTTGTGTTCCTTCATAAATCTGGATTAGTGGTATCAGAGCGGTCTGTTTTTTCTCGATCCTTCTTTGCATGTTCCCAACGAGGTCAGGGTATAAGGAGTTAGGGCTTGATCTAGTGGAACTTTTGCAAGATCAGCCTCACAAACCTCGAAGACCGCCCATGGGGGACGAAAAGAACTATGAGGGAGATCCTATTAAAATATTACTCGAGGAGGCCCTCGAAAAGCAAAGGAACGTGATTATGGATAACTTTGCCCAGGTCCTTCAACGACTACCCACCGGTGGCGCATCTGAATCCAACAGCCACTTTGGAGGCACGAATCCATTTAAGGTACAAGTAAACTTTGGCATTCCCATATTTGAGGGTCAAATAGATGCAGATGTCATAGATATATGGTTGAATCTATTAGAAGGATATTTCTCGATTCATGACTTTTCCAGCCGGGAGAAGATTATTTTTGCACTCCTCAAAGCTACCCCCCATGTCAAAGACTAGTGGGAAACCTACTGTGAGAAAAAGGACGAGACAGAACCCTCTCTGTTCTCAGTCGTACCCACTTGGAATTCTTTCTGAGATGCCATCAAGGAACAATACTATCACGTGGGGAGCTATGAGGAAAAGTATATACAATGGACCACGCTGCGGCAACAAAGGGATTAAGATGTGCATGAGCTGACGAATTTGTTCCATACCCTGCGCACAAAATTGGGTATCAAAGATTCAGAGAAAAATTTGGTGCTAAAGTATCGCAGTTGTCTACACAGATACATTAAGGAGGAAATTGAGTTCCTTGTAATCTCCTCACTTGGTACGACATACCGGTATGATGCCAAGATTGAGCATAAATTCAAACAGAAGAAGCGAGACTTTGTATCTGCGAATCAAAAGCAAGGGAAAGGTGCCCCCAAACCACAGAACAAAGGAAAAAGCCAAGGCATGGTGGCCCAAGACAACCTTTCAAAGCCACAAGCAAATAATAACACCGCGAAGCCAAAGAAGGACATGGGAAAGTGGTGTGAGTTCCATAAAAGCTCCAGTCACAACACAAGTGAGTGTCGGGCCAAGCAGTCACTGGTGGCCGAGATGAGGGCTTTTGATTCAGATGCATGCTCCAACTCTAAATAAGAACATGAAAAAGGGAAACAAATTATTGATGTGGAGCCCAATGCCACTGTTGCCACTACGAAGATATAGAAGGAAGAACCAGAAGATCTAGAGGAGGAGAAGCATCTCTTCCACTCCCAGATGTGGGTAAAGGGTTCCCCGCTACAGTTCATTGTCAACAATGGGAGCCAAAAGAACCTCATTTCAGCAAACGCTGTGAAGTAGTTGGGCTTGCTAACCACATCACACCCACAACCATACACCATCGGGTGGCTTCACCAAGGACAGGATCTCCGCGTCACCCAGCAGTGTCGCCTTCCCTATAACATCAATCCCTACACGGATGAGGTATTTTGTGACATTTATCCTCTTGATGTTTTTGATGTATTATTATCCAAACCATACTTGTGGAAGCGACATGCTGTGTATAAATCCCGACCTCGCGTTGTTTTTGTTACTTTGGGAAATAAGCTGTACAGGATACTAGACTCGTACCACCGTCTGCCGCTATCCCTCTAGTTACTGCAAAAAAATGCAATAAGCTCATTTCCCAAACCAGGAAATTTGTTTTCCTGATGATCCGCCCCCAGGGAAAGAAGAAGACTGTGGCCACGACCTCTAGACAGGGCTCCTTTGCATGACAATAAAAAATGGACAAGGTTGTGGAGGAGTACGGGGACATCTTCACCTCACCCACAGGGGTTCCTCTGCACTGTCAAGTAAAGCACCCCATTGATCTGACCCTATGTGCGCCGCTACCCAATGGACCAATCTATCAGCGCTCTGTTATGGAGAACGATGAAATCAAGAGGCAAATTCAGGAGCTTCTTCAAAAAGGTCACATCCATCCAAGTTCGTCACCCTGTGGGAACCCTATCGTATTGGTACAAAAGAAGGACGGGACTTGGAGACTCTGTATTGACTATCGGACGCTGAACAAGATCACTGTCCAAAATAGGTACCCGATCCCACAGATTGATGACCTTCTGGACCAAATCAAAGGGGAAAAATATTTCATCAAGTTCAACTTGAAGTCTGGGTATCACCAGGTACCAATCGAACCCTCTGATGTGTGGAAGACTGCCTTCAAATCCAAGGAGGGCCTTTTCGAATGGCTGGTCATTTTCGGTTTGATGAATGTTCTCGCAACCTTCATGAGGTTTATGGACGACATCTTGCAGCCATTCACCAACTCATTTGTAGTGGTGTACTTGGATGACATTATGATCTTTAGCCAGACTTGGGAAGAGCACCTCCACCACATCCGACAAGTCCTCCAAACACTGTGGCAGCACAAGTTGTATGCCAATTTGTAGAAGTGCACTTTTGGCATGACCCAAGTTCAATATTTGGGATACATTATTGATGAAAGGGGGGCACATGTGGATCCAACCAAGATCCAAGTCATTCGGGATTGGCCAACCCTAACCTCTCTAACAGAGCTTCACAAATTTCTGGGTCTTGCTAATTATTATTGTAGGTTCGTGTTGGGATTTTCTCATATCACTTGGCCCTTGAGTCAAGTCACCAAGGGAGGAGCGAAAGAAAATTTATTTTGGTTGGAATCTCAACAGAAGGCGTTCATAGAATTGAATCATCACCTTTTTTCTTCCCCAGTGCTCACATTACTAGACTTGCAAACTTGCAAAAACCATTTGAGATCGAGATAGATGCCTTTGACTATGCTATTGGGGAAGTTCTTACTCAACGAGGGCATCCAGTGGCATATCATAGTGAGACATTGTTCGACACAATTTACAAGTATCCCACTTATGACAAAGAAATGTATTCCATTGTGCAGGCTTGTCGACAATGGAAGCATTACATTTTGGGGAAGGAAACAATCATCCACATAGACCACCAGCCCATGTAGTTCATATAGACAAAAGGGAAGTTGCAGAATGATCGCCATAAGAAGTGGTCCACATATCTGCAACAGTTTCATTTGAACATCAATTACAAGAAGGGTGGCACCAATAATGTTGCAGACTGTCTCAGCTGACCATCGATCGTGGCGCTAACCACCGTTCTCAACTCCTGTGGGCACGAGAATTTTGATTGGCCGCTTCTCTACGAGAGTGATCCAGAATTCGGCCACAGATACAAGGCACTCTTGGGGGGTAAGCAAGTTCCAAATTTTCACCTCTAATATGCACTGTTATGTCACCTGGAACACCTTTGCGTTCCTTCAAGAGAGTGTGCCAAGATTATAGGGGAAGCACACTACAGTCGAGTCATCAGGCATTTTGGGGTCAAGAAAATAGTGGTAGTACTACAGAAGTATTTCTATTGGCCGAACCTTTGACAGGATGTCGGGAAGTACATCAAATCCTGCACTGCTTGCGTCATTGCCAAACCGACCATCAAGAATCAAGGCCTCTATACTCTACTACCTACCCCTAGTCGACCTTGGGAATCCATTTCCATGGATTACATGTTGATCCTTCCTTCTACTAAGCATGGAAATGACTATGTTTTCATGGTCGTCGACAAATTCTCAAAGATGGCAATTATGGCAACCTGCAAGAAGAATATCACAATAGAAGCCACTGCTAAACTCTTCTTTGAACAAGTGTGGGTGCAATTTGGGATCCCACAGTCTATCATATCAAATCAGGATAGTAGGTTCCTCAACACATTTTGTTACAACCTCTGGTCAATGTTGGACACCAAGCTCACCAAGTCCACAACTTTCCATCCCCAAACTGATGGCCAGAAAGAGGTCGTCAACAGGATGATTGTACACATTCTATGCATGTACAATTCAAAGAATCCACACACATGGGATGAGAGCCTCCCCTATGTACAACACAGTTATAATCGGGCTCTCCATAGCTCAACCAACCACAAACCCTTTCAGGTGGGCTTGGGATTCCAACCACTATGTCCCATTGACGTAGCCATGCCATTTGCGACTACTCAGGTCGATTCAGCTCATGTCCAGTCTAAAGCTGACAAAGAAAACAACTTCATCAAGCACATTCAACACATCCGCCAATAGGTTCATGACATATTGGGCAGATCCAATGCTAAGTACAAGCAATGAAATGATCAACATCGGGTGCCACACAACTTCCAGGTGGGCGACAAAGTGTGGCTACATTTGCAGAAGGAGCGCCTCACTGGACCCCACCGCAAGCTTCGCCCACACTGATATGGGTCGTACACCATCACAAAGGTTGTAGGGAGCAATTACTTAGAGCTCAGTATTCCACCATTCCTTGGTCTACACCCATTATTCAATGTGGACTGCCTTTGTCCATACTTCCCACCTCTATTGGACACCTCTGACATTGCAGAACAATTCACACCAACAGAGTTAAACCCAGAATGCATGGAACAGGCCACCAGAGATTGTATCATGGACATGCAAATCAATAACACTCACCAACAAAATATCCAACTATATCGGGTTGTCAAAGCTGGCCAACTCCTACACCAAGGCAAGTGGTTCACCAAGGACCAAGTTTAGCAGAAGTTTCATCATCTCATGTAGGAACTCAATGCAATGGGGACCATTGCTTCCTAATGGGGGAGGAATGATCCAGGTGGATATTGGTGGACATCCGCCTATTCTACTTGGGGTGCCACCACTGTCTCTTTTATTTTTTCAGTTTCGACACGACTTACTATTTTTAGCATTTTTTCGAGTCCTGAACTTCTGGAGCCGTTTTGAGGCCCTAAATGACGTTTTTTGGGAAAAATGAGAGCAACATGGGTCCACAGATTTAATTTTCTCACATCAAAAGTTGTATTCCTCGGATAGATGTTTCTAATGAGGTATGGTGCGCGTAAAACGGAGATCATATGCCAAAGTTACGTCCCCGGGAAGTTGAAACACCAATTTACCCAAACGGGGCCCATAGTTTTGGCGCTTCATCTCCTAAGGTTAGGGTTTTGGATGTTTAGGGTTTTCCATTGTTTCTAAATAATAAATAGGCCCTTAAACCTCATTGTAACACAGTTTAGAGGCCTGTAGCCGCCACATCTCTTCTCAGAGATTAGCTACCAACACCCTAGCTAGTTTATTTCCATTATGTTTGTAAGCAAATTTCAGTTCATTGATATTAATGAAATGAATAGTTATTTCCGTTGTATCTTTGTATTTATGGTTATATGTGTATTCTGTTGCATTCCTACATAAATCCGGATCAATTTTCCTCTTATATTTCATGAATATATGTACTTGTTATTATCTAGCTTTTATGTTTGTTCTATCATGGTTATTATTCTAGTTATATGTTAGTTATAAGCAGGGTTTCATAACAGGTTATAGCTATGCCTCTTGATATGTTTGATTTGTCTATGAATGGTTAATGAATACATGAGATAGTAATTTTTTTTGCAGCTATTATGAGAGGGAATTAGACCTTCTTAATGATTCTAAATTAAGTATCAAACCCCTAGATTCAGATATGCATTCATGACCTGTAGATTACATGTTATCAATATGTTTGATGAAATGATTATCATGGTTAGGCTTGGTTAGGTCAAGTATTTGACTCAAATTTGATTTTTTAGATTTTTTTTCATGTCATTTATGCATCTGAGAAGTTATAGGAAGTTTTGGGCAGTGGTCTGGAGGCTAACCTAAAATTTAGGCTCGAAATCAGGGACCCCATGCTCCTAACTTGAAAGTTTGGGTAGCAACCACATGGATGCAGGCTTATGCAAGAGTTTCGAGGCTCCCAACCACATGAATGCCTTGTTTTGGGAGCAATTGAGGGCTAAAGGCAAGGAAAAGGTGGTATAACTTAGGATTTGGCCACCTGGGGTGGTTACTCAGCTTCTGAGTGACCTGTAGCCCCTATAGGATGTGTGAGATGTCAGTTAGTTGACATTAGTAGGCTCCACTTCCTTGATGTAACCTAGGAGGTCAATTTATGTCATAGTAGCTCTTCCTTTTATTTTTACCTTGGTAGGCTGGTGAAACTAGGTAAATTTGGGAGGGGTCGGTTACATATTGGTATAAGAGCATGGTTTAATACTTGGACCGGATGGGTGGGATGTGTCTATCATACATGCATGTCAATTGTATATGTTGTTATGCATGCATTGTATATAGTTGGTTTTATAGTTGTGACATCATGCATGGTAACTAGGATGATGATTGAGACGATGTCGTTATATTGATGTGATTATATATATATAAATATATCATGCTAATCTGGATTGATTTTGTAGAGTAGATATCCTTCCTTGAACTTCACTGAGGTATGTTGATTTTATTATGTTTGGCTTATCTGACATGGTATGTTTGCAAGAAGAAGAGCATCAAATATGACTATAAAAATAGTGGATTACAATTCATGAGACTCACCTTACAGATCAAACGAGTAGCAAGGAGAGGGGTACTCTTTGGATATAGCAGACTCTTTGAGAAGTATAAAGGCATGTATCAAAATTTTCAAGAAGTATAATGAAAAAATAATACATTCACATGAAATAATTGCCAGGGCATAGGAAAAATAAAACATAGGTCAATGCAGTTATCCTTCAGAGTTTGTCAGACTTGTAGATATATGGAAAACCATGGATTAATTATGGACACGAGGACATGACTAATGGGGAATATGGTAGAAGGTCTCATGGTGGGAATAAGTTGTACATGGATGCTACCATCAGAGATGGTAGGTTCTTGAATACACCTGATAAGAGAGGCGATGGAAATGGCTTCTACTATAGTTCTGGTTTAGACATGTATCATATTCATCATCGCTATCATCCTTATAAGAGAAGTGATAGGGGATATTTTCTGGATGAGTTAAAGAAATACAAGCCACCTAAATTTAATGGAGAGTTGAAGAAACTGGAAGATGGAGAGGCATGGTTTATTTTGATGAATAAATTATTTGAGTTACATGACTATACAGAGAACATGAAGGCTATGATAGCAACTTTCAACCTCAAAGGGAAAGAAAACATCTGGTTGGAAGATGTGAAGTAGGTCAGACACATCAAGACAAAGGATTTAAGTTGCCATGAATTCAAGAGACTCTTCAAGAAGAAGTACTTGTTAGAGAGGTACTACGACTAAAAATCCAAGGAGTTCTATGAGATGAAGGTGGGATCGATGACAAATGAAGAGTACACGACTAATTTATTGGAGTTGTTGAGGTATGTGTCATATCTTAAGGATGAGAAGACAAAATTTCAGAGATTTATCAATATATTTCCATTAAAATTCAAGGATCATAATGAGTACGATGAGCCTCAATCGTTGGAAGAAGTCATTCAAAAGTTGAAGGATAGCTATGAGGAATAAAAGTGTAAGACTGAGTCTAAGAATAGCTAGATAGGGAATGACAATATTGAAGGTAAATTGCAATCAAAGCGAACAAGACCCTAGGATGTAGGTGAGAAATAAAATTTTGCTCCATACAAGAAATTTAATGTAGTTGAGAAGGGACATGGGTCGACGCAGCAGAATAGAGGTGATGGTAGGATACCGTTGTTGTGTTATATATGTGGCAAGGATCATATCAAGAAGTATTTTTTGTCGTATTAGGGTGGTAGGCCTCAAATATACAATTCAAAGGGGGCACCAACAGTTGGGGATGTTGGGTAGAGCATTCCTTGAATCTATGTAGTATTTGATAAGAAGCAGATGGATAACTAGGCATCTATTATTGATATGGAAGGTAAGCTTTATGATCGAGTTGTTTGTATTTTGATTAAACATAGATCTAATTATAGTTAGGCTAATCCTGACCTAGCGGATAAGTGTGGTTTGAGAAAATAAGTTCATGCAAAGTCTTGGTTGGTGCAGTTGGCTATTGGTACTAAAAAGAGATTTCATCATTGGGTAAGAGATTGTGCATTTGAGATGAATGGTATGCCTATGTTAGCACATCTGAATGTGCTTCCAATGGGTTTTTATAGTATGATTCTAGGTATGGATTGGTTGTATCTTTATAGGACCAAGGTAGATTGCTATGAAAAGGCTATTGAGTGCTTGTATGATGATTGATAGAAGAGAATCTTGCAGGGTAAGAAGAATGCTACATCAGTTAGAATGGTTATAGCTATGCAAGAAAAGTGTAGTCGTAGGATAGGGTGTGTGTTATTTGTAGCGCATGTTTCTAGTGATAAAGGTAAGGTTGTTAAGGATGCATAAGTCTTGAAGAGGTATCTAATCATGCAACACTTTCAGGATGTATTTACAGCAGATATTTCAGAGTTACCTCCTTATGGGGAAGTGGAGTTTTCTATTGAGTTGGTACCTGGGGTAGCACCAACATCAATGGAACCTTATAGGATGACCACTATGGAGCTAGTGGAATTTAAGTTTTAGTTGAAGGAAATTCTTGACAAGGGATACATTAGGCTAAGTGTATCTGCTTGGGGTGCACTAGTGTTGTTTGTGAAGAAGAAGCATGGTACTCTTAGGTTGTGTATTGAATATGGGTAATTGAACAAGGTAACCATCAAGAAAAAATATCCATTATCGAGGATCGGTGACTTGTTTGACCAGTTGAAGGGAGAAACAATGTTCTTAAAGATTGATTTGAGATCAACATATCATCAGGTACGCATCAAAGAAGAGGATATCTAAAATACTGCTTTCTGAACTAGGTATGGGCATTATGAGTTTGTTGTGGTTCCTTTTGGTTTGCCTAATGCTCTAGATACTTTCATGTCTTTGATGAATAATGTGTTGTGTCCTTATATGTACAAGTTTGTGATTGTATTCATTGATGATATATTGATATACTCTAATAATGAGGAAGAGCATGTTGAAAACTTAGCAACAATATTGAGATTGCTAAGAGAGCATCATTTGTACGCCAACCTTAGTAAATGAAGATTCTTTCAAACAAAGGTACATTACTTGGGACATGTTTTTGCCAAGGAAGGCATAACATTTGATTCAATAAAGGTAAGAGCTATCATGGAATGGAAAACTCCTAGGAATGTGTATGAGGTCATGTCATTCATGGGGTTAGAAAGTTATTACATGAGGTTCATCAAAAAATTATTGCATATTTCCTACCTATTACATTATTACAGATGAAGGGGAAGAAATTTGAATGGATAGAGGAGTGTGCAATGATTTTTGAGCAGTTGAAGTAGTTTCTTACAAATTCTCTAGTTATAAATATTGTAGATCTGGATAAAGAGTTTTTGGTATGTACAGATTCTTTCAAGAGAGGACTTGTTGGAGTCCTAATGAATGAGGAGGAGGTGGTAAGTCATGAGTCGAGGAAACTGGATGAACACAAGTAGAATTATGTGACACATGATCTTGAGTTGGAAATGATCATTCATGCATTGAAGATGTGGAGGAACTGTCTTCTTGGAAGGATGTTTGTGTTGATGAGTGATCATAGTAGGCTAAGATATTTGTTTGGCCAACCTAGTTTTAATTCCATGCAAGCTAAATTGTTGGCCATGCTTAGTGAGTTTGACTTCGAGATGATGTACATCAAGGGTAAGGAGAATAGGGTTGCATATTCTCTTAGAAGGAGTGTGTAGGTAAATCATATAGCAGCTATGAGTGCATATGAGATAGATTTACATGATCAGATATTATAGGTAGGCCAATAGGATGATAGGTAGAGGGAGCTTAAGCACAAGTTAAAATAGTTAGTTATAGGTGATCGGGCTGTGGATTATCATCTCACGATATATGGTTTGGTGAGAAGTTAGGGTCCAACCCTAACCCCTTTACTATGTAATAAGCCCAAAGGGCCTAGTTAGAGTCATATTTAGTTGAGTCAATAAAGCCCGTAAGAAGTTTATCCACATTATAATAATTGTAAGCGGTTGACCCGCATTATAGAAAAGGGACCACAATTAGTTATAAACGGGCCATAACTAATAAATAAAGTGGTTAACCTATATTATGCAAGGGATCACTAGTAGCTAGGTTTTTGGATGTCATAAATCTATAAATATTCATAGATAGCAAGGGAAGAATCATCGATTCTTATTATAATTAAGCTTTGCTCTATTGGAGGTTTCCCCCTCGAAGAGGCAAGTGAACATTGTATTTTTTTTTATGAATAATAAAATATATTTGCAACATGTCCCTATTCATGTGATATTTCTATGTTTTGGGCCGTATTGTTTCTTATTTATGGAATTTTAGTTTTCTCGCAGGTCAAGTGCATAACATGAAATTTAGGGATAGGATCTATTTGTTGACAACAGTGATCTCAAGAAACTTATCTTAAGGGAGTTTCATGTTAATTTGTATTTATTTCATCTGGGATATTATAAGACTCTAACAACTATTAAGAAGTTCTACTACTAGCCATATATGAAGAAAGAGGTAGTTGAGTTCGTCCCCAGGTGTTTGGATTGTCAATAGATAAAATCAGAGTGTAAGAATCCAGGTGGTTTATTGCGGTTGATTCAAATTCCAGAGTGGAATTGGGAGGTCATTTCCATGTATTTCATCACAGGTTCACCTAGGAAATATAGACAACATGATTCCATCATGGTTGTGGTTGACAAGTTGACTAAGGTATCTCATTTCATAGCGGTGAAGTCTACCAATTTAGCTAGTGAGGTAGCACATGTATTCATTAGGGAGATAGTGAGGTTGCATGATATTCCTAGGAAGATTGTGTCATATAGAGATGCAAAATTCACTTCCAGATTTTGGAAGGATTTATTTTCTAGTTTGGGTATAGAGTTGGCTTTCAGTACAACTTGCCATCTTTAGATGGATGGAAAGATAAAGAGGGTCAAAAGGATTCTGTAGGACATGTTGAGAATATATTTTATGCACCAGTGGAGAAGGGGAGGATTATCTTCCACTGGTTAGTTTTCTTACAATAATGGGCACCGAGAGTCACTGAGGATGAGTCCGTTTGAGTCACTTTGTATCAGATAGAGTGATCTAGTGAACAAGGTGTTCATTGGACCAGACATGTTGGCAAATATGGAATAGGAAATGTAGGTTATCACAAAGAATCTAAAGGTAGCACAACAGAGACAAAAGTTTTATGCATATCAACACAAAGCATTTAAGGAGTTTTAGGTTGGGGAGCATGTGTACTTGCATATCAAGCCCAAGAAAAGCTCCTTGAGGATTCTATCATGTGTCAAGTTTGCACCTAGTTATTATGGGCCTTTCGAGATCCTTGAGAGGATTGGACAAGTAGCCTTTAGACTTGCACTACCACCAACAATGAAAGTCCATGATGTTTTCCAAGTTTTATTGCTTAAAACATATGTGAAAGATGTTGAACATGTCGTTAATTTTTTTGTATTGTAGTTGGATCCAGAAGGAGAATTCAAGTCAGAACCTCAATGCATATTGCAACATAAATAGCTCATGATCCGAAACTGAGCAATCGAGAAAGTTAAAGTGTAGTGGAAGCAATTTGGGCCCGATGAATCAATATGGGAGATGGATGATTAGATGTGGGCTATGTATACTTCATTGTTTGTTGGTTGAGGGAACAGATTTTTGTTACATGAATATATTTATGTATGGTTGTTATTGTAAATACCACAATGAGTTTTGTTATAAAGCTCCAATAATTGGTATGATTGTCATGTTCTTCATGTTGGTTTTGCTTTTCAGAAGGTGGTTCATTGTAAATAATTCATTGAGCTAAGTTATAAATCTCCCTATGAAGTATGTTTTTTTTTTCAATAGCCTTGTTGGTCATCATGGTGTCATAGAACACTGAGGACGGTGGTCCCCTAAGGGGGAGGGTTTTGTAACAAAATTAGGTTAAAATTTCATGTAAAAATAGTTAATAAAGGAAAAATAATACCAAGGTCATGGGACATGTATTCCAAGTTGAATGTTGGGAACAACATCCTATTGACTGTTCTCTTGTTTTATTATGGATAAGGGAAGATTGGAAAAGGAATTAGAAAAGAATTTCAAAAGGAAAGGAGGAACTAATTAGTATTTTATATATGAAATAAAGGAAAATAAGAGAAAAGGAAGGTGAAAGGTCACATTGCATGTGAGGAAAATTAAAGGAAAAATAGAGGGCATTGAAGAAAATATAGCCCTTAATGATAAAAAGGATTATGAGGATCAATTCACAACTTTTTTTCATTTTAGCCTTTTGTTAGTTCACTTTTGGATCTCTTTCTCTATTCTCTCATACTATCGCACCCTTAGAGCATTCTTGGATCACTCTAGCATTGCGGAAAGGAAAGAAAATGAAGGAAAAGAAGGCAAAGGAAAGTATAGGACAAGGAAGGAAAATCTGGATCAAATATATTTAGAGAGAATACTTACAAGTAACAGGTTTCATGTGTGATTTCCTAATTGGTTTGTGAATGCATGGTAAATTCATGTGTGTATTTGGTTCTCTTCTTGTCATGGGAATGATTTTTTCTAGGTGTGGCAATGGTTTAAACCTTTCCTTTCCATTTCCGGATAGCCATGGTGTGATGGGGTTCTTTTATTCAATGGAGCTTTGGATTGCCAAATTGTTTTGGAACTGGGTGAGGTAGTCTCAAAAAAATTCCTAAGGGCCTAGGAATCCCTTGACCGATTTTGGTGGGATTGCAGTAAAGTATGAGGATGGAGATGAGAAAAATCGTCAAGGTATTGGGGAAGAAATTCTATGGTATCCAAGCTTGTTTTGGCCTAGTGATCCCTTGATGATTTTTGGTGGGATTACGGAAATTACTGGTTCTTTATGTGCTTTTTTTGGGCCTAGGAATCCCTTGACCAGTTTTGGCAGGATTGCGGTAAAGCCTAAGAGTGGAGGTGGTTTAATCTCTGGGAAGCCCTCTTTATTTTGACTTGAGCACCACATTAATGCTTGGAATATGGCATGGGGGTGATTGACTAAAAGAAAGGTTGGTTATGCTCAATCTATGCTTGGGTGGTACATGGAAGTCCCTAAGTTGGTTGGATTTTTCATATGTTAATAAGCGCTATTTTCCTCTTGTATTTCGTGAGTATTTTGACTTGTTATTATTTGATGGTTGTTCTATCATGGTTATTATTATGGTTTTATGCTAGTTATAAGAATGGATCCATAACAAGTTCTAACTATAGTTCTTGATATGTTTGATTTGTTGATGAATGGTTAATGAATGCATGAAAAAACAATTATTATTGTAGCTATTATGAGAAGGAATTATACCTTCTTGATGATTCTTAGATAAGTATCAAACCTCTATGTTGAGATATGCATTCATTACCTATAGATTACATGTTATCAATATGTTTGATGAAATGATTGTCATGGTTAGGCCTAGTTAGGTCAAGTATCTAACACAAATTTGAATGTTTAGCATTTTGGTCATGTCATTTATGCATTTTAGAAGTTACGAGAAGTTTTGGGTAGTGGTTTGGAGGCTGACTTGGAATTTAGGCTTAGAATTTGGGACCGCATGCTCCTAACTGGAAAGTATGGGTTACAACTGCATGGATGAAGGCTTATGCATGCAGTTTGAGGATCCCAACCACATGGATTCCTTTTCTTGGGAGAGGTTCAGGGTTCATGGCAATGAAATGGTGTTCCAACTCAGTATTTGTCCACCTAGGGTGGTTTCTCAACCTTTGAGTGACCTGTAGCCCCTGTAGGATGTGTAACATGTCAGTTGGTTGTCACTAGTCGACCCCACTTCCTTGATGGAATGTAGTAGTTTGGGTAATTTCATATTAGGTCTTCCTTTCATGTTTACACTGGCAAGCCAATGAAACTGAGTAAATGTGGGAGGGGTGGGTTACAAATCGAACATGGGCACATGTTCTTGGAAAGGGGACATGAGGATTCCATAATATTTGGTAACACCTAAAATCACATCAACATGGAAACAATAAAATACATAATAAAAGTGTGATATTATCACCTCATAAATCCACATGAAAAAATTACATATATAAATATGCAACTTGTTCTGTAAAATTCCATGCATATTCAAAAAGATAGATCGTCACAATAGATCTGATAAAATTAATATTATAATTTTAAATATATCCTATGAGGGTATATTTCTCCTTATATTTATGGACCTATTAATTACTTTTCATCGCATTTATATGAAAATTATAATTATTCATAAAATAAAGAAAAGTGAAATAAAACCCAAAGACCATAAATAAACACAAGATATAACCTAGGAAACCATTTCGTGATAAAAACTATCTAGAAGGTGACACTACTTTGCTCTCTTTCTCTTAATGGAAAATGGATGCAAGTACAAAGAATATGTGTCCCATAGGATACTACAATGCACAAATCCTTTCCATTTTATCTCTCCCTCTCCACTCATGGCCACCCTATTCATCTATGAAACAAAATGCACTCAAATAGAATGGAATAATTTTTCCTCCTAGTGGCCCGAATATTATTCTTCATCATGATCACATGGATTTCCCCTTTTCCATGAATAGTGGGGGCTAACATGGCATCATCCAAAATCATGGTGGTGAAAATAGTAAGGTCAACTTTCGAGTGCCATAATTATTGCATATGGACTCTAATTGAGGTAATTCATGCACTAACAAAAATGTACATGCATGTAGATAAGGGAAAAAAGGAGTATTTCTTACATAAAAAAATTCTACCCCCAAAAAAAGATCATTTTTTCCACAAATTTCTCCCAAAAGGTTTTAGACACCACTTTACCAAAGTGGGTCCCACTAGTAAAAAAGATTCATTTAGTTGATTACTCCACATTTTCCATTCCAAATTCATATAGATGGATGAAAAAAATATAATTTTCTAATTGGGATCACAATACTGGTCTATTACTCTTAGGATCTTATTTATCATATCCTAGTTTAGCATGGAAAAATATACATGCTAGCTATAATTAAAAAAAATCTAGGGCTACCATTAGATGATCTCATTAGTGTTGAAATTTGCAACAAGAAACAGTGCAATTGGCAACCATAAAGGAAAAAAAAATGCACCCACAAAATTCATGGAATCTTGATGCACAAGGAATGTGGAATTTTGATGCATCAGAATTATGGCCGTGGAATGTGAAGCATCTAATTTTAATTTTCCCTTAATTAAAATGGACGATAAATTGTAATTTCATCTCATAACAACTTATATCAGTTAACTAAGACATGATGACCGAGTTAGCTTAAGAAATTTGAGTTGAGGATCTAAGATTAGGCATTTAGATAGATTCTAATATTTTGGGGGTCCATTTGTAGTTGATGCATCAATGGGTGTGTGGTGTGAGTGAGTTAACTCAAATTATTGAGTTATAATCATTTTAACTAGTTCTAACTGAGAGATGAGATAGTGAGAGGTCCAATGAATTAAATTAGATTTAATTCACAATGAGTGATCAATCGGTTAACTGATAATTCACTATAAATCGTTTCATGCATTTCAATTATGAGGAAGACCCAGTTGAGACAGAGGTTAAAGGGAACATAACTAGTAGTTGTATTTATAGAAAATTGGCCATGTGAAATTATAGAGTCGTTGGGATGCCATGATGCATTTCGCAATCAAGTAAGGCTATTTTTCCTATTTAATAGGGATCTAATTCCCTAGTAATTACGTGAGCAAGGCAGGCTAAAGTAAGGCTGCGAATTGGCTAAGTATTAGACTGATTTTTCCTAGATCAGTGTGAGATAGTTGACAGAGTGCCAGAGAATCTCATGAGAGATTAAGCATTGTATTGTTTCATGATTATTTGACTTAATACACAATATATATAGAGGGGTTTTGAGAATTTTCTTTCCCCAAGAACATCTTGTGTTGTGCGATTGATTATTTCTTTTTCTTGCTTATATGTGATTGTGCGATCATGTTTTGTTTCCACAAATTGTAGGAAGGATTTAGTATATTGTTTTAGTTCATTACAAGATTAGTTTGAATCCCGTTGGTATATTTTCTACATGGTATCAAAGCGATATTTCTACATGTTATCAGAATGCCAGGAATCACAATAGAAGAGAAGAAATTGAGTTTGCCTTGAAAAAGTTCAAATTTGTGAATTTATTCTTCAGGCAATAGTAGATCAAGATGTCTTTCAATGTCTTAAGAACCGAATATGATATTGAGGGAAATTCAAATTATATAGCATGGAAAGACAGGATGGAGGTATTTTTATAGGAAAATGGGTTGAAGGAATTCATAGATATTGATATTCCCAAGCTCGCAGCAGCATATTCCCAACTTCTTAATGCATGGCAGAAGAAGGTAGCAAAGGCGAGAAGGCTCTTGTTAAATGGAGTTCAATATCACATTGTCTTGAGTATCCATGGGAAGGAAACTCCATATGATATATGGAAAGCCTTGAAATATATGTTTCAGAATAACAGTCAACACATGAATTTGGTGTTGAAGGAAAAGCTCAGAAAGATAAATATGGAGGAGGGAAACATGATCCATAAATACTTGTAAAAAATCACTCAGTTTTGAGATGAGATTCGAAGTGTTTGGGTGATTGTTTCTTATGATGATTTGGTGAGCCTAGAACTTCTAGGCCTTCCCAAGAGCTGGCATGGTTATCGGGACTCTGTGAATGGGAGGGAGAAGTTACCAGACTAGGAGAGTTTGTGGTCTGACTTGGAAAATAAATAAGGGAGAGCACCAGAGACAAGACCTCTAGAAAAGACAAAGAAGAAGATTTTTCATTGGTGGGAAATTACAAGAAATCGAAGGGAAAGAAGTCCCAAGGAGAAGAGGGAAAGAGAGACTTGTCCAAGATCAAGTGTTTTCATTGTCACGAGCACGTGCACTATGCCTCAAATTGTCCACAGAAGAAGGAAAGAAAGAATGAGCTTGCAGTTTCAGCTGGTGAAGCACTAGCCTCATAGTTTGAGCTTGATTTTAATATCACTACATGCATGTGAAACACTATAATGGGCTGAATTTGGTATCTATACAACGGTGCTTCGTTCCATATTATGGGGCATAAAGATATCTTCAATGACTTGGAGGAGAAGGACCTCCAACAGAACATAGAGTTTGGATATGACAAGAGATATAGTGCGACCGGCATAGGTACAGTTACCTTTCAAAGGGATTCTGACTCCCCTCTCAGACTGACATATATTTTCTATGTTTTAGTACTAAATAAGAATCTTGTCTCCATAGCGGTATTGGAATACCATGGTTATGATTTGATATTTAAAAAAGGAAAGGTGTTCCTTAGACACATCACCATGGGGATGGGTGAAAAAAATTTGTGTAAGAGTCAAGAACCTATATGCTCTCAAGGTCGAGGATGCATGCAAATATTTGAGGAGAAAAGTAGTGGTTACTAACTTGGTGTTTGAGAGGGAGAAGCTATCTCTCAACATGTAGCCTTAGAAGATGTATCAGAAGGTTGTGGAGCAACCATAATTGGAGAAGCATAGAGGATACTGAGTGGAGGCGTCCAATCAAGAAGAGACCTCCAGTATGGGGGAATTTCAATCCATATGGGAAGAGGGATTACATGCAGCTATACCTTCATGTGAGAGGTGTGGCGATGTGAAAATATAATCCAAACAAGAAATTTGGGTAGGGTCCATTGAGATGGTGTGTCTCATGGATCGGCCTTGGATACGAGGAGCCCACAGTAAAAAAGTAATAGGAAGGATCCGTAAGATTGATGCAGTCAGATGTTAGGAATACATAAATTAGAGTGACATATGTCGGATACTTGAGTGCAGATCAGATTTGGCAGTAGTGTAGAGGGCACAGATACAAATGTTAGCAGTAACACAAAGATTCCAGTATACATGTGCAGTAGCTAGCAATACTCAGAAGACTCTGATGACAGATGCATTATATTGATTTAGTTGTTTAGAGGCTATTCAGTTTCAAGAGTTGCAGGTGCAAACAAAACTAGAGAAGTGTTGCATGTAGAACATTCCAAAGGTACCAGATCAGGATAGATCGAATTCCTTTCTTGTTGAGAGGGAGTGTTGAAATTTGCAACAAGAAAAAATTCAATTAGAAACTAGAAAGGAAAAAAAATGCACCCATAAAGGCCATGGAATATTTATGCACCAAGAATGTGGAATTTTGATGCACCATAATTTTGGCCATGGAATATGAAGCATCAAATTTAATTTTCCCTTAATAAATTGGACGATAAATTGTAATTTCAGCTCATAACAACTTGTATCAGTTAACTAAGTCATGATGACCGAGTTAGCTCAAGAAATTCGATTTGAGGATCTAATATGAGGCATGTAGAGGGATTCTAATATTTTGGGGGTCCAGTTGCAGTTGATGCATCAGTGGGTGTGTGGTGTGAGTGAGTTAACTCAACTTATTGAGTTATAACCAATTTAACTAGTTCTGACTAAGAGGTGAGCTAGTGAGAGGTCTAGTGAATTAAATTAGATTTAATTCACAATGAGTGATCAATCAGTTAACTGATAATTCACTATAAATATCTGCATGCATGTCATTTCCGAGGAAGACCTAGTTGAGATAGAGGCTAAAGGGAACATAACTATCAGTTGTATTTATAGAAAATTTTCCATGTGCAATTATAAAGTCATTGGGATACCATGATGCTTTGCACAATCAAGGAAGGATATTTTTCCTATTTAATAAGGAGCTAATTCCCTAGGAATTGTGTGAGCAAGGCATGCTAAAGGAAGGCTGAGAATTGGCTAAGTACTAGATTGATTTTTCCTAGATCAGTGTGAGACAGTTGGCAGAGTGCTGGAGAATATCATGAGAGATTAAGCATTTTATTGTTTCATGATTCCTTGAACTAATATGTAAAATAGATAGAGGATTTTGGAGCAGTTTCTTTCCCCAAGAATATCTTATGTTCTGCAATTGATTATTTCTCTCTTGCTTATATGTGATTGTGCAATCATGTTTTGTTTCCAAAAATTGTAGGAATAATTCAATATCTTGTTTTAGTACATTACAAGGTTAGTTCGAATCCCATTGGTATATTTTCTACATGGTATCATAGCGATATTTATACAAGGTATCAGAGTGATATTTCTACAATTAGTGCAATGAACTAGTAACCTATGTTTGTCCACCAACAAAAAGATGTGTATATAAATAATCCACTTAATAATATATGTTGGAACATCCATAAGGACTTAATAAATATATCTGAAGTGGATGCACGAGAATGGAGTTGAACACCAAAATGATGCCAAGGTGCATTTGTATTATTGCAAGAATGTTTTATCCAAAATTGAATAGAATATGGTAGTAAAATTATAAAACCATGAAGATTCCATGGATATCTCAAACAAATAAAAATTAAGAAGCTCCACAAATATTCCCTATCCACTTTCATTACCATTCATAAAAAATATACAGGAAAAAGAAGAAAATACATGAAATCTTAACATAAAATAATAATTAAGAACCTTCTACCCTTGCTTAATATCATTCATCCATGGATTATTTTTTTTTATAATATTTGTGATGGAATTATTTTCCTCAAGTATGTTTTGATACAACATTACCTTATAAGAAGGAATATTTTCAAAACTAGCCCCATAATTCAAGATTTTATTTAAAATGCGAAATAGATTTCCTACAAAATAAAAGTGCAAGCCCAACCAAAAAACCTAATATTTAATAAAATATTATTCACATTTTTTTTGGAAATCCATCTTCTTCAAGCATGCAATATAATATCTCCTATGATTTATTTTGAGTGGCATAAGTTGTATGAACTAAAATTTACTAGTTAATTCAGATCTTGATTTCCCCTTTTCTAAATAGCAAGCATGGCATTTGTTCATGATATAACCAAACCTAATATATGGC
This sequence comes from Pinus albicaulis, assembly GCA_034641835.2. Classification (NCBI taxonomy): domain Eukaryota; kingdom Viridiplantae; phylum Streptophyta; class Pinopsida; order Pinales; family Pinaceae; genus Pinus; species Pinus albicaulis. The sequence goes on along the minus strand of CM076579.1, from coordinate 1,147,901,786 downwards.
TATATTTTATTGCATTAATCCTAAATAGTATAATAATAAGGATCATTATTAAAACACATTAATAAATACCCTATCATTATCTTTGTCTACACAAATTCATCCATAAAATTTGGCATAGTAATGTAGGTTTTAAAATTGTATAATTGATTGTTGCAAATAGATTCTTAATAATACATAAAGTATGCAATGGAACACATACACACATATATAAGTTTTCAATCTATTTACCCTAGATTATAATGCAACAATAGTTCTTAAATGGAATTACAAAACCATGGGATAAACTATTGTGTGCCATAAAACCGCTAAAAGTGAAAGTTGTGTGACAAAAAATACTAAAAATGGATTCAAAAAATATACCCATTTTTTTTTCTATGGGTGCTACCCTCGAACCCCCCGTGACACCCTCACTACACTTGTTGCAATCTATAGTGCATGAGTGTATTCATGCAAAGAATATAAAACTAAAAAACAAATAATAGTATCTTTACTAAAATAAATGGATAATTGTTCTTTTCCTTTCAATCGGTAGTCCTCATTTTCTTCTTAATATGACTCACTGCTAACATTAAAAGTAATGCATTCTATTTCATACATATGTTCCATATGTTTCTACTTACTATCTTAAAAAATATACCTAAAATTTGGCATTACTTTGGTTTATTGTAGAGTTGGAAATGGCCACAAAATTCTCATATGCTTCTATGCTTTGACTTCATGAGATGATGACATTAATATGCTCTTTGTATGAAAAAAATTTAATGGAATAAAGACATTCTTCACCTGGAAATTCCATAATCTTATTATCATGATATGTCTTGCTATTTGATACCAATGTTTGAGGTAAAATATGAAAAGATGAAATTTCCCATTTTCCTAGTGATTTGAAGGAATATTTTGCATCTCCCACCAAAAACATTACAAACAATCTCCCATCTCAACATCTTTATGAAAAATATTTAAACCTAAAACATATAACAAATGAATCATGTTACTTTGGTAGACAAATTTCCCCATAAAAATGTGGAATTTAGCTTGTCTGCTCTTAGTGGGACCCGTTTGGATTCCCATGAATAGCTAAGAAGTGTAAGGAGGAATACAATACATGGAAATTCCATGGTGTTTTCATCTTTCCTAAGAAATTTGATATATAATTTTGAATATAAAATATGATGCCTCTTATCAATAATGTGAATTTTGTAAATTCCTTATTAAGAAGTCATGAAGTGAATTTCCTTAGATCATATTCAAATGGATACTCATTACAGTCGTAGAAGCACTTTATTCTTTATTTTTGGAAAATGGAATTCATTCCCAGAAAATAACACCAAGGTTGTTGGAAATACTGAGAGGAGGGGTGAATTAGTATTTCTTTTCAATTGATATTTTTACCAGTTAAGATCACTTATAATTAGAGCACAATATGAAAAATATAGAATCAATTATTTTATTAAACATATATAATGAGGACTTCAATCCTCTTCTTTACAATCATGTGTAGGGCTCCAACCCTAGATGAAGACACCAATCTCTAATCCACCAAGCTCCAACATGTACTTTTCCAAGCACCGACTTGGACTTCACGAGGCTCCAACCTCTAGGGCTCCAACCCTATCTTTACCAAGGATCCAACCTTGTCTCTATGAGGCACCAAAATCTAGGGCTCCAACCCTCTCTTTGGTACATGCTATAACCTAATCTTCTTGAGGACTCCTATCTGTTAGGGCTCCAACCCAAAAATTTATATCTTCAATATAAATTCAATGGTTCTTTAAGGCTCCTAATATCTTCTACAACCAGCACTGGAAAAATATTCACCTTCAACAATTCCTTCACTTAATCACCAAATCACTTCATCAATGACAACTTTATCTTCTCAAAATTTGTCACCACAACTCTTCATTTCACCTAAACAAAATCTTCAAGGTCACATCATATGGCTTCAACAAGTTGTCCCAAGAATGAAGGATTATCTAAGGTGTTCTCCAAACCTTCTAGATTTCTCAACAAAATATTCACAAGTACTTTCAAATCAACAAGTCTTCACAAGATCTGCACACTAGACTTCATGGGATATTCAACAATACTAGAAATGCTCGAAAATTCTTAAGTCATCAATGCTCCTTCAACAAGACTTAACAAAACCTTCAATCAATTCTTCAAGGGCTTCTTTAAAAGTTATACAATGTTTTCAATCACTGCTAAAATTATTAAAGGCTACTTTCTCTTCATAATTCCTTAAATAATCAACCCTTAGGGCCTACAAATATGCCCACCTAACAACTTTGAATTCCTTGAACAATGACTATTATTATAGCTTGAAACAAGCCACACCAGAAATTCTTAGACTTCTCCACACACAGGTCTAAGATGTCTTTTCTCCACAATTCTGAGATTCTCTACTATCACAATTTTACCATAGGTCTGAGGTTTTATACACACCACAATTTAAGCTTCACAAAGGTCTGATATTCCACACAAGAAAATTTCACAGGGTATGTCAAAGGTTCATAGATACTGAGACTAAAGGTGCACAGGTGTAGATTCAAGCTTGAGGTCTGTTCAATAAACTGAGCTATAAACCTGAGCCTCACAAATAATTGTTCGAGCCCTCTACTTATTGATTTGAGCCTCTGCAATCCTTCTACAATTCCTCCACAAACCAAAACCAAGAATTACAAGTTGAGTGATGATTGTACAAAGAAATATGACTAATAGTATTGAACTGTAACTCCGGTATTTCAGAAGAAATATACCCACACACAGGTCAAAAATCCGAGCTACAAAGGTGAATGTATAGTCATAGGACTTTAGGGTCGAGATAGGTTGTTGTAGCTCACTGGCATCTGTCCGAGGGTGATGATTCTTAAATTTATGAGTTATCCACAATCATCTACCCACAGTCCTCTATCCCAAAGTATGCACCAAGTATGATAGTTACTAAACCAATGATCATAGATGAAACCGAAGTGAGGTATGTTGCACAAGCAGTGTCTGAGCTTTGTAACTCTTCTACTATTCTAAGTATTGTTTAGGATACGAGTTGTAATAGAATATAGAAAAAAATATAATTAGCCCAAAATGCCCAAATAGTGATATTATTTTATTCTCCTCGCCCTCCTTTCTACTTCTATACCTTATCTCTGAATTCTTCACCGAAATGATGGCTAGAATGAGGAGATCAAACCTATATTTATACAAGTTTTCTACCTTCAATGAATAGACACATCCCTTTTAAATGAGGTTGAATTGCACAAGTTAGCTTAGGTTGGCTAGGATATAATATATATTATTTCATCTTAAAAAACATTTTCTCTCAATCTAAGAGGAGTGAGAGGGCATGTAATAGCTCATTACAAAGGGGAAAATGTCCTCTATAGGTTGGTGTAAATTCAATCCTTAAATGAGGTCATTTTTACATCAACAAAACTATATTTTTGAACTGTCATCATTATTTTGTTTATGACATCCTTTAAGATTTTATGTTTTGGGTAGTGCTAGGGATTCTTCTTCATAGACTTAGGCCTTCAAGATTATTAGCATTAGTGCATCTTAAATAAGGCATTTAGGGTATGCAAGCACATCTAGATTAGGGTTCCTTTGGATTCTTCATTAAATAAGGAACGTGGGCTACATGATGTACATTAGGCCTTAAACAAGAGCAATAACATGTAGGGTGCCTTAGGATGTATATGAGATATATAGCTATGGTTTCATGAGAAAAGGGCTTCTTCATCCATCATTAGATCATGCACCATTAGATAATTTAATATATGGATACAAATGTAGCTATTGAATTTGGTATATGCATCATATTCATGCTTAGGGCTTTCTCCTAGGGTTTGCATGAGGTTAGGGCAACATCACAAAACAGTTATTCATGTATCACAAGAATATTTTACATCTCCAACAATGCCATATTGACAGCAATGACAACTTTGATAAAAAATCTCCCCCTTTGTCATTGATGGAAATATTATTTCCCTTTCAAAATTCTCTCCCCCTTTGACATCAATGAAAAATAGGGTGTCCAAGTACTCCCCCTATCAAGCTACTTCTTGACATGTTGTTCCATCGTATTTTCTTCCTTTCTTCATCAATGATATTTATCCATGATAGATATGTTGCTCCCCCTTTCATAGTGCTCCTTCTTGTTATGTTTATCTTTACAACTACCTCTGTAATTATGATTTTAATGGACTTTATCCCCCTAATCCTTTGCACACCTTCATGGAAATGGATGAGGTATATGATCAACCAACTCCCCCTACCTGCATAAAATCCTACAAATCTTATTTTTGTTCAAGACACCTGCCTTGTGATCAAGTGGAAGACATATTCAACAATGGATGTGTAATGAGAACACAATATCATTCTTTTATTAAATGTAATTACTCCCAAGATATGATCTATCAAGAGATGATTGTCCTTGTGTGACTCATCAGGGTTTCATAGGGCTCTTCACAGATAACTTTTGCAAGATTGGTCAAAAATCACGAGCTCCCCCTGACAGCTTTCATGGTCTCATTCTTGGTAGAATTTCATCATCAAAACTCGGAATATCATATCTGCCAAAGATGTACTCATTAGATAAGCGACATGAGTTGATGTCTTGAGTGTTCAAGATGTTTTCTGATCTAGTCTGCTTCCATCTCCATACTTGTGTAACTTTCTTTTCTTGATTGGTAGTCATGTTTTTAGCTTTTGTAGGAACCCAAGTCAAGTTACAATCACAATCCATATGTACAATGTTATGAAATTTGAAGCATTCCATCTTGTTCATGAATGATGATTCTTGAATTATTCTTGCAAATTTTCTTCTAGGGTGATGATGTGGACCATTATATTTTTCCTTCTGGTATTCCCTACAATCCATTTCCATGTGCCCAAAATTTGTATAGGAATATCAATAACCAAAAAATATACTTTGGTACCTGGAGGATGGAGATTGCCTTAATGTACTTCTAAAGTCATTATGTCTTGGGATCCTTTGATCAAATTGATTACCTCTTGCATTCTTGACACCATCTGCATATGTTCTTGGATTAGGGTTTCTTCCAATGTCATATTGACTTTTCTTTTGCTGGAAATCGGGGCATCAATATTTCTTCCAAGCTTCTCCACATCCTTGTTGTTTGAAACATTAGGGTTTTCATCATTTTTTTTTTAGGCTTCACTTGCATATCCAAGACCTCATTCATCAAGAGGAGATATTTGATGACTTGGGATGTCATCTACGGTTTGAGATCTCTTAAGACTCTTGTTCAGATGATCAACTTATTTTCTTAAGGAGATAAATTTCTTCTTTCATCATCTTGCATTCTTCATCCTTCTTTGCTATATGATTATGCATTTCATCCTTCATTCTAGTTGTTTCACATGATTGGGCCTTAAGTGAGGTGATATATTATTTTAATTTAATATCTCTTCATATTATTCTTCTAGTTGGAATGTTATGATATTTATTTCCTTTTTTGCTTCATCGACTTGTACTTCCAAGAGGGCCAAAACCTCCATAACCCTTTCAGCTCCTTACACTTATTTCTTTGCTTCTTCCAACTGAGATTTAAGGGAGGATACATATTCCTTTTATTGACCAAATTGTCCTTCAAGTTTGTTCAACTCTTAATGTCTTTGTTCAAGATGGATTGACAGAGTTTCTTCCTTTTTATTTTCTTTATCTAATTGATTTTTCATGGATATGACTTCTTCATGATGCCTTTTCTTGTTTTGTTGGAATTATTCCTTAATATTGGGGAGATCCTTATCCATTTCTTTTACTTGAAGCTTGAAAAGTTCAACTTCCTTCCTTGTATTTTCAAGGTCATGGTCACCATCTCATGCTTTCTTCTTGAGCTCCTCATTTTCCTTTTTCAAATTTCTTATCTCTTCTAGGGCAACTACAAGCTTTGTCTTGAAATATTTTGTGAAGTCTTCTTGATTTTCTTCATCTTCTAGGTCTTCCTTGGTCTTGATGTCTTCACTCTTATTCTCAGCTTCCTTAATGGGTTATGTATTTCCTTCTTTCTTTCCATCACCTTATTGACTAGAGGTCATGTTCAATGCTCCTTTTGAGTGAATATTTTGAAGTTTGTCCCACATTTATTTTGCTAAAGAAATTTTTTCCACGTTGGTATTTATAGGATATGGTAGGCCACTCAAGATTTCCTTTATCGCTCTTACATTATATTCCTTGGATTCTTCTTCCATCATGCTTTCAATAATCACTAATTCCCAAAATTCAAAGCCTTGAGCCATTAAAAAACTCTTCATTCTTGCCTTCCATATATCAAAGTTTCCATTGAACAATGGAGCTTTCCCAATTTGATTATCTTTTGTTTTCATGGGTGAAGAAGGGACATCTTTAGAAGGATTGGAGGCTTCCTTCCTTGGATTTTACATTTGTGTTCTAAGGATCTACTTTCAAGCTATTAGTCTCTGAGTGAAGGCACTGGATTTGATTCCTATTGTTCGAAATACTAAGAGGAAGGTGAATCAATATTTCTTTGCAATTATTATTTTTACCAGTTAAGATCACTTATAATTAGAACACAATATGAACAATAAAGAATCATATTAATCATATATAATGAGGACTTAAATCCTATTCTTTATAATAAATAAAATAAAATAATATGTACATCTCCAACCCTATATGAAGACACAAATCTCTAATCCATCGGGATCTAACCTGTACTTTTCCAAGCACTAACTTGGACTTCACGAGGCTCCAACCTCTAGGGATCCAACCCTATCTTTCCCAAGGCTCCAACATTGTCTCTATGTAGCACAAACCTCTAGGGATCCAACCTTGTCTCTGTGAGGCACCAACATATAGGGCTCCAACCCTCTCTTTGGTACAAGCTCCAACTTGATATTCTTGAGGACTCCTATCCTCTAGGGTTCCAACCCACGACTTCAGATATTCAATATAAATTCAAAGTTTCTTCAAGGCTCCAAATATCTTCTGCAACCATCCCTCAAAAAATATTCACCTTCAACAATTCCTTCACTTAATCTCCAAATCACTTCATCAATGACAACTTTATCTTCTCAGAAGTCGTCACCACAAATCTTCATTCACCCAAAAAACATCTTCAAGTTCACATCATGATGGATTCAACAAGTTGTCCTAAGAAATGAAGGCTTCTCCAAGGTGTGCTACAAATATTAAATAATTCTCAACAAAGTCTTCACAAGTATTTTCAAATCAACAAGTCTTCACAAGATTTTTACACTCGACTTCAAGGCATCTTCAACAATAATAGAGATGCTCCAAAATTCTTAATTCATCGAGTCTCCTTCAACAAGACTTAACAAAACCTTCAATAAATTCTTCAAGGGCTTATTTAAAAGGTCTATAATGTTTTCAATCACTGCTCCAATTCTAAAAGGCTCCTTTCCCTTCACAAGTCCTTAAATAATCAACTCTTAGGGCCTACAATTATGTCGGCCTAACACTTTTAAATTCCTTGACCAATTACTATTATTATAGATTGAAACAAGCCACACTATAACTTATTAGACTACTCAGCCCACAAGTCCAATATTATTTTTCTCCACAATTTCGAGCTTCTCTTCTATCATAATTTTATCATAGGTCAGAGCTTCTATGCACACCACTATTTGAGATTCACAAATGTCTGAGCTTCCACAAAAGAAAATTTCAGAGGGTATGTAAAAGGTTCCGAGGTACTGACACTACATGTGCATAGATGTAGATCCAAGCTTGAGGTCTGTTCAATAAACTGGGCCATAAACCTAAGCCTCACAAATAATTTTCTGATCCTTCTAGTTAATGATCCAAGCCTCTTCAATCTTTCTACAATTCCTCCATAAACCCAAACCAAAAATTCCAAGATGAGTGATGACTATACAAAGAAATGTGACTGATCTTACTAAACTGTAACTCCAGTATTTCACAAGAAATCTACCCACACACATGTCATCAATCCGAGCTACACAGATGAAGGTATAGTCACATGAATTTAGGTCCGAGATAGGTTGTTGTAGCTCATAGAAAACTATCTGAGGGTGATAATTCTTACATGTTTGAGCTATCCACAATCATATACCCACAGGTCCTCTGTCCCAAAGTTTGGACCAAGTATGATGGTTACTAAACCAGTGATCAAATATGTAACCGAGGTGAGGTCTGTCTCTACAGGCATCCGTCTGAGGTTTGCAACTCCTTCACTGTTCTGAGTATTGTTCAAGATCTGAGCTATAATAGAATATACAAAAAATATATAATTAGCCCAAAACACACAAATAGTAATCTTATTTTATTCTCCTCGACCTCATTTCTACTTCTATACCTTATATAGGAATTATTCACTGAATCGATGGCTAGAATGAGGAGATCGAACCTATACTTATACAATTTTTTGACCTTCAATGAATACACATGTCCCTTGGAGGTGAGGCTGACTTGCACAATTAGGCTTAGGTCATCTAGGATAGAAAATATATTATTTCATCTTAAAAATCCATTTTCTCTCAGTCTAAGAGGAGTTAGAGTGCGTGTAAGAGCTCGTTGGAAAGGGGAAAATTTCCTCTGCAAGTTTGTGTCAATTTCATCATTAAATGAGGACATTTTCCCATAAATAAAATTATATTTGTGAACTATCATCATTATTTTGTTAATGGAAACCTTTAGGATTTTATGTTTTGGACAGTGCTAGGGATTCTTCTTCATAGAATTAGGCCTTCAAGTTGATTAGGATTAGGGAGTATTAAATAAGTAATTTAGGGTATGCAAGGAAATCTATATTAGGTTTCCTTTGGATTCTTCATTAAATAAGGAACACGGGCTACATGATGTACATTAGGCCTTCAACAAGAGAAATAACATGCATGGAATCTAAGGATGTATATGAGATATATAGATAGGGTTTCATGAGTAAAGGGCTTCTTCATCCATTGTTAGATCATGCATCATTAGATCATTCAAGATAGGGATATAAATGTAGCTAGGTAATTTGGTATATGCATCATCATCATGCTTAGGGTTTTCTCCTTGGGTTTTCATGAGGTTAGGGAAACATCACAAAAGTTTTATTCATCTATCACAATAATATTTTCCATCTCCAACAATTCCATATTGACATCAATGAAAACTTTGATCAACAAATATGCCACCACAAAAATTGTCACATATGAGTATAAGATATTGACTCAATGAAAAATTTGTGGCACTAGTATGGGGACCACTATCATATTAGTTTATCATCCCACTATTTAGGATGATAAAATATTATTGGGGCTTCCTTAAATAGATTTATCTTATATGGCTTTTGGATTCACAATACTAAATGGAAGATTAATTCTCCACTTACATGTGCGTATATGAAGATGATATTTTTTGTTATTGAAGTTGGAAATTTCTTAAAATAATATGGTTTATAGATTTTATTTTCTTCAAAAATTAAAACATATGATATCCCTCTCATGAATTTTTTTTTACAATTGTGAACCTTAGAGATATTTTAGATTACAACTTCTTGTGAAAAATAATTCTCTTTTAAGCATAATATATGTGTGAATTCATAGGAATGATAAATGAAATTTAAGGCTCACCACTGTGACCTTAAAATTAACTTACAAACAAAATTAAAAGAGTTTTTATGTAGGTTTAAAATTATTCACAATTGTATCTTCAACAAACTGTTACAATGCAATATGCTAAAAGATATTCGTGATTCATAATGTCATATCCCAAGCAACTAGGTGTAAACATTGTGTACTATTAGTAGTATGTTAGCTAAAATATGAACATATTTATAGAGATGAAAAGATAGCATACTCCACAAATAATGTCATGTATATTACAATTACATGTGTTTATATAATCGATTCCAACATTTATACTCAAATAAACTCATCATACAAAATAAACATAAAAATATTTAAAATATTGTTAGTTGGAAATGGTTATAACATATAGATTGACAGAGTCTATAAAAACAACAGAAGAATGAGAAAAATGTATTACAATATGATTGGTGGTGTGTGAAGACATTGTTACAACACAATCATAGGTAATTATATTGAGACATCACAATGCATGATAAATTAATCATCATGATATTTTAACACATTAATCAACCCATAGGTTATTTATTTATACCCTTTATATCTAACCATTTTTCTTGTATTAAATAAGACTTGGTCCACAAGCAATGATCTATTACTATATCCAACTTTGGTAAATATACAACATCTTCATAATCTAGTCAATTTTCTTTGATGGCTTGACCATCTGGTCAAACATACCATTGATCACTAAGTAAATCATTCCATGAGTTGACCCATTAACTGTCTACTTGACCACTTAGTTGGGTTTTTAATCAATTATCCTATCAAATATGTATTGGATTATATCATAAACTATTTGAGCTTCTTATCTCATAAATCATTATTCAACCCATCAATTTTCTATTTGAGAATATTATCAACCAATACACTAATTGACTTGACTAATTATATCTAGTAGAGGTGTTATGAAACAACATAAGATGAGGTTTTAACATAGGTTCCATCAACCCCACAATCAACACATTTTTTTCTTTTCAAGAGGTAAAATTACATCTATGGGAAACCCTCATAATTATAGTTTCTTGAATCCCAATAATATTGTAGAAACTATGGTGTAGATTTGCAACTACTCATGAAGTTTTAATCGACATCACAAGACACAAACCTACTCTACCTCTCCGCAAAATTAAATTCAAAATTTAGAACATCAATCACAAACATGCAATGAGAAATAGCACACATGCAAAAGATATTTTTCTCCGGGAAAAAAATCAGCTAAAAACCCCAATTCCTTATGGAATTAATATGATGAATAGAGATGTATTACAATTTCTTTTCTCAACTGAGCATAACCTGCAAGTGAATAACCTATATCTCTTCTCACTAAGAAGATCTTACCCAGACTTAGTCAATTTTTTCCTCTGCTTGAGCCCCTATTTCCTTGTGTGTTTCCTTAATAAATTAGTCCCCTATTATGTATGAATTTCTCCAAAATGGATTCCAAAATTCTCAAGGTTGATCATCTAACAACATGTAACACATGTACACTCAAGAATATTCTATAATTGTTGTTACACTGCCTTGGAATATCCACCATAGCCGGGGAAATCGAATTATCTGCATGAACTAGCTATTTTGGGTTGATCGATCAATTAACTAAATGATCACTAAGTTTGACTAAAGTCCCATTTCACAACTGACCTTCCACTAGTTCCTCCAACAATTGGAACTAGTTTAACTGTAAACAATGTCTTGAAATAAATAACCTTTATTGCTACAACTTAGAAATCACGCATGCTTAGTTGAACTCCAACCCCTCCAACTTAAATTTACTGAGTAAACTAGGTGACACAAGCCATGTCACACAAGTTAACTACATCCAAGTTGTGTACTAATGTGGAAATTCATATTTTCTCAATTTAATCAAGGAAAAATCAAATTGAGAACTTCTTTCTGCATTTTTCAACACTCCCTCTCAGCAAGAAATGGATTATCAACCACCCCTCTATTGCATCTGTGGAACTTGAAATTCCCTCTTAACAAGGCCTTTTTCAAATTTTTAACATCTTGTTCCTCTGTCGGAATATATTTTAGCAAAATTATCTGCCTCTGCACACAGTCCTGTAAAAGGTGATACCCCATATATATATATATATATATATACATATATATATATATATATATATATATATATATATATATATATATATATATATATATATATATATATATATATATATATATATATATATATATATATATATATATATATATATATATATATATACATATGCTTGGGTTGATCGTGAAATATAGGATTAAAAAGAGAGCTTAATGAAACTATGATTATCACAATAGATCACAGTTAGATCCATCATCTGACCAAACAGTCCCACAAGTATCTTTTTCATCCAGATCACCTCACATGTTGCTTGACTTGCAACCATGTACTATTCTTCTTCCAAGTTGAGCATCACAAATATTTGATTCCTGTCATACAAGGAAACAACTGCGAACCCAACATTGAAATTTCACCTGATGTACTCTTTCAGTCTCATGAACTCCCCACCCAATCTGCATATGTGAAGTCACACAAATTCAATCCCTCTATTCGTTTGTACCATAGTCCAAACTGGGTATTTCCTTTGAAGTACCATAAAACATGCTTAACTAGCTTCCAAAATAATTTGGTTGGCCTAACCATAACTTGGCTCAACTGTTTGACTGCATATCACATATCTAGTTGCGTGTTCACAAGATACACCAATGAACCCACTAGCTACCAATAAATGGTAGCATCCACTTCCTCACTTGAGGTGGCATCCTCCTTCCTTCAGTTGGTTTCTAGAGGTGTCTCCATGGGTTTTCAACTCTCCATGTGGAACTTTTGTAGTATTTCATTTGCATACTTTCCTTAAGAGATAAAAAATTCCCCATCGCCTTTCCATACTTCCAACCCAAGGAAGTAGTGCCTGAGACCCATACCCTTCATTTCAAATTCCCTTGTAACGTCCTCCTTGTGGGATCTGATCAACTTCTCATCACCAGTTAAAATCAAATCATCAACATATAAGAAAATAATAAGAAATTTACCTTCTACCAAGATGTGAGAGAGGTTTGCATCCACTTCAATTTTCATGAAGCCCAAACCAGTGAGATAGCTATTGATCCTAGTGTACCAAGCACGCGGTGCTTGTTTGAGACCGTACAATTATTGCTTGAGTATGCACACAAGATACTCTTGATAAAATGTCTCAAAACCTTATGGTTGATTGATGTACACCTCCTCCTCAATAACCCCATTGAGAAATGTTGTTTTTACATCCATCTGGTGGATCTTCCACCCCATTTGTGCAGCCAGAGAAAAAAATGATCTAATGGATGAGTTCCTTGCTCTAGTAGCAAAGGTCTCCTCATAGTCAATTCCATCAACTTGAGAGTACCCCTTGGCCACAAATTTTGCCTTATAATTCTCTATGCTTTCGTCTTCTCCATTTTTAACCTTCAATATCCATCTCAAACCCATAATTGATTTATCTAATGGTCTTAGGGACCACTTCCCAAACACTATTCTTTGCAATGGATTCATAGTGCTCCACCATTACATCAATCCATACAAGTTTCTCTATTTCTTCCTTGAGAGAGGATGGATCAGTCTCTACAAGGTCATCCATTAGAGCCATGTAACCAGTGTACCAATCAAGTGACCTCCTCTGCCTACACAAATTTGAAGGATCTCCCACATTCTCCCTTGCATCCTTCACAAGTGTATCAACTTCCATGGTTATTTTTCCACCTTCTTTGGATGTCTCCACTCTTTTCTCCTCTACTTTTGTGTTCTACACAACTTCCCGAGGCAGAGAGTTTGGAGCTAAAAATTCCTCTTCTGGTGGGATCTGAAGCTCCCTCTCAAGAGAACACCACCTGGCTTTATTATCATCAAAATTTACAACCCTTCGCACAATTACCATTATGAGGGATGACAAGTACATATGGTAGTTGTGGGGAGTTTCTGTGTAACAAAAAAAAACCCCCACTTCTACTATCAGATCAAAGGTTCTTCCTTGATTCTTTGGAGACATGGCCATAAAAAGAGGGTCAAAAAATATTGGAGTGTGACAAATATGACTTCCTCGGTGAAAAAGCCTTGTTTAGTGTAATCATGCCCAAAATCCGATGAGGACTTCGGTTCTACAAATAAATTGTTGTGTTGCATGCTTCAGCCCACAAATGCAGAGGTAGGCCTTGTTCATGCAACATTTCCCTTGCTTCTCCCACAATTTTATGGTTCTTTCTCTCAGCCACCCCATTCTGCTGTGGGTTATGGGGTATTGTAAACTCTTGTTGAATTCCTTCTTTCGCAGAGAAATTTTTTAATTCATTCGACACATAATCACATCCATTATCGTTCCTCAAAGCCTTCACCTTCTTTCTGATTTCTTTCTCAACCAATGTCTTGAATTCTATGAACATGGAGAATGTCTCATCTTTCTTCTACATGAAGAAGATCTAGCACTTATGTGAGAAGTCATCAATAAAAATGACAAAATATTTGTGTCTTAAAGTGGAGGTTTTCGAGAAAGGTCCACAGACATCAGAGGATCATTTCTATGACTTCATGTGCTTTTATATTCCAGTCATGGAATGTGGATTTTTTGTACTTCCCCAAAGTACATCCTTTCCACACATCCTGCTACTTAAGAGCTCCTTTAGGGAGGTCAATGGTTATTTGATACATAATATTCAAGGTTCCATGATGCAAATGGCCAAGTCTTATGTGTCAAAGTCCACCAACATCACTTTCTCTACCTTAGTTCTTAATGAAACACAATCTTCCACATCTATATTATATAGGTTCTTCACCCAAACCCTGATATGATTCACCTGTCCCATGGCTATGTGTCTCGTGAATTATTTTCATTTTATGAAGATCACATCATAACCACAGTCTTCCAAAAATGCAACAAAGATGAGATTTTTATTTAGGCCCAGAACGAACATGACATCCTTGAGTCTGAGAGGGGAGCCAGACTCCCTATGAAAGGTGACTGTACCAACCCCGATTGTGTTGTACCTTCCATCGTCCCTCAGCTCAATGTGCATCTGCAAATATTTCTCCTCCGGGTCACTAAAAAACTCTCTGCACCCTATCATGTGGAATGATGCACCTGAGTCCAAGTACCACGAGATCGACATCATTCTGTTGGACATGCATTCCATAAGGGTAATGTCAAGATTGAACTGTGAAGCTAAGGCTTCACCTGCTCCTCCTCCTAACGTCTTGTTTCTTTCCTTTTTGTGGACACTTCATGGCATAGTGCCCCAATTCATGATAATGGAAGTATTTAATTTTGGAAAAATATTTATTATTTCCCCCTTGGCTGGATTCTGGTTTGGTTTGAGATTTCTTCCTTTTTTTCCTTCTTTCCCTTTCCATCCAATGCAAATTTTTCTTCATCCTTGCCCTTATATGAGGTTCTATCTCTAGTATTTTGCCTTATTTCCTCCTGTACCAAATCAGACCATAAGCATTCCCAATTTGGTAATTTCTCCCTCACATTTGTTGAATCTTGTTTTCTATGCCAGCTCATGGGAAGGCCTAGAAGGGCTAGGCTTACAAAATCATCATATGGAATAGAAATACCAACTCCTACAAGGTCATCACGAACTTTTGTGAACCAGGGAAAATTTTAAGACCCCCCTAAATTTATATGTATAATAAATGGGTGAATCCCCATGATACATAGGAAAAATGGAAGTCCATTTTATTAATAATATAATATGTATATATAATTATTTTTGCGAATCTCTCACTAGATTATATTATCTTGTAAAATCACGGTGAATCACTAGTGCAAAATGGTGAATCACTAATAAATGGAAAATCACTAGTACAAAACAGTGAGTCACTAAGAAATCCAAGGGTTGTTGTAGTCACTTGGCACAAAGAGGGTATTCAAGAAGAAATTGTAAAATAACTTGACAACATTTCTAGTGAATCAGATGAGCTTGACTAGTTAGCATCAAGCGTGCCATTGTTGTGACTAAATCATACAGATTTGTAACTAGCAGTTGTCGCCTCACAATTTCTTTCAAAAGTGATAGTGAAATGATAGTTGAGATACTCTTTAAATTGATAAAGAGTGGACATTGGAGAAGAATATTTGATGGATCATTTGAGATGGCTGTATTTGCATGTCTCAAAAGCATAACAAGTAAATTAACAGAAAACTGCATTAAGGGGTTGTCACTCTTTCCTGATGTTAGGACCATATAAAAAACAGAGGAGGTAATATTGCTACTGTGAATATCAATAGATGGAAGGGGAAGTCTCAATAGACAAGTCAAAAATTTCACATAATTTGATATAACTCCACATTTCACATTTCACAAAATATTTCATGCAGGCTGAAGCTAATAATCTCAATACTAGGAATAAATCTAGGTTTTAGGTATATTTCAGTTAAAGCAATGTCATGCTTGTGTCCAAATTCATTGTTCCTTCTAGAATATAAAGGATAAGGAAAGCATATAGGTTCCTTTAAAACTTATTTTGGGATTAAAAGATGGTTTCAACATAAATAACATGGATAAGAAAATTGGTACCCTATGAAGTGTGTAGTGTCATTGTGAAGGTTTTAGAAATAAGGCTATATGTTTTTAGGCAGCATTTAACCTTAATCCTAAAATAAAGTAATATTTTATTCTGTTTATTATTTTTAAAATGAAAGTGGTGATATTTATAAGTTGATAAATGAATTTTAAATTGAGAACATGAATGTCAATTAAAAATTGGTTTTTGAAAGGAAAAATTTGAAGTGATTTTGATCTCTGTCACATTGTTCTGTAAATGCATCGATCTTTATAGAACTACCGGGACATATCTAGTAAGAAAATTATAATTATTTTGGCCATTATTCTTCTTACCTTACCTTGATATTTATGCTTGACAATTGGATACGATAATTGGATAATACAAATTAATATTCCATGAAAAATAAAGACATGACTACAAAAACATTATCCAATAATTCAATTCTATCGACATCTTGCAAATTGTGATCCAACCTATAATTCACAATAGTCTAGAAACGAAAACATCAAACCCATAATAAAGGAGAGGTGAGTTAAAACACTAATTGAAAAAGAAAGATAAATATAACCGGAGAAAAGCAAAGACAATACCAGGTCAGTCACGAGAAGAATAAAATCCATAAGATTTCTAAGGGAAATTGTGAAGAGAATTTGAATGATGGTGGATGCTCATCAATTCAGAGTTGTATGATCCCATTTAGTGATTTGGGCACACACAATTCGATAACTCTTTGGGGTTAGATCATCGCACAAGATTCTACTCTTGGGTTATCTTCTTTGGGGAATTTTGATTCATGTAAAATTTTCCCAATAGCTTGCAAGCCGAATTTGAAATCATAATTTCGATGATTTACAGCCATTATTAGAATTTTTTTAGCAAAACCCACTTCATGTACCTGTCTATTAGGTGGGGCTTGGATCAGACCATGGCTCGGCTTTCTTAGAATAATTTCTACAATTTCTTGTGAATACCCTTCTCTCAAACAAGACTAGTATCTAAGAATGTTAATTTTTGTATTTTGTATTTAGAAGCTTCAATAATTTCCCATTTTGATGCCTCTGAACCATGGTTTTATTTAGTTAGAGGAAATTAAAATAGAAAAGGTTGAGGATAATAAATTTTCCTCTCAAAATTTCCTCAAATTTTGACAAACATAATTAGTGTGATCTAGGTGGTTTGCAGTACTCCCTTAAAAGATATTCCATTGCATTTCATTGACATTTCACTTATAATCATCCTCCTGAGGTAGGGCACACTTTGTATCACCTTCTCCTAAACATAAGGGGTGGACCCAATACCTTCCCCTAAACAATAAGGGCTCGAACCAAAAAGGAGGAGTGTGAATGGTGAAAACCCATTAATTTTCCTATGCATGTCTGCGTTCAAGTGAAAGAAGGCCCTAATCCTAAATCATGATAGACTGCTTTAGTTTCACAACTTCACTTAATTGATGTTACCATATCTACTTTGAAAGTGTTGGAATGAAATCAAATCTAGTGGAATTTGGTGATGGTACAAAAATGCATTGTTGGATCCCTAAAAAGCCCAACAAAAAACCTGCTTTGATTTTATTCATGGCCTAGGATCTAATGCAATGTGGAAATGGAGCTTTCATATTCAACCATTTCATGGCCACTTTAATCTGTATATACCAGATCTCATCTTATTTGGAAAATCTTTTATGACAAGGCCGAAGAGAACAAAGTTATTTCAAGCTCAATGTGTGATGAAACTAATGGAAAATTTGGGAGTCACTAAGTTCCATGTTGTGGGATTGGGTTACAGTGGTTTTTTAGCTTACCAATTAGTGCATATGTATCGAGATGTGTTAGAAAAATTATATATTACATAGAAATGCAACACATAAAATATGCGGAAAACAAAAGCACAAAAAACACATAAAACTAGAGAGACACAGATATACGTGGTTCACCCAGTTTGGGCTACGTCCACCCTGAACAGCCAATCCTTCCTTTCTATCATCCAGCAAAATTAATAGATACAACCTACAATAGATCTGTTGTAATATCCTCTGTTCTCTCTCACAATCTCCCTATCTATTTCTCGCTCTGAGAATACACATACAATACACAGCCGCAATACAATACCCTCATACAAGCGAGGGGTTGCCTTCTAGTGCAAAAAACCCAAACTAAACATAACTTCTACTGTCATATCATCTGCCTAATGAACGGCCCATATTGACTAGAAACTACTATACCTTTACAAGGAAATTTTACATTTGTTTTTAGCTTCAGGGGTGCTGCCCCCGAAACCCCCCGCTAGGGAGGGGGGATCCATAAAGTGCAGTCGCTCCCCCTGGACCCCCCAGGTAGCGTACAATTATGGGCGGTGTTTCTGCCCCATTAAGGTACAGGGGTCCAATGCTATGATACAAAATAAACAAGATAATCAGGCTCCACACCCAACAATATCCCACTTGGAGACTTATTGTAGAAACTCCACCGCTGCTTCATTTTCTGGACAATGACTCCACTTTTGACTTGGATGTTTCTCATCTTCATCATCATACTTGAAGACCAATTGAAACTGATCATATTCTCATTTTCTCCCTGGTTACAAATTTTGTTAGCATATCTGCAAGATTCTGGCTAGTGTGTATCTTATCCAGCTTCAACTATCCATATTCCAATACTAACCGTATGAAATGATACTTGAGATGTATGTGTTTAGTCCTGGAATGAAATGCTGAGTTCTTTTCAAGATGAATGGCACTTTGGCTATCACTATATAATGTTCCCATATCATGCTTCTTACCCAATTCATCCATTAACCTTTGTAACCAAATCATTTATTTACTAACCTCTGTAATAGCAACATGCTCTGCTTCTGTTGTTGAAAGTGCAACAACACTTTGGATTTTTGAAACCCAATTGAAAATTGTTCCACCTACAGTAAATACATACCCTGTAGTGCTCCTCATGTTATCTCTGTCACCTGCCATATTTGCATCAACATATGCCTGTAGAGAAATGTTTGAACCACCAAAGCATAATGTTTGATTTGTGGTACCTCTCAAATATCTGAGAATCCATTTCACTGCCATCCAATGTTCTTTTCCTAAATTTTTCATGTACCTACTTACAACTCCCAATGCATGTGCAATATCAGGCCTTGTGTAAACCATTGCATACATTAAGCTTCCAACTGTTGATGCATATGGAACTTTAAACATATAATCCATTTCTTCTTGGGTCCTGGGGCACATCTCCTTACTAAGTTTGAAATGGATAGCAGAAGGTGTACTAACTGGTTTTAGATTCTGCATATTAAACATTTTCAACACCTTTTGTATATACTCATTCTGAGACAGTGTTAATTTGCGATTTTTCCTGTCTCTAGTTATTCTCATACCAAGGATTTGTTTTGCAGCTCCCAAATCCTTCATTGCAAATGAATTTTCCAATTTTCTTTTGAGCACATTTATTTCCTACATGTTAGACCCTGCAACAAGCATGTCATCTACATACAATAACAATATAATATAGCTTCCATAATTTTGCTTTTTCAAATAAACACAATGATCAAAGTGACATCTAGTGTAACCTTGTTCAAAGATAAACTTGTCAATTTTAGATACCACTACCTTAGAGCCTGTTTTAAGCCATACAAACTCTTCTTTAACCTGCAGACTAATTTTTCTTTCCCTTTGACCTCATATCCTTTTGGTTGCTGCATATAGATCTCTTCCTCCAAATCTCCATGGAGAAATGTTGTCTTTACATGTAACTGTTCAAGATGTAAATATTCCATTGCTACAAGACTTAAAATAGTTCATATTGAAGTCATCTTAACAACAAGAGAAAATATTTCATCAAAATCAATACCTTTCTTTTGTGCAAACCCCTTCACCACAAGCCTAGATTTGTACCTTTGTTTTCCTCCATCTTCTTCCTTCAGCCTGTAAACCCATTTATTCTGCAATGTTGTTTTACCTGTAAGCAACCTGACTAAGTCCCAAGTCTGGTTATGTATTAAGGATTCCATCTCTTCTTCCATGGCTAGCTCCCACTTCTT
Source organism: Pinus albicaulis (assembly GCA_034641835.2). Lineage (NCBI taxonomy): Eukaryota > Viridiplantae > Streptophyta > Pinopsida > Pinales > Pinaceae > Pinus > Pinus albicaulis. The sequence continues at coordinate 1,147,881,616 of CM076579.1, read as the reverse complement.
CCTGCTTTCAACCTGCATTGCTTCTTCATAACATTCGGGTTCACCAGAATCAGTTAACAATAAATAATATAATGAAGGAGAGTATCGTTCAGGGGGTCTACTTATCCTAGTAGATCTTCTAACCCCACTTTTAGATGTTTTATGTGCCTGTTGCTGTTGTGGTGGTTGTTGTTGTTTTGGTTGTTGATTATTATTATTTTTAGGCACCTTTACTTTTTCAGTGATCTCATCAAGGACTGTGTATTCCTTGTTTTCTTTTTCCTGTTTCTTTTCCTACAACTGATTCTTATACAATACCTTTTCATTGAATATTACATCTCTTCTCCTAATGATTTTTTGATTTTCATAATCATATAAGCAATAACCAAAATCATTAACACCATATCCAATAAAGGTACATTTCTTTGATTTTGCCTCAATCTTTGTTCTATTTTCTTTATTAATATGGACAAAGGCCTCATAACCAAAAGGCTTTAAAAATGAGTAGTTTACCTTTTTACCTATCCATTCTTCCTCTAGAATACCACCATCCAAGGAAATTGAAGGCCCTCTATTTATTAGATAAACAACGGTATCTACAGCATCTGCCCAAAATTGTAAAGCAAATCCTGCATGCAATCTCATGCACCTTGCACACTCCATAATTTTTTTGTTCATCCTTTCTAACACACCATTTTCTTGTGGTGTTCTTGGAACTGTCTTCTCTCTGTGAATTCCATGCTCTGAATAGTACCTATCAAACTATTTGATGCAATATTCACCTCCATTGTCTAATCTGAGACACTTCAACTTCTTTCCTATCTCAATCTCAACCAAAGATTTCGATTTCTTGAAAGTATCAAATACATCAGATTTATTATGAATATAATAAATCCAAGTTTTTCTAGTTGCATCATCAATAAAAGTAACATAATAACAATATCCACCAAGAGATGATACCTGAGTAGGTCGCCATACATCTGTATGCACAAGCTCTAATTTTTCGCTCTTCTTTTCCTTCCCAACTCTGAGAAATTTGACTCTCTTCTATTTTCCATAAATGCAATTCTCACAGAAATCCAAATCAATATTCTTCAAACCTAACAAAAAATTCCTTGAGTGAAGAATCTTCATACCCTTCTCACTCATGTGTCCGAGCCTATGATGACATAATTTTGCATCTACTCCTTTGGAAGTTAAAACATTAACAGAGTTAGAAATACCAATGCATAAATACAATGTACCAACCTTTTCACCTTTTGCTATTACCAAGGCTCCTTTGGTGACCTTCCAAGTTTTATCTCTGAAAGTTGTCACACAACATTCACCGCCTAACTGTCCTGTTGAAATCATATTTTTCTTCAGATCTAGAACATGCCTTACCTCCTTTAATAGCCATTGGTTTCCATTCTACTATTTTACAAGAACCTTACCCATTCCAACAATTTTACAGGGTTTATCATCACCCAAACGGACTTGTCGAAAATCTCCTTGAACATAGTCATGAAAATCTTTCTTATCAGGTGTGGCATGGAAAGAAGCCCTTGAATCTACTACCCAGGAATCAACAACATTTTCGAAAGAAAGAATCAAAGCATCTTGTAACACATCACCTATCACATTTGCTTCATGACTATTTTCTTGTTTTGTGTCTCCTTCTTTTCCCTTCTGAGATCTACAGTCTTTCTTATGGTGTCCTTTCTTTCCACATTTCCAACACACTATCCCCGATCTGGACTTGGATATGCTTTTCCTTGATTTACTGTGATATCCTGAGCTCTTTTCTCTTTCCATTCTTTTACCCCTAGACTCTGTACTCAAAGCATTACTCGATGTCTCACTGGAGCTTTTCCATCGCATTTCCTCGCTAAGGATAGCACCGACAACATCATCAAACTTTAAAGTACTAGATCCAGAGACAGAGTTACTAATGGCCATAACTAAACCATTCCAACTTTCTGGCAATGAGCACAAAAATAACAGAGCTCTAAATTCATCATCAAAGTTTACCCCTACAGAACTTAACTAACTGGTAACTGTATTAAATTCATTTACATGGTCTCCAACAAATCCACCTTCTGACATCTTCATATTAAATAAACGTTTCATAAGAAATACCTTGTTTGAGGCCGAGGGTTTTTCATATAGTTTCGCCAATGCCTTAATCAAACCCTCTGTTGTTGTTTCCTTCAAAATATTGAAGGATACCGATGCCGCGAGGCACAACCGCACTATTCCGAGTGCCTTTCTATCAAGAATCTCCCATTTTGCGTCTGTCATAGCCGTTGGCTTCTTTATTTTTCCTCTCAATGGTAGGTACAGATCTTTTTGATACAGATAATCTTCCATATGCATCTTCCATAGCGGGAAGTTTTGGCCATGTTGTAGCCGCTACAACAGCACCCAAAATTTTGGGGTATATTTAAAATTTCGGGTTCCCCCTCTGCTCACTTAGTCGTTAAAGTCTTTCACGTGACCTGCAGTCAGTGACATCTCAGCGACCTATCCCCAACCCCTCATGAGCTTTCTCACCATCATGATCAGATGCTGTTGCTGCAATCACGCCATATGTGGGAGGGATCATCTAGCATACGCTCAAACACTCTTACCGCAGTCGCGCCATGTGTAATGAGATTGCCATCCATACATTTGAATGGAAACCTTTTTGTGTATTGACAATTAAATGCCCTCTCGTCATGGGTCATTAAGCATGTTGATTGAATACGTATTTTAAGCTCGCTAGTCTCATATGTTTTATCTAGGGACACCATTATCAAATATTAATTGTGACGTTGTAATGTTCCACACAGGTCGACCCCACGAGTGACAAACTCCTTAATCTTGTCACGAAATCCAAGGAAATAAAATTGAGCTCAAAAACAAGGCCAAAGTTGCGAAACAAGGGAGGAGGAGGAGCAAGTGACTAGTACTGTTAAAAGGAGGATGGTGTGATACATGTTGAGCAGAGAAATAACCTTTATGTCACTGATGCAAAAGGCTTTCTTCACTAGTGCGCACCAGATACTTAAAAAATGCTTCGTTTGGAAATATTCGTACCGGATGCCATCTCACATAAACTAGAAGTGTTTGCTATGATCTAAGCTTACGTAGAGACCAGATATCTCACCTTAAAGGAATTTTTGAAGATCCTACGCAATACCAGCTCAATGTCGATGTGTGCACACAAAGGAACATATGTCACCACTTCGACAAGTCTAGCCTGAAGTATAGCCCGGTGAACAAAGTGGACTCAGAAGATTTCCCTAGAGAATGACAATCTCATTCAAGGCATTTTCGTGCCGAGCAGCAATGCGAAAGCACACATTTTGGTGTGGGCAAGCCAACAGCAGAGTTTCAAATATCTAAACGCACCTTTGAGAAGCAACATTTATTAATCCTAAGCTACATACTGTGGAATTATTTATGCTTCAAGGAGCACGGTGTGGAGGAATGAAGGGGCCTTAAAACCCTAGTCTCCTTTGCTCTTACATATCCATAAATTTTGTCTATACAAGACCATAAGAGATGGAGGACTTCAAATTGAACCTAAAAGGTTATGTTTAAATGCATACACCTTTTGACAACCAGGCACATTGATGCATATGCAAAGAGAGTCTCTAGAACCACAAGATAGAAAGGGTTAATATTAAAAGGGCCATCAATGTGGCTTGAGTAGCAGATTTCAACTCTCAATCTTTCAAAACGAGAAACTTTCATATTATGAGGTGGTGGCCTTGGCATGAAAATTTTTATTCATTTGCGCTAACAATCTGAGGAAAAGAAAATGATCAACGTTGTATAATTAAACCAAGTTGCGAAAGCAATACGGTTTTCAAACCACGTGAGATGGTGGAACGAAACTACATGGACACGTTACATGGAGCCAAACGTTCGATGGCAGGTTTTCAACTTACGGTAAATGTTTGGAGCAAATATATATACATAGCGGTCAAACTTTTCAACTAAAACATGGAGCAGAACTACATCAACACGTACAAATGGATGCAAGCATTACGATGGTGGAGTTTCGAACTATGGTGAAACGTTTGGAGTGGATATAATAGTGGCCAAAATTCATAAAGAGGAACCTTATAACACACCTATGTCGGCAACATTATAACAACCATCGAGCGGTTATAATCAAAAGAAATGCAGAACTATATGAAGACATTACAAATGACCGCAATTTTCAACCTATGGTAAACGTTTGGAATAGATATATGTATGTAGCAGTCAAAAGTTGTGTTTAAACATTTGGAACGTGTATTTACATAGTGGTCGAAATGCATGTTTGAAACACGAGCGATAGGTTATAACAAAGCCATGATGGACAGAGCCGTAAAATCACATAATCCACAGCCTATGTTTTAAACAACGCAAAGTTATGGTCTCAAACCATATCGGACGGAGGCTGATAACATGAGAACACATCCATCACACAATGAAACAGGAAGGCGCTGGGCACCAGAAAGCGTTTTATGATAATGTCGTTAATGTAAAAGGACAAAAGTTCTCACATAATAAACAGAGATGCCTTGCGTATAAACAGAGATGCCATATCAGAGCGCCACGTTGCAATGAAGTTTCGTTCTTGTAGACGTTGTCACTATGAAGCAAAGAATTTGGATAACGTTAAAAGCTCCAGCAGAGACATGATATTCTTTCATAACGTTCAAAGGGTCGTTTGTCCACGTTCTGACACTACGCGAGACGTTCATCGAGTGCATGTTAGCTGCGCAGTCTGCATGGGGAAGTTATTTTGTTCTGATGGGTAACTGTAGAAGATGTTACAGCCATGAACATGATTTATTTTACGATACAAGTAACAGATTCGCTAACCCTTTGGAGGGTCGTTGGCATGGCATAACGGTTCACCTCAACGCTAATGGAAAATGCATGTGTGCAACGCACGATGGAGACACAGCTTGATGGTAGTGGCAGCTTGGGGTCGAAGGGTGAACACAGATGAGGATGGTCAAGTCGCAGATCAACTTCCCACGTGTCCATGCGACTCAGACAGAGTGCGACTATGCGACTATGGGGAGGTCGCAGAACAGCCCAGATCGTTGAGTCGCAGCACACCCAAAGTCTAATAAGGCGCGAATTGCCCGAATCTGCGACTGTGCGACCCTGTGAGGTTACAAATTCAGTCGAGGTCGTTGAGTCGCATATCTATGAAACCATTGTGAAGTGCGACTTGGTAGTAGTAGCGACCTTGCGACCTTTTTAAGGAAAAGTCGCGCGACCCCTCCAAGTCGTTGAGTCGCTGATCTATGGGGAAAATAAAAGCTATGACTGGTAATAAAAGATGCACATAATGGTTCAATAATCTAATCAGGTCCAGCAGCCTGCCTTTTAACGTCCTCACCAGATGAGAGAGGGAAGGAAGTCCTTATTGCAGAGAAATTCCATCACTGATTGAAAGAGGATGAGAAGTTATCCATGTGTCATGTGCATGAGAGCGAGTGAGTAAATATAGTGTTGCTAGATTGATAGTTTCTTCCTGTGCATACAAAGTGCTATGGGAAAAGGCAGCATGTCTCAGATTGGGCAAAGTTGAGCTTTTTTTGGTTTTCTTTGATTACAAATCAATAAAGTAAAAACGAAAAGAAACTTTTAAAGGGTCATGTTGGAAAACGACTAAAGAAATTTAAAGTGGAAGATGAAGGGAGTAATGTTGTCCGCCCATTCATGTGGGAAGCTCTTGGATGCACCAAAACAGTGCCAAAGGCAACACCACGTGACACCATTAGTTTCCCTTAAAACTTATTATTTGGGGTTTCTAAGGTCTACGCATACCTCCTTCATGAGAGCTATAGGGTACAGTTCTAGCCTGCTACCAAAATGTAAAATGGGAACCAGAAACGCATCACATGCGGGGGGGATGGCACAAGCAGAAGATCTTTGATCTTGTTAAGAGTTTCCGCTGCAAACATTCAGAACTTAGTAAAGGCCACGTTGTGGCACAATGCCTGACCACACAGGGGTCTAAGTTATTATTTTCATTTCTGGCAATTAATTAACTATGCCCCTAACATTATTATTCGTCAATAAAACATATAACCTAGCTATGTGACTGCAAGTGGAAGCTGTCGGTCTGCGCATTGAGCCAAAGTTTTTCCCAGCAAGCAAGGGGACCCTTTTTCAAAGAAAAGGAGGCAGGATAAGGAATATTGCTATGAAACCCAAAGAAGGACACAAGTCGCTGATTTTCTTGAGGTCGCAGGTCGCAAATTCCCAAAGGTCGTAAGTTGCAGAGGTCACCAGGTCGCTAAGTCGCATCCCCTATTAAACACCCGACGGCGCGACCCAGCGACCCAGCGACTAAGTCGCAAGGTCGCAGAACCCAGTTAGGTCGCAGGTCACCATAGTGGCTCAGGTCGCAGGTCACAGAACAGACTGGGTCGCAAGGCAGCCCAATAGTCGAGAAAGAGAAAAGTCAGGGAGCCCAAAGGGCAAGCTTTGCTCTATAAATGCTTCCTTCGGGAACTTGTTTAAGGATCTTTTGTTTGGGACTCGAGCTGAGTACACTGTATTATCTGGATTATACATTTGAGCATGAATAAAAACATTTTGAAAAATCCCTTTGTGGATCTGGTGTTGTCTTATGTATGAGCATTGTTGAGTATTATATTTTCAGTTTCTGAACATCTTTAGATCAAGGGAACTGTATCTTCAATTCACATCACAGTTGCATAACAGTTTGCTGAGTATGTTAATGGTGGTTGAGTTCATTTCACTTTCTTAACGAACGTTGATGGCTTTGTTTATTAGCATTTGTGTTATCATTTAAAACTTTTAGGAGGTGAAAGGTGTTCTTGCCATGAGGAATTGTTTCTTTTGTGGTCAGAACAGTTTACAAGCATGACCCTAATGAAGTGTTGTTAACAACGCTTCCTTCAGTCTTCATGCTTTATTGTTTCCTCTTGCTACTCATAAGTGTTATCTGTACATTTAATGCATAAATCATATGTCTTGTATCAATTGATTAGGTGTGTATCCACTATTTTATAGAGTTTAAGCGAGACCCAAAGAAAGTAGAAATCAGCGGTAGCTGGACCCACACCCCAGACGGGATCCCTATTCCAAACAGTTCAAGGTTTAATTGGGACCTTTTACTAGGGATATCCCCTGTTGTTGGCCGGACAGATTTTCTCGTCAACAGGCCATTAAATTTCTCGACCCTAAACTTACCATCTTCCACCATTTCTCCCACTCGAACCAGGAACCCTTCTTTCCTACGAGTTTATCAGCCAAATAGACCTTCGGCTCTAATACCAATTATTAGAAAAATTATATATTACAGAGCAATGCAACACATAAAATATGCGAAAAAAAAAAAAGCACACAAAACACATAAAACCAGAGAGACACAGATATATGTGGGTCACCTAGTTTGGCCTACGTCCACCCCGAATAGCCAGTCCTTCCTCTCTATTATCCAACAAAATGAAGAGACACAACCTACAGTAGATCCATTGTAATATCCTCTATTCCCTCTCACAGTCTCCCTATCTGTTTCTCGCTCTGTGAATACACATACAATACAAAGCCGCAATACAATACCCTCATACAAGTGAGGGGTTTCCTTCTAGGGAAAAAAACCCTAAACTAAACATAACTTCTACCGTCAGATCATCTGCCTAATGAACGGACCAGATTGACTAGAAATTACTATACTTTTACAAGGAAATTTTACATCTGTTTTTAGCTTCGGGGGCGCTGCCCCTGAAACCCCCCGCCATGGGAGGGGGGGGGACCTCCAAAAAGCGCAGCTACCCCCCCTGGACCCCCCATGCAGCGTACAATTACAGGCGGCGTTGCTACCCCATTAAGATACAGGGGTCCAATTATATGATACAAAATAAACAAGATAATCAAGCTCCACACCCAACAAGATGCATCTCAGAAGGTGGTTCTCGTTGCTGTTGGAGTTTGTGTGTAAGAGAAAGATATAAGGGAAGGGCTTTTCAAGGTATCTAACTTATAAATGGCCATAAAAATTTTACTACCACATACTAATGCTAATCTGAAGAAACTAATGGAGTTTTCATTTTCCAGGGCTCCTAAAATGGTCCCTTCTCATGTACTTCAGGATTTCATAGTTGTAAGTTTAGTGATATCTTCTCTCATTCCTTACTGAAAATGGAGATACCATTTGCATCTGATTTATTTTCAATCTATTTCTAACACTTGATATGTTTTTGCACAATTGTAATTAGTTTATAATATTTAAGACTTTTGTTGGGCAGTGTCCATGTTTAAGGAATCTTCCAGAAAGTTTGCATCCATTTTTATTTTAGATATTTTGAACCAGACTAACGTGGTCAATTAGGTGAAAATAAAAATGGATGTGGCCTATACCAAATATTCCTTAAACAATGTCTAATTATTTTTTAATGTTATAGAATATGGTTGAAGATAGGAGACTGAAGAGAATAAAATTGATCAACATTTAATTGCTGGCAGAAAATCTTTTGATCTTCCTGTTACACACCAGGTAAAGGATATTATAGAATAATAATTTCTTTCTGCTAAATTTTATTTTGTGGCATCAACTAATGAATAAATTCTACATTCCTTCAATAAAATAAAATTTATACTCACAAATTTTCTTTTTATATGGAATATTATATGTCTGAAAATTTGTGATTTTATTCATACATCAGCAATTATTGATAAGTATTACTCATATGATCCCTTACGTTCCCAGAATTAGATATACAAGTTTTGTAACTTTCACTCTCATGATAGATGACCCCTCGTCGAAATTGAACCTTACCCACTGGTAAAAATATCCTCCCTCTTCACCAATGGATCCACAACCCCTTTGGTCAAAGAGCTAAATGATTTATATCTACAATTTTCTATCATATACATAATGTATACTTCTGATTTCCATGCAGGAAACACTGATAATATGGGGCAAGCAAGATCAAATCTTTCCACTTGAGTTGGAAAATAGGTTGAAGAGGTTTGAAAACTTTGTGTGTTGCATGGCTTCATATTGTAAGTTATTTTTGTTTGTTGCATCTTATCGACCATGTTTGATTCTGGCAGGCATCTTGGTGATAGAGCGGAGCTTGTGTTGTTTAAGGATGCAGGACATGTTGTGCACTTTGAAAATTCAAGCAAGTTTAACAATCGGCTAAAAACGTTTCCTCTAGGCCTGACAAACTTATCATCGATTTAAGGATATTCCTAAATAGTGTTCACTTTGCCAACATATATTACCTTGTCGTAATATTTTCTAACCAACAAAAAACACATATGTTAACCTGAAATTGCTCATTGTCAAAGAGATTTTGTGGCAATTTTTAGAGCATAATGTAATAATTCCATTTCCAGCATTGATGCAGAGCATGTTTTTGTTTTAGATTGAGAAAATTGCTTGTGATCATGTAGTGATCAAAACAATGATTAGTTGGTTTTGGAAATTCCATGAACATTAGGGTATCTTCATCAAGTCCTATGTGAATGAATGATTTGAAATCTTAGGAGACTGTATACCTTTATTTTGAGCTGCCAAAATATACTACCAATAGCGTCTTTATTATAATATTATCTTCACTAGTTGTCTTTACCATTATTTGGGTTTTTTTTTTTTCATAGTACTGTAACTTCGTTTTCCTATATGCATTCCTTATTTCACACTTACAATACAATTGTGATGTTGTTTTGCAGGCTTAGATAACTATTTGAAAGAGTTTTATTCTTTGGATTAAGAGAAGATATTTGCTAAAATGTGAATAACTAACAAAGCAAAAAATTCTTAGCCTCAGACATTGAATCTAACCATTCTCGTTAAGCCCAAAATTTAAATTTAGCAATTCTCATGTTTGAAAATCTTCTTCAATATTGGAAGTTATTAACAATGTGTCACTTGTTACTTACACTTGGTTTTAGGTCAAATATATTTGATTTCTGTAACTTCTTGATTGGGATATATGATTCAATTTCATAATGAATAATAAGGCATTACAAACCTAGATACACATAATGTACACCAATTATGCATCGTTCAAAAAAAATTCCAAGAATATTATTATGACTAGTTATAAAACTCATACATTACAAATCCAAGGGGTTAGCATTTGCACCAGCTCTGTTGTTACAATAACTTCCCTTAACAGTGCTAATGGCAATGGCTCATGGAGAGAGCTCCCAACACAATCATGAAAAATAGATATATTAGTTGTAATAACTTCCCTTGAGAGAGATAAGGATGAAGGTGAATCATGAAGAGAGGCCGATCTATTACTCTATGAAAAAATATACCTAATTAGGGGAAAAATCCTAGACCCAAATGGTGGAAAAGCAGTTGATGCAACTGTTGTTGACAACAATGATTTTGACTAGAAATGAAGCTGGAACAACCCTTTGCAGGAAAAATTAGAAGAAACCCATTGTGATGCTCCTCCAACCTAGTGTTCATAATGTTGGTGTTCAAAAAAATGGTTGTTACTCTCTCTCTCTCTGGGTGAGAATATTACTCTTGGATTTTGAGTGTTGTTGTTTCAACTATTGGGCCAATGTTATCTCCTTGGACCTATGATGTACAAATGCTCTGAAAATAGTGATTTTCTCCTTATCATCATTACATTCTCCCTCTATTGGTGTCTGTGTGAAAAACCCAAGTTGGTGTGCCACTACTATCCCACAAAAACCAATAAAATTAGCATATATAAATCTAATATACTAAACTATTTATTAGCAAGGAAGAAAAATACATCTTAAACTATATATAAAACATTAAAATTCTAAGCATCACTTACATTGTTTTAAACTTGAACATGTGGTCATGGCAACATTCTTCTTGACCTGTTTTCTATTACAGTGGGACGAAAGGTAGTTAATTCCTATTCTTCTTTTCCTTTCACAATGGCAAATCCTGCAGCATGGGACACTAAATTTTATAATGAAGGAACTTCCTCCTTTTCACAATTTGTTCCAATCTACTGTAAAACGTTATCAAGTTTATTTAATGGAATTAGATGCTTTGGACATGATAGCTTTAGACTTTACCTCCATTTAACAAGAACCTCTACTACAATGCCAAACTCAATCAAGTCTTCATACCTTCCATATTCTATTGGATATACAACATTCTTCCCACCTAATAGAATCTTGTGGACTTGCGTTCTTGTTTTACTTTCTACTAAGCACATTTTCAGAATGAAACTTATATGAATATTATGCAAGTTGTATTGGGGAAGATCACATACATCCCTATTTCAAAATCCTCCCCCAATACAATACCCCTGTTGCAATCGTAAAATGAGAAAAATACAATGAAGTGGATAATGGTTGAGTCAATCTTGAATTTGAAAGCCTTCAAATATGATCATAGTACAAAAAAGCCATGCCATGTAAACAAAATTCCTCGCTAGAAACTAAAAAATAATGCCATATTAAAATCTGCAACAAGATATAAACATCCCTTTCTGCATGTCATTATAGAACAGGGAAGCATTTCATTTCATAGCATTTTTTATTACATTGTCATGTTGAGAATCAAAAGCAACGGTTAAACATATTTCTCAATGAATGTATCAAAATATTATAGGATATAAAAATGCCAAAAGAATAAGGTAAAATTAGGGGAAAAAAAAGGAGTTGAAACAAAGCAAAAATATTGTTAACATAAATTGATTCAGTGTCTAAATACTAACCACCTAAATAAACTATCTCTCCACTCATTCCATCTCCGCATGTTTTGACTGCATAAGACAATGATAAGAAAAAAATGTAAGACAAGAAACAACAATAATGAACAAACCTGAGATATCTCTTATTTCTCTCCATAAGGCATTTTCTTTTGTGCAAGTATGTCTGCTTCTTTAAAATATAGCCAATGAATCAATTTCCATGATTTACAAATGAATAATACATAAAATTAAATGAAATCTATTAAAAAATGTAAAAGTAAGCCATTGAAGTCAGAAAACCATTTTCCATGCTTACTAAAGTCATTAATTTTTAAGGTCCGACCTTTAACACCCTAAGGCGATCACCTAGTGGAGGTAAGTCATCTACTAATGTTTGAGCCACATACTCATTGGATCAAGCGTGTTTTAAAAATTAATGTTTCAAGAGCCTCGTTGCAGATGGTCGCTTTGTTGGATTCTTGACCAAGCACATAGCTATCATCTCCTTGAAAGCCTGAAATAAAAAAAACCACTATCACCTGCTTAAAGAGTGGTAGCTATAACTTGTAACTCAAATACATAAAATTATTGATCCAACAGTAGTTTATATCTTTAGAATATCTTCGTAAATATTTTATCCCTTTCATAGTCCAGGCTAGGAGGCACACTCTACAAAGTCATAAGCAAAACCTGCATCACATAACACAGAAGACTTAAACTTGATTTTAATAAAACCATGGTGGTGAGTCACTACAGTAATAATTTATTGTTACAGTTAACATGACCATAGTAGATTCTACCTTCATTGGAGGGTACGTGGAAAATGGATCATGACCATGCACAAGCTCCAATGTTGTAATTCCAAAGGACCATATATTAGCCCTACAAGAAAACCCATTTTCAGGAACGCAAAAGATTTTCATACAACCTCAAACAGAAGCAGTGTCTACCATGAGGTACTTGTAGGGAAAACAAATGAAAAAGAAAAGTATAAGTATCTCACTTGAGATCCTAGCCATGAAGCTACTCCATAACTTCAGGCGCCATCCTATACAACATATACCCAATAATAAAATGGATATTTTAGTTTTGAGGTACAAATAGGCATTAGTGTTCATAACCTATAAGCAATGAATCTGAAAACAATATGCACCTAACACAACATTCACAACTACATTTTACTGAACAAGATAAAAATTCCACAAATACAATTGAGAGAAACAAAATGGTAAGAGCTTGAAACATGCACCAGCATGTGGTCCCCATAAAAGTAATCCTAGATATTTTTCTATCACTTGTATCAAACATGCAAGCAAAGACACCAAAACCTCCTAACTTAATTGCACCACTTTCATGAATTAAAATATTCTCGACCTGTAGGTGTATGAATACACAGGTTAAAATGTCAATAATATGAAAATTATTGTCTTTTAAAAATAACAAACAATAAAAAAAACTGTATAAGTTAGAACATAGGCTATTCATAAATATTATCCTACAGTAAATTTGATTCAAGCATGGTTGGTAACACTAAAAATTATAAAACATGACATGAAGAAATTGCAGCTTCTATACTTTGCCTAATTGGTGATAGTTTTATTTTTTCATATTAAGTTCAGGAAGATAGAGAAATGGAAATCATGATGTCAGCGCCAAGGGAAATAAACTTTCAAAACATGTAAGAACTCTAATAGTGTATATTACAGAAGATTTACTACTACAATGATGAACTGTGAAAATCTGCATTCTCAAATACTTTCATATGTTATCATTTCAAAGAGATTTTTTAGAGGCCATCCGTATTTTTTATTCTCTGTTGTGTTGACGCTGAGGCAAACATATGTCTGAAATTCCAACCTTACTCAGATTTACAAAGGACAAGCAGTGATAACAACGGCCAACTAAGTTACCAGAAACATAAATCAGGGTCAAAGTTCAAACCAATCAATGAGGAATATAAAGTTTTGGGTGAAGAAACGATTTAGGTTTTTATTCCTACATATGCATGAATAATTAAATTTTAGCTATAATCATATCAAAAATTGACCAATCATTGGGATACAAGTTTATTGGGCTCCTCATATATAGAGTGTTCAATCCTTTTGTACTCCAAATTTCAAAATATAATCTTTTGAGCACAGAATGTTCCTTAGGCCATTGCCCAAGCCAAATTTAGCACTCATCCCTTACACAAGACAGGAGAGATGCCCCTAGCCATTTGTTCTTACAAGGGAATTGAATCCACGGCCCACTCAAGGCACATGCAATGCTGGTTCACAAAGACTTCTTCACTTACTGGTGCATCAACATCTATTGAGCACCCCGCTCCTTCAAGTATTCTCTGGACGCCCCTAGCCACATCCACCTCCAAAACAAGAGATCAATAGGAAATTTAAAGGCTAAAATAGAAGGTGGACTTGTTCTCTATCTCATTTACATTCAATATCATTAGTGACATGGCTAATTCCACTTTGCCATTTGAGAGTTTTCTCTCACCAGTGAAACATCACTTTTGATTGGCACATCTCATGGATGGAGAGGATTTGAAAATTGTGAGGTTTTAAAGAGAATACAATTGAGGGTAATGATGCATTGATTGAGCTCTCAACTTCAAGATGCATATAAAACCCCAATTTTCAAGGCATATGTTTGACAACAACAGGCTTGAAACATGAGTTAATTTGCACGTCTTTAACCACCTTTATCATAAAATATCATAAAACGTTATGGAAGGAAATGAGCAAGGACATTTGATTCCACCAGCAGTGGTGGCATGGTCATCTATTGGTGAAAATAACATTCTAATATCCTTATAATTAAGATCAACTTCCAATGTTATTCCCATGTCAACGAACTCAGCTTCACCTTGGCATCAAAAGTGTAATTGCATAAAAGGAATGTTGGTATTATGCCAATAGGTCTCCTACGATGAAAGTGCATGAACCTAGTACATAGAACACTTTTATCTTCGCTTAGCTACCCAGGTATTATTTCCATTTCAAAATATCAATAATTTTTTTCCAAGAAAATACATAATAAGAAAAATATTTTGCTATATTCTAAAAGGTGAAGATGTTGAAATCATGCCACAAAGTGAAGGAAATAAAATATATTTCCTCAAACCACCAAATATATAAATAAAAAAATAGTAATTGTAATAATGAAACTAGATCTATATATCTATGCATGATATGAGAACCATAAGCATTCAAGGGACTAAAAAAATCTTTGACCAAAACAAACCAAAATTTTCAAACTCAACAAAATCCTCTAAACACAAGCAACAAACAAACCACTAAAATTTTCTAAGATATCAGAGCTAGACATCAACACAATTTCATATAATTGAATAAGCCCATTATTGCTTAGCATTAGAATTCTT
The DNA here is from genome assembly GCA_034641835.2 of Pinus albicaulis. Taxonomy (NCBI): domain Eukaryota; kingdom Viridiplantae; phylum Streptophyta; class Pinopsida; order Pinales; family Pinaceae; genus Pinus; species Pinus albicaulis. Next base: position 1,147,866,607 of record CM076579.1, on the reverse strand, counting down.
AAATTGGTTATTTATCATTTAATACTAGGACACTGTGTGAAAATAAATAGGTCCTAGCTTCATCAAATCCGACTTCATTTCCAGTCAAATATCAAAGCCAAATTCATTTCTAGTACCAATATAAAATCACACCCTTTATAAATCTTAACACCTAACCACTTAGACCCCTCATATAATCCTTTTCATAGGCCAACAAAAAGATATCCCTGATCATGTAAGACAGTAAATACTAAATATGAACTACTAGATAGGCAACAATTCAATGCCAGTTCAATCAACCTTTCATGCAACGAAGAAAAATCACTAACTCCTTTTGCGATATTGAATGCCACATTCTTGTAATCAATAATTATGCTGACACTTGAGTTTCTATAATTGTGTAAAATTAACCATTTATCACTACCTACAAATGTTGAAATACAGGATGGTGTTAAAGTTAAAGACACAAAATAACAAAAAATAAAGATATGACAAAAAATAGACTTGCAAGACTATATTGGTTGAGTGTGACAAGGACATGAATAACTCATACTAGAGAGATGTAAATAATGTGGTAGTTACTAGTGTGTGTCTATTGTGCGATTAGTGGTATGGTGGAGAGACCTAGCAAGAAGGGATGTTGATCCCGGGAAAGTATAGTAGGGAGATCCATAGAATATTTATGTAAAAGGAAGATGAGAAGTGTTGTATTCAAGTTGGGTTATGTTATGGTAGAATTTTGTTGGTGATAAGAAGTGGTAGAAAAATAGTTACATCAATAGGTAAAAAGTAGATTTGGGGCATAAGTTGGACTGACTCATGTTATCTCATCCCTTAATGGTCCTAAGGACATGTGGGCACTCGAACAATTTAGTACCTAAAAGACTTGAAATCATGGCCAACAAATGACTAACAAGACTCTATACAAAATAATGTTGATATCATGTCAATAGGTCTCCTATGATGAATGTACAAGAACCTAGTACATAAACCATTTTCTCTTCGCTTAGTTACCCATGGCTCATTTCCCTTTCCAAATACCAATAATTATTTTCCAAGAAAATATAAAACTCAAAACTCAAAAAAATTCCCCAAATACAAGCAACGTATAAACCATTAAAATTTTCCAAGATATCAGACTTAGACATCAAGGTAGTTTCATGTACTTGAATGATCCCATTGATGCTTTGCGTTAGTCTCATTTAATACTAGTCGGACACTATCTACGCGAAAAGAAATAGGTCCCAACCTCATCAAATCCAACTTCATTTCTTGTCACAAATAAGAAACAAACAATTTAATGATTAAATATGAAACATCAATATTAAAATAACATGCATCAAAGAAATGTAGCTGCAATTTTACAATGAAAAATACAAAATATAGAACCTATTTTTATCTGAATTTGACATATAGGAATCTTGCATGATCAACCAAACATGTATACCAAAATAAGAGTCCTAGTGTATTTCAATTTCCCAGTTCTCATCTTGTTCCTCATTTTCTACATTGGGAACATTATCTTCTCCAAATGAACTTTCATTATGATCCTCCAAAAAATTATGTTATGTATCAATTTCATTAGAGAAATTTGTTACATTGTTTTCTACCCTTCTATCACAATCTGATCGCCAAAGCGCCAATGCTCTTTTATATGGAAATTTATTAATGTCATACTTTGTTACATATAATATTAAACATGTATCCACATGTTTATCAAGATTGTTCCTCAACTTTGAATTCAAGAAATATAGTGCACTAAACATTCTCTCATCCTCCACTGATCCCAAAATCATGGTTTGACACAAATCTGCTAATTTGAAATATTATGATATGTTTTCTTGCAGGTATTGGCTAGCACTTAAAATAGTCCATAATCTTATTATAGCACCATTTTCATTAGGATTCTCCAAAAAAGGATATTACTTCCACAATGTTTCAGCAAAGTGTCCGCCTTGTTGATACTATTTTGATGAATCTAAAATACCTTCAATCTGTTCTCCATGTATCGAGACTTTCTTGCAAAAGTGGTCTAATAAAAATTTTAATCTCTTTTGAAAATCGGCTTTTAAAGTTCTTGGACATTGAAAATTGTTCCAATATTTAGGGTATACCACACACATGGCCTCCAACAATTCATCTCGAGGAAATCGTTCTCTTATCTCTGATGATAGTGATCTTGCAATTTCTATCAAATTATGTCTCACGGAAATTGCAATATTATCAAATTGGTCTCTTGACATGGGGCGATATTTGGTGATTTTTCCCATCTTACTAATATAATGAAAGGGGACCATATACCCACGCACTATGATACATAGTATCCATTTTTCATCAAACGTCAATTTTTTTTTCAATATTTTCTATATTGATGATCTTAGTCCAACTTGTAAACTCTGGACCAGTAAAAGAGTCTAGCATCATATACAAATTATCCAATGCAAGGCATGCTATCTTTCTCACATTTTTTATTCTGCAATATAAATTGTGTGATTCTTAGACATTTTCATGAGGAAATTCATTTCATGTAGCATAAGAATAATTCTAGCCAATGTAAATAATGTCTCTACAACAGTTAGTCGAAAAAGAAGATCTTGATCTTTGTCTACATTGTAGTAATTTTCATACATCAACCCTACCCAATATTTGAACTCACTAAATAGAATTTGAGCTAGTCCATTTAATGAGATCCATCTTGTATCAATTTCTTTCAGTAGTTTTTTTCCATCGGTAACACCATCTGCAAGTTGTTGAAACTCTAAATATCGTTTGGGACTACAAGAAAAGTATGCATGAGTCTCACGTACAAGATCTTCAACTTTTGAAATTGATGGAAACTTGCTTACTATTTTAAATGCAAGATTCATCCTATGAGCCATACAATGAATATTAAACATATATGGTGAAGCTGATAGTTTTATTCTAACACAAATTCCATTCATTTTTCCTTGCATTACCAATGCTCCATCTGCTCCAATGCATACCAATTTTTTTGCAATCATTAAATGATCCATACAACTTTCCTTCAAAATATTTAGAACAAGTTCATAAATATTTTCAATTGTATAAGTATCTCTCATATTTTTAATCCAAAGTAGATATGAATGCCTAATATGACCATTAACTGGATATAAATTTTCATGTAAATCCATGAAGTATTATCTATAGTCGTAACCTCATCCCAATACAATTCAAAAAACCTAGCTTCATCTGAAATTTCACTACCTTGCGAATTTTGAAACTACACATAATACATATAAATTCTCGTAAAACCTCATTCACATTTGTAGGAGGTATTTCTTCAATAAATGGAAAACTTGAGACCCAATCATCTTGGAATTTTCTCCCTATGGTCCACTGGCCTTTTTTCCTTTTCCATGAATGGTTTTTTTCACCTTCCAAGGAAAAAACTTTAACATTTTCATCACCAATTTATGTTGAAACAAAATTTATCTCACCTTGATCACTTGAGGAACCTATTCTTTCATCCATCATATGGATATCAAATGCATTTTCACAAGAGTTAACATCTTTCTCAGTAACATATTGTTCAAAGGATCTTGAAGCATGAAGAGAATGTGTATTCTTGGATTAAGGCTTTTGAAAGTATGATAATACATCCATTTTCTTTGATGGTTTCTTCCCATGATTATATTTTTACATCTCATTGAATATTCCACAAGTAAAATTTCAAATTGATCTAGAAGCCTGCATCAATAGTTTCCAAGAGTTGAGAATTACTAGATTTTTAAGTAGCATTCAAAGTAAAATAAGTGCAATGTTCAAAAAAAACATTAAGAATTTTTTTATTAAAATGTTGTGCCGAGCCCAAAAGAAAAAATAAATCATTATACACAAAACAATATCATGATTCATCATCTAAAAAAAAACAACATCATTCAAATGTAAAATATATAAAAATTTCCATTAAATTCATTCATATCTCCAAATCACCTAATGAACACTTGAAAGATTTAAAAAAAACAACAAATTATTACAATAACTTTAATAATCCTTTGAAAAGAACCTCTCCATCCAAATCTTTTATATATATATATATATATATATATATATATCTGTATGTATGTATGTATGGTGAGAATGTTCTCCAAGATCAAATATTAATTAGAATAGGTGTTGCTTTCACCTATAGTTTTCCACTATACAATTTTTAAGTTTGATGTCTTTATAAACCAAATTATACATACTCAAGCATAAATAGATATTTACTTCATGTATCCCCAGCATACAGTGACTCAAAAGATGCACATATCATATATTCATACCTGTGGCTTTTGTTTCTGGTGCTAAAATACATGTAGCTTTTGTTTCATGCCTTGTGGGCCCTCTTTGGATTGTGGTTATTATCTATGAGATGTCCATAATAATAAGAAGTTGTTATACTACAATATAATATCCCCATACCACTATAATATGTAGAGAATTTGGCAACAACGTGTCTTGTTAAGGCACTCCTTGCGTGAAGGTTTTCGGCTCAAAATCCCATGGGTACCTTACAATCTTCCATGTATATCATCAACGTTTAAAGGGAAAAATGCTCTACAATACCCATAATTCATTCAATGTCTTTGGATGCTCATATTTCCTCTATAATTGAAGGTTTTCACTTGAATTTTTAAGGTATATTCAGATGACCTTTCAGAATAATTCTAATTTTTAATAAATTTGACTCTTGATGCATGTACATATTGAACTACCACCAACATTCCTTATCAAAATCCTCACCTATAGACTATGAATTATGTACGACAATATACCTTTTATCTAAAATTCAAGTTATTGAAGTCACTCTCCTTCATTTCCTGATAACTGAAAACCAGAATGTCAAAAATTGACAATCTATATGCAATCTGACAATATAATGTTTTTGAGTAGAAGTATATTATATATAGGTGTAACATAGAACTTCAGTGATAATGAAATGAAAGATTAGAGGGGATGGTTTTCTAATATTCTGGAAGAAAATTAAAGGCAGATCAAAACTTTAGCCAAGTCACAAAATGAAGAGAAAGAGACTGAAAATATGATTAAGGCATAAAAATTAGCATATAATGAGCTAATTGTTGAAGATGATAGCCTTTTCCACATGTTGGTTATTCATTACAATCTTGATAATTTTATGATGTAGTATGAAGTGTAGAGGCACCATTGTTTGGAGCATACAATAACAATTAAGCAAGTTATAGGGAATATTATTGAAAAAAAGAAGAAGAAAAAGAAGTCATCACAATTCCAGCTCAATGAAAAATATACAAAATTTTAAATTGAAATGCTACTGTGTTAATGTAGAGTAATTTTTTCAAACATTTTTTCAAATAGTGTGAGTGCAAACTAATGCAAACAAATTAACAGTGGAAATAGATGAGATATTTCAGGATCAACCTTTTTTATTCTTTTGGGACATTAAGTGTGCATTTCCAACGATGAAAGAAGAAGGTACTTCACTTGCATTTGCACTGCTAAACCAACATGTAAATAATTACATACAAATTGCCATAAATTTTAAAGATTTCATTCATTAGTTTTGTCAAGAAATTTGTAATTTTTCACACATTTGTTTCTTCACGAGTTACAGTATCAAAGAGGAAGGTCATTAATTTTTTTTCAGCGTGTAACATAAGGAGGGAATTCCTCAAATAAATATATGGCTGAGGATATCAAACCAATGTGAATTGGACTAGTTCTTTGCATGAAAAATTAGGAACAAACACCCTTGGTATATGGCTTTGAGAAGATAGAACATTGATTTAAAGGGAGCAACATATTTAATAATATATATGGTGGCTTGAACCCATGTCTTCTTCCCAAGAAATAATTGTAGAAGTATAAGCATGGTGGTTGAAGGAAAGAGTACTAGTGCCTTCTGAAGTGGGTGCATACAGTCAAGTGAAATGTGAAGAGGGAGGTATCTCTGTTGAGAAAGATGAGTGCAACAGTTGAATGGTACAAGCTATGTTAACTCCTCTCCTTAATTTCCTAATGAACCAATAGCTCATTTGGAACTATTTTTTACCACATAAATTAGTTGTGCCACTAGAAATTTTTATAAGATAAATTCACTAAATAAACTATCAAAACTCCCTATTTTTTTCTCACTAATTATGAAATAAAATCTTCTACAGGGACTACCAAACAACTAATTCGCTACTCTCCATTGAACAAGAGAGAAAGAAAATTAGTTCATGAAGGACGTCAAAGAAACTATCGGGTTCTACTCAGTCACAACAAAAAACCCTTGTGCACAAGTTTAGACTCATGTATGCTAAATGTCAAAGAACATACATTACCTGCAAATTGTTTGAAACACTGTGTCAAAGAAATGTGGTGTGATGGAGTGATCTAAATGGGTATGCCAATGAAGCTATGAAATGATTTAACGAAATGTTATGCTATAAGACATAAAACCCCAACTCAATTACTGTAATTTGTGTTATCCATGTATTTATGTTAACTGCATTCCAACGAGGTAAGGTTATCCATGGCTACATCATAAGAAGAAGTGGAAGCCTTGAATTAGATGTGGTACTAGGTACCGCACTCATAAACATGTATGTAAAAAGTGAGAGTATAGATCCTGCTTGTTTCAAAGAATGCCTAAAAGAAATGTGATATCATATAATTTCATGAATAGGGGATATTAAATGCATCGGAAAAGTGAACATACCCTTGTGTTAGCAGCAAAAAGAGACATGGATAATTCCATAATGCATAGCACTCACTGGAATTATATCCTGATATATTCATGCAGGAAGGGTGGATGAGGGCTAGCAGTACTTTGATTATATGCATTGAGCCCAATGTTGAACACTATGCATTCCTAGTTGACATGTTGGACATGCTACGCATGCATAAGAAGAATTCAAATTTATTAAGAAGATGCCATTAGAGCCTAATGCTTCCATGTGGGGGCCTTTGCTTGCTGTTCATAGAAATTTTGTACTGGGAGAACATGTTGAAAAAAAACTTTTTGAAATAAATCCAAAGAATTCTTGAAATCATGCACCATTGTAAAAAAATCATGCCCGGGCAAGCAAGTTGGGTGATGTAACAAGGGTAAAAACACTGATAAAAGACAGGGGTTGAGAAAACCACTAGCATGCAACTATATTGAAGTGAAAACAAAGTTCATACATTTGTGGTAGGACACAAATTGCATCCCACAGATGTAGTCTTTCCAATCACTATATATCAAGTTAGGCTAACCTTGTGCCCTCTTTCATTCTACGTTCTAATTCGGCCTAACTCTGGTCAATTACAAGAGAACGCTCTGGAACATCAATGATGAAAACCAACACTATGCAACATCCTGAGGATGGACTATTGTAAGATAGCAGGAGACACCCCTTGCTTTAGACCGAGAACCCACAACACAGGCCTGATCCATTAAAAGCACCATGCCAGCCAGATTCTTCCATAGCCCATAGCAGATGCTATAAAATTCATACTAGCGGAGGAATAAGCCTAGAGCTGGAATGAATGATGGCTTTTGAAATGGACCTTTTAGTGGATTCCAATAAGGTATAGTAGCTTTCGGTTCTATTGTTGGCTATATCCCCTAGGTGAGAACGAATAGTAGAAGGAGTTTCATGACAAATCCATTATGGGAGTTGGGAGAAACTCATTTCACTTAAAGTGTGGGTTATTCCCTTCTCAAACTAGAGGTGTAGTGAGACCACATACATCAACCAAGATAGTGGGTATCAAGCCTCCCTAATGGAATGTTGGGAACTCTGGTTGAGTTTCATGAGAGTAACCAACTCAAACGCTTATGAGAATTGTACCATGGAGTTTATTTTCCTAATGAGTTCCCTATTCTATCATTTTGCAGAGCTTGGGATGAGAAGGGGCAGTAAAACTATCAAAGATTACATAGTTGCACATTGTAGACCTCGTTCTCAGCCAACAAGGGATGGCAAGATAGAGATTAAAGATGTGACTCGACTACCTCTTAGGACGATCCTTTTCATCATTTCTCGATTGGTTTGCAGTGTTTCTTTTCATTTGGCTACCAAGTCCCAAATGCAATATGCATTAGAATTCATAAAACCTACTGTGCTTGACTAGAGTGAGGGGGTGTTTGCAAATATGAAGGAACAACTCAATAAAGCAAAGGATGGGCGATAGAATAACTGTAGATATGGTTTTATTTTGATATCATTTTCTCTAGAGAGGATACCACTACTTCAACCACAACGTATTTAGCTTGAGCTTCCAGGTACTAGAGCTCCATGGATGATGCAATGGGTACATCTCATGTCTCGTCATGCAGGTGCATCTTTGATGAGTTTCACTCCCACTTTCTTCTGATCATTGTGGATGCAACTCATTATGATCGAGGACTATACATATGTTGGAGCTGATTTCCGAGGAGACCCGGAGCTTGTTTTACCTGAAGGCGAGAATTGGGGTGATATAGGTAAATCGATGTCATTTAGAATATTTTTTGGGTTTTACATTTTTTTTATTTTTTTAAAGTATCGGAGACTAACTATTGGTTTCACATGCAAATATTGGACCAGTATAACCAGGAGGCTCTTGATATCTTTAGCAATGGGGAAATTCACAACTTACATCGATAGGAGTTCCAGTAGCCATAGGTGCAGAGGAGGAGATACAAGATCTTAACATAGTCGAGACTATTGTCGATTTTGAGCGTCATGTCGAGGGTTTGACCCATAGTATTCTAGAGACCAAGGTTAATGAGATCCACGTGTGCTTACAGTGATACACCATTGGAGTATCGAAGCATATTAGTTAGTTGTAGTGCAAGGTTTCCCATGTGATTTTCTATTATCACAATCATCATCGGGACTATTGGGTCTCCAACTTGTCATGATTTTGTTGATCAAACCATCCATTTTTGCATAGTTCCATTCACCCATTGTCAGCATTTTTAACCATATTTCTCCATAAATGCACCAAATTCCCGCATACATGTTTACATGGTTTATTATTATTATTTCTATTATTTTTAATGAATTAAGAAGAACTTTGCGTGGTTTTACTAATGATGGTTTGGCCAGTTCAATATTCTATAGCTCAAGTCAATTTATGTAGTTATCTCCATGGTTAAGGTAGTAGCACCACTCTATAAGGAAATTAAACACTTGTACTTGGTTTCTAGAAGCTCCTATATGGATTTTTATTGGTCAAACTCCACCCATCTCACACGTGTGGACCTCCAGCAAGAGATCGAAGGAAAAATGCAACAGTTTTGAACATTCAACTTCAAACACGTTTTATGAGAAAACGAAAACGAATTTTGGAAAAAAACATGGGTTTTTTCAGAACGAGCCCAATTAGGCTCCTTTTGGGCAGTTTTCTCAAAATTAGTTACCATTTGGGATATTTTCTGGATTCTTTGGAGCCCTATTTTGTGGATTGTGTGAGCAAACATTTTGGTAATTTCACAGTCAATGCCCAGTCACCAAAAGGATTGGAACAAGTTGTTCTTTAGAAAATTCGTGGTAAGGAGATAAGTGTGATTAGATATGGACTGATCTCTGATCCTAGAAACCTTCAAAATATATTTTTTGAATATTTTCAAATTGATTTACTGAGATCTCATGGCCAGAATTCATGCAATGAAATTATGAGTTTCTTGTTGCTTCAAAACTCTATAAATTTTAGTCTCTTTTATGAGGGGAGAGATCAGATATCAAGGATAAATATTAATTTGTAATTTTTTTTGTTGATTGAAGAATAAAACTCTATTTTTTTAATGAATACAATCTTTTTTATGGCGCAATTCTGAATTATTGATGATCTTCTTCATGTGATATGAGTTTCCATTAACTCACACTCGTCAGCAGGGCCCCCTGAAGATGCGTGAGAATAGTTAGATGTATTTCATTCTAAATTAATTTCTTAATACTTTGAATTGTTGATTGAATGTCATTCCATTTAGATACTCTGCTATTTTATTTTGAATAGGATCTATGCTTATTTTTCTTTGTTCCATCACAGGTTGAGCACTTAACAACAAAACAAAAAGAAACCAAAAACATTTATTTTATGCTTAGTCTCAACTCTGATTTTGAATACGCACATCAATAATATTATGCTATGTCCATTGCTCTTTTAAGACTTCTATTTAGAGTAATTTCCTGTGTACATTGCAACAGAAGATACTTGCAGCAGTGTTAGGTGGTAGCCCTCTTGAAGTCTTTATGTGTTGTCCTTTGAAGGATCAAGGGCATCTAGAGAGCAGTATGGAAGCGCAAGACTGGAAGGAGAAGATACGACATAGAAGTTGCAGCAAAGATTGTCATTGTATCTTGTATTCCATAGACTGTTGTATTATTCATATTACTTTAATATAAAGAAGATTGGGTTGTACATTATTGTACAATATTTGTTAAAAATTGTGTATACTTTTACATATGTGATTTACTACTTTATATTTTTCGTTGTGCAAAGTAGTTTTTGTTAAGATTCATAGTTTGGTAGTGTTAGAGATTCTAATATTCTAATCTACACCCAATATCGTGGAAATTCAACATAACATACCTCTCTGAGAATCGGTACAAGAGGACCTGAACCATATCGATTGCAAACTACCTTCAAGACCAAATGGGGAACATTTTCTTTCAAGGGAATGCCATTTGGGCTTATCAACATCAGTGCTACATTTCAAAGAGCGATGGACATCATTTTCCGAGGCCTTATTGGTTATAGTGTAGTTGTTTAATTAGATGATGTCATTGTGTTTATCCAAGAGAAGATCAGATCATGTGTGTCATTTGAAACAAATATTTGAGCAGTCTCACAAATATGGGATTTCTCTCAATCCCAAGAAAATAATATTTGGTGTGTCAAAAGGAACTCTCTTAGGGAAAATCATTGCAAAGAGTGGAACTAAAGGTGATCCCAAGAGGGTAAAATCTATTACATTGATCCAATTCCAGTGAATAAGAAGGTTATGCAGTCTTTCTTAGGATAGATAAATTTCCTGTGAAAAATCATCTCTGATTATACTCAGATAGTTAAGCCTTTACAGGAGATGATTAAGAAATATGCAACATATAAATGGGACAAACAAGAAAAGGATGATTTCACTCAAATAAAGTAGGATATTGTTGATGCACCCGCGTTATTCAGTCCTGACTATGGAAAATATTTCCTGCTTTATACCTTCGCTTTGGATTCATATATTGCAGTCGTCCTAACTCAAAAGGATAGTGAAGGAAATGAACAACCTATTTTTTTTATGAGCACTGACCTATAGGGGTCAAAATTAAATTATCCTACCATCAAAAAACAAGCATATGTTGTATACAAGGCAGTCAAATATTTCAGGACCTATCTTTTAAAAGCTCACACGATCATATTTGTGCCTCATTCAGGGGTAAGAATGCTCTTCATGCAATAGGAGCTAGGTGAGAAGAGTGAAAATTGGATGACCTACTTACAAGAATATGATCTAGAATATAAATTAGTTCATACCATAAAGGGTCATGGCCTTTGTAAGCTAGCAGCCAAAGAAAAATATGCTCCCAAGCAAGATCATATAGAAATGTATAGCGTTGAAAATTTTCCTCAGTCCACATCTCCAACGCCATGGTATTCATACATACGACAATTTCTAGATCATGGCACCTTTCCCACACACTTATCGAATAAACAAAAGAGAGAAATTTTTTAAAAGCTCTATCCTACCAGCTAGTTAATGGATTTATTTTCAGAAAGCACCACAACGGTGTCTTTCTGAGGTGCCTTGAACCACAAGATACAAAAAAGGTTCTTAGATATTTTCACGATGGACCGGAAAGTGGTCACTATGTGGGCAACACAACGGCTCACAAAGGCATGAAGGGTGGTTATTATTGTCCCACTATATTCAAATATTCCCATGCTTATGTCTGCAAGCGCCCAAATTATCAGATATGTGTCGGTCATGATCAGAGGTCAGTCGCCCCACTATTACCAGTAATAGTTGAGGAACCTTTACAACAGTGGGGCCTATATGTTATCAAAGAAATCTTTCATCACTCGTCAAAGCAACACCAATATATTCTGACAACGACAAACTATTTTACTTAGTGGTTATAAGTAGCTCCCTCAGACAAGTAAATGACCAGGAATTCATCCAATTTTTGAAACAAAATATTTTAGCTAGGTTTGGCGTTCCAACATCACTTGTCTTTGATAATTTGACTTACTTTTCATCAATAAAACTTTATGAATTCGAATTAGAGAATGGAATTGTATTGAAACATGCATGTAATTATTAACTACGAGGAAATGGTTTGGCTGAATCAAAAAATAAAATTTGATCTGCATAATCAAAAAAACCATCTTCTCTAAGAAAAGTAACTGACACAATGCTTTGATCAATGCATTATGGGTTGATTGTGTAAGTCCTAAGCCTTCCATCAAGACCTCGCAGCACTTTCTGGATTACGGTAAAGAAGTTATCTTGTCCCTGAAACTATATCTCCCAACCTTGCAACTCTCTTCAAAGTTCCAAGGTAGACCTTTCCTTCTAGTTCAGAGCAGGATAGGGACTCTACTCAAACTTGAGGAAGAAAGGCTCAAAGCCAAAGAGAGATTTTTTGTTCACCAAAACTATGTAAAGCATTGGTTTGATAAGAAATCTGCAGGGGAAAAGAACTTCAATGTGGGTGACCTAGTATTGAAGTGGGATAAACCCCATGAAGAGAAATGAAAACACACGAAGTTCCAAACTTTGTGTATTTTCCCATTCACCATCAACGAAAATCTCAGTCATAATACCTTCAAGTTGAAATCCTTAGACGGGAGGATTGACCGCCTTATCGTAAATGGCCGATATTTGAAACATTATTTTCAATAACATCTACAAGTTTCACTTATTCTACGGTTTTTCCTTTTCTTTTCTTTTTTAGTAGCGTCGACTGTATGTATGTTGTGTTAGTCATGTCCTGTCTTGTTTTTTCTTGGTCATTGTACATAAATAAGACCTTGTCTTAAAACTGCATGGCTCAAAAGGACTTTTTCGTGGAATAAAAGAGAAGTGTAAAAACTTCAAAGCTTGGATTTATGTTTGTTCCCCTTCTTTGTTTGGTAAAATTCCATAGGTTGAGCTAAGTCCATATGGAAAATATGATATGTCCAAAAGGAGAACCTTGAGGGAACCTATTAGATTCGTGCCTATGCTAGTATCTAAACTACTCAACTTGGTGTAAATATACTTGTGTGTTAACGCTCGTCCATTATAGTAGAGAAAGGATAAGGAGAAAATCTAAAGTGAGCAAACCTACAGAGGTATTAAAAAACTTCTCTGAAGGGGAAACCTCCTCTGCTCTCAATAAGTTAGGATCCCTCTTTTTCTCATTGAAAATAATAAATTTCAATGCAATGTCCAATTAAATAAATAAATAAACGGTGAAATAAGAGAAAGGCTTCTTGCACATGGAAGTGAATCAAGCGACTTCGTCGGGGTATTGTCCAAGCTTGCTAGCAATGAAGCAACGTTTGTGCTCATGAGGTGAATTTTTCTAGGTACTCTCTAGGCCTATTGATAGCAGAGCAACACTAGTGATGATAACTCATGCTCTGAATATCATAAACTTTTCGCGGACATTACCATTACTTGGATTGAAATAATTGTGATATGGTGTATCTTATGTGTGTTCAACCAAGTAGAATAAAGTGAGGTATTGTGTATATAACTGGGTTGAAAGGGGAAGTCAAGGAAATCCAATTGGTGAATCAATACTTCTTGAATGTCTGACCCTTTAACTGAAAGTTATTCCTAGATAGAGAAGTTGAAGCTCGCCCAATGTGTCGCCAAGTGTTGTCGCTACTACAAGAACCTCCAAAATTTTATTACATTCAAATTTTGGAGCCTACTTTACCTTTGTATCTAGTGTCACCTTGGTCATCAAGTGTTGTCTCATGTCAGTCTATATGTTTCAAGTGTTCTTGAATGTTCTCAAAGTGTCGTTGCATTGATTAGAACATTTTTGGTGAACTTCATGGTCATATCATCTTTGTTGTTGTAAAAAGACACTTTTTGGTCGCAATCGCACACACTTCATCTGTTGTACTTTAGGAATGTATGTAAAGTGGAATTTTGATGTATATATATTGTCATTCGATTTTATCTAAGTTTTCTCATCGATTTGGTATGTGTCGCACATGGTTTTATGTCTAAACTTCATCATGTTTGCCCCTCGTCCTATACAAATTTCAGTTTCAAAACAAACACATTAAGGTAAAGAGTGCATGAGCACAATCTTAAGCCTTGATGAGGAATCCTTCATTGTTTTGAATTGCGCCATGCACCCTCCAAGAACACAAAGTGCACTCCTTAATCCCTTTCCCCTTCCTTGTCTTGAACTGTGCCCTTCCAAAAACCAAGTATTCCTTTGAGCACACTCCCTTGACTCAAAGGAATACACCCTCCTTGAGCACATGAGCAGACCACGAAGGCATTAAGCTCGACCCTTTATCCTTCCACAATGCGCCATGCTCCCTCCTGACCCTTTGAGTGCATAAGCGCACTTAAAAGGCACGAATATTCATCCTTCAGCCTTCAAACTTACGCCATGTGCTCTCCTAGGTCTCTTGAGTGCATGAGCGCACCCCAAAGACCTGAAGCCTCCCTCCTTCAGCCTTCAGGAGTGCACCCTACACCCTCCCTCTCTCCCTTGAGCGCAAAACACACTTGAGAAGCTTGAAACCTTCCCCTTCGTCCTTCAGACTTGTGCCATGCACCCTGCCTTGACTGTCTCTTTCTCTTGAGTTCATGAGTGCATGTTGAAGCCATGAATCCTTCCCTCTTCAACCCTTTAGCCTCTCAAAGTGTGCCCTTGTGCCCATAAGCTCTTCTTGTCCCTCTTAGGCACACTAATAAGGCATGAATAGAAAATATGTATAATACATGTTAGAATAAGATATTTTTAGGTTGATGGTTGCTTGTCATCAGTGATTTCAGCTACATGTACCTTAGGAATAGCATGGAAAGCATACATGAGGAATATCGGTCAAAGAAGGCAGACAAAGGAAGCATTGAAGAACAAAGAACACGTTGAAATATTGATGATCAAAATACCTTGAAGACTCCATTAGATCAAATATTCTTTGGAGGGTGAAGACATCAAGGATTGGAAGTTGCATGAAGAACAAAGACACAAGTGGTAGCCATATCACCACCAAAGAAATTTCATGTCATCGGTCACTATTAGTCCTAGTCATAAAAGATAGTGAACTGTCATGTTTTCATCATATGATGATGTGGAATTTATGTTGTAATGATGTAATGATGTAATTATTGTAAAGACAAATAAGTGGAATTCCAAGAGTCATGTATGGACAAAAGAGCCATGGAAATCCAAAGGACATGTAATACCAAGTTTCATATGCAATTCCAAAGGTCATTTGGAAGTCCAATGGTTGTAGAAGTCCAAAGGTCACTAGGAGTTGGAAAGTCAAGAGTCATGAGGAGGTGAAAATTCATGACTCAAGTTATAAAAGGATCCTCATTACTCATGTAGAGGAATTTTAACCTTGGCTTCTCCCACAAGGCATTAGAGAGATAAAGTTAGTACTTTTGGGGAGCAAGTAGTAGCTCTAACATTCCACTATTGGAGCTAGTGATGTCCATTGTATTTATGTATCTTGGAACTTTTTATTAATATCAAATCCTTTCAAGCCAACACATTTTCACGCATGGATTTTGGATGTTTCTAAGGCTACTCTTTGAATGTTTATGATTTAGGCTTGCTTTCATATGTATTGGAGTAATTGAACTATTTTGGTGACTTCGATGCTTAACTTATTGGAAATGTGTTGTAATGTTTATAACGATCATCGCATCTATGTGAAATATTTCACTTGATGTTAAACAAACCTTCTCATATAATGTGTATCCCCATTAGGGTAATACTAAGACATCCCTCTTAGAGGCTCATTTATTCCCCCTTTGCAGTGAAATAACCTTGATACATCTGCAATCAGACAATCATAAGGCACACTTGCTTTCTCATCCAAAAGGACATGTGTGCTTCTCTCTCATGCTAACAGCTAAATCCAAATCATATCTTTAAGTAAATTGCATTCGGGTTGTATTCTGGATGGGAATCCTCTCCCAAATTGTGTGAGGCCTAATTAGGACCTCATATCGGGGAGATCCATATGTTGACGGTTTCCAACATCATCAACACAAGGTCAATAATGATTCTCATAATAGGGAAGAAACAAATACCTACAAGACAAAATGACACGGGTTGGAATACAGGGTAACTCTTTCCCATCTTGATTCAAAATATTTTTTCTTAACACTTGTGAAATACGTTGATGAAATATACCATCTTAGGGAATTTTTTATGTAATTCATATTCTTCCTATGATGTTGGATTCATACCGTAATATGAAAGTTCCACTACGTGGGTTGGAGGGATGGATGCCATTAGCTCTACACAAGAAATATGGATATCATGGTTTGTTGGCATCAACAAGGTGACTGAATGGTATTTTTGTTATGAACACAACATTACATGAGATCTTAAACTTCATAATTGAAGAGATTTTAACTTGTTAAAAAAATAACCTTCAAGACTGAACATAAACTTCACTTCATTTCAACATGTACGTAAAAATAAATTGAATATTATTAAGGAGAATGTTGAAAAGAATATGGAAAACTTGGGTTCCAAGCATCCCTCCTTTATAAATTCCTTGTTTCAGCCCCATGTTTCCAATTTCTTTTGGCTAGGCCTCCCAACAAAATTTTGTTGAAAATACTTACCCTCAGAA
Organism: Pinus albicaulis; assembly: GCA_034641835.2. NCBI lineage: Eukaryota > Viridiplantae > Streptophyta > Pinopsida > Pinales > Pinaceae > Pinus > Pinus albicaulis. The sequence goes on along the minus strand of CM076579.1, from coordinate 1,147,849,867 downwards.
GATACAAAAATGGCTTTGGAAGATAAAAAGGGTGAGGAAGGTGACATTGATTATATTGTTTTCAGGGAAAAATTTAGTGGAGGATGGAGAGATTTTAGACAGTCCCAAAAGCTCGACAATGGGGATGAATTTTTCTTTAAGCTTTTTGAGCCCTAAATATTTAAGGTGCATGTCACTGAAGTTTAATATTTTGAGCTACTCTCTAAAATGAAGTTTCCCAATACCAATTCAAAGGAAAATATTTAAAAAAAATCCATCTAAGTCGTGGAAAAGAGAGATTACCATGCTTGAAATAGAGAATTAAATCAAGAGAAATATTATAGTGTCTGCAATTGTACCTCTAGATATTAACATAATTTTGTTTCCTCGAAAAAATTTATGGCAAAAAAAATAATGGAGAAAATCAAAACCTGCATATGGTGAAGTTTCCATCATATGAAAGTAGGATGCAGGTAATGCATAATTCTTAAAAGACTGTGGAAGATTTTGGATCTAATCATCCCTACTTTATAAATTCCTTGGTTCGGTCACACATTCCCAGTTGCTTTTTTTTGGGCCTCCTAACATAATTTTGCCGAAAATGCTTCCCCCCCGGAAGATACAAAAATGTTGTTGAAAGATGAAAAGGCAGAGGAATGTGACACTCTATATAATTTTTTCAGGACAGATGTTAGTGAAGGAAGGAGAGGTTTCTCAGTTGACCATAAGCTATACGATGGGGATGTAATGGTATTTGAGCTTGTTGAGCCCAAAATATGTAAGGTGTGTGTCACCAAAGCTAAAGATTTTGAAGCATACTCTAAAAATGATTTTCCCAGTAATGGTGATGTGCAAAAAGAATCAAGTTACACCGCTACAAAAAAAGAAAAAAAGAAGCATTCAAAAGGAAAAAGGGAGGCAAATATCCCCCATTGCAGAAAGGAAATGTCAATTCAAAGGCAAAACTTGAACAAAATCCATCTAAGTCACATAAAAAAGAGATTTGTATGCTTGAAATAGAGGACGAAAACAAGACCAAGATTACCATGCCTACAAGTGCACCTCTAGACAGTAACACAGATGTGGCTCAATTGCCAGACAAGGTGAGTGACGGTTCTAATAATAGGGAAGAAACAAATACCTATAATATAAAACGACACAGGTTGGAATATAGGTTAACTCTTTCCCATCCTGATTCAAAAGAAAATTTCTTGACACATCAAATATGTTGATGAAATCTACCATCTCAAGGAATTTTTGATGTTATTCATATTCTTCCTATGATTTTGGATTCATATTGTAATATGGAAGATCCATTTTATGGGTTGCAGGGATGGATGTCGTTAAGCCTATACAAGGAATAAGGATTTCATGGCTTGTTGGCATCAACAAGGTGACTAAAAGGTATTTATTTTATGAACACAAGATTATATGATATCTTTAGCTTCATAATTGAAGTGATTTTTACTTGCTAAAAAAAACCTTTAAGGTTGAACCTAAATTTCACTTCATTTCAGCATGTACAGAAAATAAATTGAAGAATAATAAGGAGAAATTATTATTATATTCATAAGAAAAACTTAATAATAGAGTAAAACACAATCATGACAAACCAACAGTAAATCAGAATTCATATGATAAAACACCTACACTTTGCATTCCCTAACAACATTGATTGATTCGGTGTTCTAGCCTACACTAAATTCCAACCCATTTCAACTTGCATAGAAACAATAAAAGCAGAGTCTATGGAAATTTTCCATCACAACAACCTTTTCCACAACGGATATCAATTAACAGGCAATTTTCTGTTAGAGGTTGGACGTCTGAGGAAAAGTGACTCAGATACCTTATGCTACTCTAAATTGAAATACAGGGAAATAAAAAATGATTAAAAAATGAAATGGTAAATAAATAAATAAACAAACAAAAAAACGTAGAAATAAAAACAAATAATATGAATTTGGACCTTATGCAAGGGCCTCCCTTACATGAGGCCCACCTGGGGTCTCCATTGACTCACACACCTACCTCACAGAGCTTGAGGAGCGCATAATGCAACATCTGGCAGTTGCATCTGCCATGGGTAGGGCATGATGATTCACGCGGTTTTGATTCATTCCCTAGATATAGTTAGTTGGGGTGCTACGAAAATATCCTAACCATTTTACAATGTTTCCCCTTGAAACATTGGAGTAGGCAGAACTCAAGTTAGACACGACCCTCTTGTATTGGGAAAGTCTCTGGTTATATTCATCAAGAATAACTAACAACATTTTGTACTACCACAACATTGTGTCCCTCCTCATCATTTTCACAATCTCTTCGTTGCCCTTTCCTCTTCGAGACACCAAGAAGATCAAGAGCTTTCAAAAGTATAAGATTTGGCCCAAAATTAAGACACCCAAGTTTGAAATTCTATACTACAAAGTTGTCTTGTTTTTGTTCTTCCTAGTTGTGGAATCTTTGCAACTAACATCATATCCCCTTATCAAGGTAAGCCTGCTTTTCATTGTTCTCTATGTTCTTATTTTTTCGTTATGTATGAAAAAAATAAGTTATGTAGTGTATTTCATGGTTGAAGACTATAAAAATTATTGGATACATGGGTGGCTACACTACAAATGGGGTTATGAGAAGATATATATGTTCATCAGGAGTCCATTGATCCAATGGGTTTTTCTACTCCATATGCACATTAGTCATAGGTGTTGATATTGGAAATCCCTACGTTTGTCAAACTGGAAATTTCTCAAGGACATATGATTACATTCTAGCTTTGGGTTGTGTTGCACCAAGTGGAAGCTATTATACCAATTGGATAAATAGGGGAGGCACTATATATATTTCTAATGATATAGAAAGATGCTCAATACTTACACCTACTAGTCAGGCCGATGATGATAATCATCCTCACATGTTCTCTAGAAACAACAGTGGAGTAAATTTATGCACTACAAGTCTAGGTTCAAACCAAGTTTTTCACCAATCCAACAAATAATAAAGCATTATATGTTTGTCTTCATAAACTTCATTGAATATTTCAACAACAACATTATAGATCTTGATCTAAATCTGAGTGTCGTAACTTAGAGCATAACTACCCACCATGGTTTCTATACCAACAAACTTTACCCAATGTTTGAAAATATACATCAACTCTTGTCCACATGTATCACAACAAGTAGTTTGTAGATATTTCCATGCAAATGTATTGTAGATTAATAAGTTGCTTTATTTTAGTGGTACAACTTATTTTTTGAGCAAGCGAGTAGCTGAATCTCTTAAATTCCATTAAAGTGTTGAGATTCAACAAGAAAATTTCAGCACCAATGCCTAGTGCATTAAGCACCTACACTAGGGTGGAGCCCACAGTGCTATTTTTGGGTGCATGTCTATTTTAGTTATCCCTTAATTAAGATGGACAATAAATTGTAATCTATTATCAATGATAACTTGAAATATTTAACTGGAAGTGATAAACTCTGTTAGCTAGTGGATTTTGAGTTAGAAGTAGTTGGTGAGGCATGCAAATTAATTCTAGTTGTAACAGAGTTTGAAGAGTAGTTGTGCATTAGTTAACGCAGGTTGTAAATAGTTTAACTCAGTTAAGTGAGTTAAACTCAGTTGTGCTAATTGTAACTGAATATACACTAGTGAGAGATCAAGTGAATTAAATATTAATTAATTCACAATCAGTGATTTCACATGCAACTAAGGATTTACTATTATTAGCTGCATGCATGGCAGATCCAGTGGAGACCCAGTCGAGATCTAGGTGAAAGGGAAGTTGACTATCAGTTATAGGATTATTGGGTTGCACACATGCAACCAAACACCCATTGGAGTGCCCATGATACTTGCGTAGTCAAGGAAGGTTGTAATTCCTATCTTTTAGGGATTGCATTCATCAAGGATTGTGCAAGCAAGGCAGGCTGTCTGGAGGCAGAAAATTGGCTAAGTATTGGTCAGTTTTTGTATGACAGTGTGAGACAATTAGCTGAGTATTGGAGGGCTCTTGTGAGAATAGTTTTGTATGTAATTCTTTCATGATCCATGCTGAATATACAATAAAATATAGTGGGGTTTTAAGCAGCAAGCTTTCCCCGGGAAATTATTTGTGTTGTGTGTGATTTGATTCTTCTTTACTTCATGTGATTAGTGATCATTTTTTAATTCCACAAAATATTTGTAGAAGCGATTCAGTATTTAACTTTATTACATTGTTAAATCGGGTGAATCTAAGATATACATGCATGTTGTGTAATTTCTACATAAAGTAGCCAATTGTTACTACAATGGTTATGCATATTTCTTATTAAGAGTAGCTTGTCCACAGTTAATGGAATTTAGGATTAGATGGTACTTGGACATTAATTTTTTCACATAACCAATGATTTCTAAGGTTGCGACATTTTGAAACACCAATAATTTATTGTATGTCAATGAATGCATTATTTAACATGAATGCTTATTGGTTTTACATAGAATTTTTATTGATCGTTGAAACAATATATTTAGAGGATAGGTAACATTTAATGAGTTCATGAAACATCAATTAATGTGTGGGATTTAAACATCCATAATGTTTGTGTGAAACAAAAGTAAGCCAAGTTTGAAATTTCAAACATGTTGAAGTTCCTAAATCTGTGTGCATCACATGGATAAAGATAAAAGGAACACCTATTGAGGACAACAAATCTTCAATAATGTCGTGAGAAAAAACCTCATGAAAGAACACCTATCACTATAATAAAATGGTAAAATCATTAATTTAATTAAAATATAAATTATACCACAAACTAACTAACTAGGTGTTATCAAATTTTCCACCCACTTTCCACACCCCAAAACTCAAATGATTTATTTATTTACCGAGTGAAACCTGGACACCATTTTTATTTATACTTAAACCTATTTAAGTAATTCATATATTAAAAGCCTACAAGTAATCTTGTAGTATCTAGGACCAATATATTTCAACTTAAATATAAAATGATAATATCACATATTTCTCAATCATTTGAAATGTTAATTTGTGGAATCAGGGGTAACATGAATCTATATTTTTATATATCGTGGTAAGTTTGTTCATTTATCAAAGGTTTTTGTATATTAATTGTTGAATTTTTTTCGTATGTGAATTTTATAATTTTGTTAATATTTCTATTTATGATTTTGCTTGGATAAGAGCTTTTTTTTCTCGGGCATAATAAAACATATTAACGACCCAAGACCTGGAGGCATCTGATAGGAATGAAAGCTTGGACCCTTACAGACCACTAGGGGATAATTTCATGTGGTGTGGTTTTACTTGAATAACAGTGATGAGTCAGCTTGCATTTCATGATAATAACCAATGATGGTTGTCCTCACTGTTGATTTGACCATTGATTTATGCTACATTTTCCTATTGTGTGAAAACAATATAATCAAGTGTATTTTTTATTACACATTAATTCATTATGTTAATTATAATTTTTTTCATAATCATTAGGAAAATTTATTAATTAAAAAGTTTGTAGCTGAATTTTTTAGTGAAGTAGTACATAGAGGGTTTCCCACCATTAAAAGGGCGTTCGGGAAGTACATAAAGATTTAATATTGCTATAACAAGATAATTGCTTACAAAAAGATACAAAATATCAAAGAAGATTTATGAACATATATCCTTATATGGTCAAGAAAATAAACAGAAGAAATATTGTAAAAAAATATATAGAGTTAAGATTTTTTTGTAGTTGTTGTTGCTAGAGGGATTTCCCTAGGCACTTCCATGAATTTTTTTAAGGCTTCAAACTAGTGTTGTGATTTTATGTTGATTGGAGGGGCTAGTTGAAGTTGAAGCCACATCGGGCCAAGTGGCTGAAAAGTCAAAGAAGTTGAAGGCTTGGTGATATGTAATGCTTTAGATACCCAAGACGTAGCTATGTGGGAAGCTTCACACATGTCTAATAGTTGCTTGTGCTCCAAAAATATTTACAAGATGATGTTATGTTTGAATTGATTGCTAAATTTCTATTTACTTACTTCATATATGTGCTAGAAAAAGGAAGTGGAGATAGCTACTAAGGCAACTTCAATTCTCAATTATGTAAGATAATTTCCAGAATTTCCTAAGGATACATACAAGTTGGGATTAGTAAATACAATTCTGACCAATATGAGAATGGAGAGGTGGAGCTAGACTGCAAAGATAATAACTTAAAATCCGTAATAACTAGGAAAGTGGGGGAGTACAAATTAGTCATGTCACGACTAAAACTATGAGGAGATCGAGCCGAAGCTACCAAAATTCTTAAATGCTAAGGAAATCCCATCTACATAGAGACATGGAGAGAGGCCCTCTTTATTGGACAAACAAATTTTTGAATCAAAAAAATGGAAATCCAATCGAGATTGAGATATCCCATTGACAAGAGAAAATTATGAAATATCCCAATGCTCCCTTGCATACAAACTTAGAGACATTCAATAACTTTTGTGGGAAGAATATGGGCTAGGTAACCGAGAGACGTTTGAAAATTTGTGGGAAGAATATGGGCTATGTAACCGAGAGACATTCATTAACTTTTGTGGGAATAATATGGGCTATGTCAAGATTGGCTACATGTCAAATCTTTGTTGTCCTTGTGATAAGTGAAAATATCATGTTTCTTGGCTCCTTCCTTTGTAATGATGTGAACTTATATGGTTAAGGTTGCTTATAATCGTGGCTCATATATATGACCTTGTGAGGGATGAGAAAAGATCCCTTCTTTTCCATAAAAGTAGCAGGAAAAAAAATATTAGCAACTATATGATCAAGGGATGGCATGGACATATTTATTAGAGTTGATTTAGAGAACCCACATTTGACTCTTAGAGGCTTTGTTAGCCTTTTTCATCTATTATTTTATTGAGCTAGAAAATAATGTGGAAGCACTCTATTACTTCAAACTTCCAACAAAGGAAATGAATCCTAGAGATGATGGTTGAGAGACGAATATCTAAGAGAGAGGACTCTGAGATCATATATTTGTCGATAGGCATATACATATGAAAGTAGATGTGTTGAATTTTTTAATCAACGGCTAAGATCCATTGTTCGACGAATATTCTTTGTCTGAATAGAGAATGCATGTCTACGATTAAGCGGAGTGCAAAGATTCGGATCCCTCTTGTTGTTATTCAGGTGGCTAATGCACATGTTAGGTAGAGGCAAATCGGTTGGCCATGTTCTTGTCCATTTGTATTAAAAACGATGCTTAAAGGTTAACTAAAACAATGGGTTTTGAGGTGTTAATGGCGGTTTGCGAGGATGAGAATATTTGGTCGATGTGTGCTCCAAATTCTCAGCGAGGCGAACACGATCCTCTGGAAAAACAGTGATATCCCACCAATACATTTATGCTTGGCTTCCTTTGAATTCTCGATTGCAGGTTTGATCAATGTTAAGCATTAGGTGGAAAGAAGAACCAAGTGAGCCTTTGACATTCATGAAGGATGTTGGTAAGCTACACATTTCAGGTTCGAATAATTTAGATGGTTATGATGACGAGCCTTTGGAATTCATGCAGGATGTAGGTAGGTTTCACATTTTAGGTTTGAATAATTTATATGGTTATGATGATTTCTATGTAGATCTTGGTGAATTTCCCGACTTATCTGTGATTTTTAGGGAGGGGGTAGCATCTTGGAGGAGGCAACAGGTGAACCTGCCAATAGCATTCTTTGTAGGGTTTGGTTCCCTAGGGCTTTGATACAATTTGTTGTTTATTTTCCTACATTCAATAATTACATGATATTCTGTAACCTCCTTCAATACTCTGTGGATATAGTCCAAATTGTATTTCGACCCATTTGGCTAAATATCATGCTTATGCAACACATCTAGGAGATCGACTCCTTCTTTTATCTCAAGAGCATCAGTTTTGGTGCGGAGAACACTAGCCATGATCTTTCCACTCATGTTTCCAAAACCCTTTATTATTACAACGTGGCCAAAATTGTTATCGTAGTTTAGAAACGTTGCTCTATGTTACCATACCTACCACTTGGAGGATATATTGTCAATAATTTATAATAAAATAATAAATTTACAACGTTATATCAAGATTTGATAGTCAATACAAATCTTCCATGTCAATGTATAAAACTTACAAGTCTTATGCTCATTGTTGCCCTTTGTTGCATCACCTTAATGAAAAGTACTAGCTTAATTGCTTTAGTTTAATGAAGAGTACTGGCCTAATTGTTTCACCTTTTTTTTGTTAGGGTAATACAATCGATTTAATGAAAATATTGGTTTAAATCACTAGATCACATCTTAATTTACATTGGAAATCTCTGCTCACAATTGATAGTATATTTCTGAAATGTGTCAAAGGTATGAAATGAAATGAAATGAAATTTTAACGTTCACGAGACTAAAAATATTCTATGGGACTATGAGTTCCTTGTTTTGAGCCTTTTGCATCTCAGTTATTTTATTATTCAAATTGCTGATGAGCTGGCCCAACCTTCCAACACTCTCATCGCTTAAAAGACAATGCCAAGAAACTGATGCTAACATATTCCCATAACTTTCTATGATGTCTTTCCGATTACAAAATGAAATGTTTTTTCTGATTCCACTACCCCAGACGTGAAAAATGTACACACTCGTTCTTCCCAAGTTTCACACCGAAGATGATGTGAATTGGTTCTTAATTGAGCAATAAGAATCTTTTCCCTCCACTGAATGTTAACTCCAACGTACTCTTTAGCTCCAATGTATTCTTTTTGTTGGAGATCATACGTAGGGTTGAATTCTTAAATATAGTACTTCTTCTTTCTACCCAACTCTTTTACCCATACCTGTTTACGAAACTTTTCCATAAAAAATAAATAAATAAATAGCTCTTTGCTATTTGTGGGACAATTATTTGAAGTAGATATTCCATTTTTGCATCCATGTGCAGTTTTGTCTCATCCATGTTTTCTTTCTTTCACTCATGCCTTCCTTAAAGATAACATTAGGCCATCTACCTACTCCCATTTTCTCAATTCTTCTTAGATAACTTATGAGTCGCACCATAACAATTGCTTCAATGGGATTTGCTCCTGTTTGAGCTGCAAGATCAGATAGTTTGAGCCACCAAATATCAAGTTTGTTTCACAAGTCTTTTTTTTTTAGCATGAAAATACTACTGGTTTATATTATGTACCAAATCACAACTATGGTAAACGTTTTATAAAACTGAATATTCAAAGGCAAAACAGGAGGACAAGCCTGTCACTGTTCTTTTACAAAAATTGATGATTCTTCATTAAATAAGCCACAAAAACTCCCTCCACTTTACAGTCTACTCAAAAACTGGGCTACTACAAGCCTTTTGGAAAAAACAACAAGCAATCTGAAACTAGGCTACTACGAGCCTTTCGGCAAAAAAAACAGGCAATATAAAAAAGATAGTGTATGATGGTAAATCAACAAAAATCCCTATGATACCAAAGGAAAGAGATACCAACTCCAATATTATCTAAGAAGTCTGAAGCCTTAAACTAGCTGGATCATACCTGTAGTGCCTGGTCCATGAGCATTAATGAGTTCATAGCTCATAAAACCAAAAATCCCATCCAAACCCCTTTTTGATAAGCGATCGGCTTCCTCGTTTTTCTCCCTATATACATGTCTAAAAGAAATAGATGAGAAATTTTTCTTAAGAACATGTATTCTTTCTATTCAGTGTGTGACCAGCCTAGGATTTAGATTAGAATTCAGATTCATGTGATCAATAAGTGTTTTAGAATCCCCAAAAACCCATAAACTATCCACATATAGGTGTGAAGCCACCCATAGACGTCCCCAAAGAGCCATGCATTCCACCCTCATATTCGAACCGAAACCACCATTCCAGCGGAATTTATAATGGCAATGGGAGAGATCATAAGCCAGATTCCACAACCACCTGTTTTACAAGTCTACAGGTGTAATTTCTCAAATATTCAATAAGAGATTAAAATATATATATATATAAACTCGCACACAGTTTGCTACGTATGGCAGAGTCGAAGGAAGATGAGTTTGCTACGTATGGCAGAGTCTAGGAAGGAAGATGAATCACTATCGTGTTCGTCACAAAGATGGTTGAATAATTATACATTGTAAATTTAAACCAAGTTTATTCCAACTATATTAATTTCATTCTAGTTTAGTTTAGTTTTTAGGTTTACTTTTAATATTTTTAGTAAGTATAAGTTGTTGCTACAGCCCAGTATGACCCATGTGTAAGTATGTCGAAAGCCAAAATAAAAAACTAAAAATAAAATCTAAATAATATTGGTTTAAATAATAACTTACACAACCATATAAATAAACAATTTAAAATAAATTTAAACAATATAAATTTAAAATATGAAGAGTTTTAAGAAAACTCAAAAAAGAGATATGGTAAAGAAATAAAAATATAAATAAACGAGAGGTATGGTAAATAAATAAAATTTCTTTTTCTACTTACTCGGGAGGTATCGTAAATAAATAAAAATATAAATAAATAAATAAAACCTCTTTCTATATTTACTCCATAAACCTCTTTGTATTTACAAAAACTCAAAAAAGAGGTTTTATTTAGGTGAATCCTATGGGCCAAATACAACTGGACAAATTATTATTAATACCATGGGTCAAATACTATATTTATAAAAGAGGTATAAAAAGGTAAGGTAAATAAATAAAAATATATCACATAGGAGTAGAAATCAACATCTAATTATATATAAAGCCTATGGACCAAACTAATAATAATAACATGCAAAAAAAATATTATTAACCTTGAGATTAATATTAAAATATTATTATTATTATTATTATTAAATCTAATATTCATATTAATATTATTAAATTTAATAAATTTATATTAATACTATATATATATATACTCTAATACATATGGGAGGGGAGAACAAAGACATCTGATAGAGCTGGAGAAATAGTCGGAGTGACAAAGGAAAGATGGAGATAAACTGAAGGAGAGGGGAGAGGAGGAATGAAGAGAGAGAGAGAGAGGGATAGGAGTGAGAGAGGCAGAGAAGGGTAAGAGAGGGATAGCGAGACATAAAGATGGAGGTGGGAGAGAGAGAGATAGTGAGAGAGGGAGGGAGAAGGAGGGAGGATTGGAGGGGAGAGAGAGAGAGGAAGAGAGAGGGAGAGAAGAAGAAATACATAGATAGTGATAATTGGAGAGAGATCAAGTGACAAGGGAGAGATGGAGAGAGAGTATGTATGTTTAGGGGTGAGATAAAGAGACGTAGAAGGAGTGATGGAAACAAGGGGGGGGAGAAGGAGAGAGAAGAAAAAAGGGAGGGATATAGTAACATAGTTGCAGAGAGAGATAGAGTGATGGGGGAAGAGAGATGATTTGAGACAAAGAGAGAGAGAGAGAGAGAGAGAGAGAGAGAGAGGGAGGGAGGGAGACACACACAGGTGAATATAGAGGGAGGGAGGCGAGAAAGGGAGAGGGATGAAGGACAACAGAGAGTACTTGAGAGAGAGGAAGAGAGTGAGGGGGAAGTGAGAGGATTGTAGGGGAACGAGAGAGAGAGAGAGAGAGAGAGAGAGTGAGTGATGGGGCAAGAAAGAGGGAGGTATGAGAGGGAGAGAGGGGACTTGAGGGAGAGGAGGAGAGAGGGAGGGAAGAATAAATACATAGAGTGACAAGTTGAGAGAGAGAGGAGTGACAAGGGAGAGATGGAGAGAGAGTGTGTATGTTTGGGGTTGAGATAAAGAGATAAAGAAGGAGAGATAGATAAGGGAGGAGAGAAGGAGAGAGAGAGGCATATATTAACAAATTTGGAAGGTGAAGATAGAGATAAATAGAGAGGTGGGAGAGAAAGGAAGAGAGAGAGCAGAGAGAGGTAGGGAAAGAGAGATGGAGATGGAGGGGGAGAGAGAGGGAGAGAGGATAGTATGAGGGAAGAGAGATATAAGTGGGGGAGAGGGAGGGAAGGGGAAGAGAAAGAGAGAGAGGGGGGGAGGGAGAGGAGGAGGGAGTGATAAATAGATGGATTGGAGAAAGAGAGTGTATGTTTTGGGGTTGATATAGAGAGACAAAGGGAGATAGAGATATATATGGAAGGTGAAGAGAAAGACGAGATAGATGGAGACAGGGAGGGAGGGATAAAGAGATTGATAAGTATGGAGTGAGAGAGTGTGTGTGTTTGTGGGGGTAAGATAAAGAGACAAAGAAGGATATATGGAGCAACATATAGATATATATGGAGGGGGAGAGGGGGAAGAATATTATTGCAATAGATGCATTGATTGCAGTGTAGATGGTGATTTCTAATCCTATTTGATTGCTTGAACTAGATGCATTGATTTTAGTGTAGATTTTGATTTCTAATGATATTTGATTACTTGCACTAGATGCATTGATTTCAATGTAGATAATTTCTAATCCTATTTGATTGCTTGCACTAAATGCATTGATTTTGGTGTAGATGGAGATTTCTAATCTTATTTGATTGCTTGCACTAGATGCACTAATTTCAATGTAGATGTTAATTTCTAATTATATTTTATTTCTTACACTAGATGCATCGATTTCAATATATATGATTTATAATCCTATTTGATTTCTCGTACTAAATGCATTGATTTAAGTGTAGATGGTGGTTTATAATCATATTTTATTGCTTGCACTAGATGCATTGATTTTAGTGTATATGTTGGTTTCTAATCCTATTTTCTTACTTTCACTAGATGCATTGATTTGAGGGTAGATGTTGATTTCTAATCTTATCTGATTACTTGTATTAGATGCATTGATTTCAGTGTAGATATTTTTTTCTAATATTACTTTATTTTTTTCATTAGATGCATTGATTTTAGTATATATGTTGATTTCTGATTTGATGTAATTGGATGTATGATGGTACATTAATTTTAAATCCATTGGATTAATAGTTTACATTGCATTGATTTCAGTGTAAGCACAAAAAATTATTGACAATGTAGATTTATTTTTGTGTTATAGTAATTAAACCTAATAATATTGGAGAGCAAGAGAGACAAAGTATGATGTTTACTACAACAACTCCAGCTAAATATTTATGATTTCAACTATCTTTTTCATATAATCGATATGAAAAGATGACAAAACTAACCAGGGTGACATTAGGAATAATAGAAGAAAATATTTTCAGATTGATCACAATGAAAGTTATTTGTAATTTACTACATTCTTATTATTCACATTTTCTATTATTCAATATTATTTTTCATCATTAATTAAATAAACAAATTTAAAATTAAAATATTTAGCATATTTAAAATGGTTATATTAATATTAGATGTATTTACATATTATTGATAAAATTAATCATATGTTCCTCATATTATCAATAGATTTCCTTGGCCTCACACAACTGAAACCAGTCTAGATCGATCTTAACTCTGAATCTATCAAGCACCCAGAGGGAACAAATCTCTCTAGGTGAAAACCTTTCCTCAAGTTTTTCACTCAAAAAAGAGGTTTGCACCTAGAGAGATTTGATCCCCCTCGACCCTTGATAGATCTAGAGTTAAGATGGATCTAGACTGGTATTTAAAACCATTTCATTTTAGTTTCTTTACTTGTAACTTAGATTTTCCCATTAAAATTGGGTAATACAAAATTTTAGAAATATTTTTTTTGCGCCCAGAGATGCATTCTACAGCCAAATAAATCTAAATAATGTCGACTTAAACAATAACTTACGTAAACATATAAATAAACAATTAAAAATTCATTAAAAATCAATTTAAATGATATAAACTTAAAATATGAAGAGGTTTACTAACACTTAAAAAAGAGATGTGGTAAATAAATAAAAATATAAATAAACCATAGGTATGGTAAATAAATAAAACCTCTTTTTACATTACTCACGAGGTATGGTATAAATAAAAATATAAATAAAATAGAGGTATGGTAAATAAATAAAACCGCTTTTTATATTTACTCAATAAACCACTTTATATTTACAAAAACTCAAAAAGAGGTTTTATTTAGGTGAATCATATGGGACAAATTATTATTAATACCATGGGACAAATTATTAATAATACCATGGGCAAATACCATGGGCCAAATAACATATTTATAAAATATGCATGGTAAATAAATAAATATAAAAGAGGTATAAAGAGGTAAGGTACATAAATAAAAATATATCAAATACGATTAGAAATCAACATCTAGTTATATATGAAGTATATGGGAAAAATACCATGGACCAAATTATTATTAATACTATGCCGAAAAGAAAAAAAAACATTATTAACCCTAACATTAATATTAAAATATTAGTATTATTAGATTTGATAAATTTAGATTAATACAATATTATATTTATTATATTTTAATATATATTAATATATCATGATATATGATAGAGGTGGAGAAATAGGGGGAGTGACAAGGGAGATATCAAGATAAATTGAAGGAGAGGGGAGAAGAGGAATGAAGAGAGAGAGAGGGAGAAGAGTGAGAAAGTTAGAGAAGGGTAAGAGAGGGAGAGGGAGACATAAAGATGGAGGTGGGAGAGAGATAAGGAGAGAGGATTGGAGGGTAGAGAGTGAGAGAGAGAGAAAGAAGGGGGAAGGGAGAGGGAGAGGGAGGTAGGAGAGAAAGGAAGAGAGAGGAAGGATGAGAGGAGGAGGAGAGAAGGAGGGATAGAGAGATTGAGTTGGAGGTGGAGGAAAGGAAGAAGAAATACATAGAGAGGGAGTGACAAGGGAGAGATGGAGAGAGAGTGTATATGCTTATGGGTGAGATAAAGATACATGGGAGTGATGGAGACAAGGGGGGAGAGAAGGATAAAAGGAGAGAGACAATAAGATAGTTGGAGAGTCAAATAGAGTGATGGGGGAAGAGAGAGGATTCGAGGACAGAGAGAGAGAGAGAAATAAAGAGAGTTGGGGGGTCAAATAGAAGGAGGCAAGGGAGAAAGGGAGAGACAGGAATGATGAGAGAGAGGAAGAAAGTGATGGGGGAAGAGAGAGGATTGTAGGAGAGAGAGAGAGAGAGAGAGGGGAAGAGAAAGGGAGGTAGGGGAGAAAGAGAGAGAGAGAGGAAGGAAAAGAGAGGGGACATGAAAGAGAGGAGGAGAGAGGCAAGGAGAGAGGGTGGGATAGAAATATGGATTTGTAGGGGGAGAAAGGGAGGGATTGAGAGATGGAGTTGGATGAGGAGAGAGGGAGGGAAGAAGAAAGACATAGAGAGTGAGTAGTAGAGAGAGAGGGGGAGTGACAAGGGAGAGATGAAGAGGGAGTGTGTATGTTTTGGGGTGAGATAAAGAGGCATATAAGGAGATATGGAGAGAAGTGGGGAGAGAAGGAGAGAGAGAGAGGCATATGGTAACAAAGTTGGAAGGTGAAGATAGAGTGAGAGAAGGGGGGAAGATAAAGGAAGAGAGAGAGTGAAGAGAGGTAGGGAAAGAGAGATAGAGATGGAGAGGGAGAGAGGGGGAGGTAAGAATAAATACATAGAGAGTGAAAGGTGGAGAGAGAGAGGGGGGAGTGATAAATAAGATGGAGATAGAGGGAGAAAGGGTAGCAGGAGGGAATAGAGATAGAAGAGAGGGAGAGGGAGAGAAGGGGAAAAGAGAGAGAGAGGAGGAGGAGGAGGAGGGAGTGATAAATATGATAGATTCGAGAAAGAGAGTTTATGTTTTGGAGTTGATATAGAGAGATAGAGGTAGATAGAGATATAGATGTAAGGTGAAGAGAAAAAGAGATAGATGGAGAGAAGGAGGGAGGAACAAAGAAGTTGATAGATATGGAGTGAGAGAGAGAGTGTGTTTGGTGGGCTGAGATACAGAGACAAAGAAGGAGATATGGAGGGATATATAGATATAGATGGGGGGAGAGGGAAGAAGAGAGAGATATAGTAACATAGTTGGAGAGTGAGAAAGAGAGAGAGAGAGAGAGAGAGAGAGAGCTAGGGGCAAATAGAAGGAGGCGAGAGAGAAAGGGAGAGAGAGGAAGAGAGTGATGGGGGAAGAGAGAGGATTGTAGGAGAGAGGGAGAGAGAGAGAGAGAGATATGGGGGGGAGAGAAAGGGAGAGAGAGGAAGGAAAAGAGAGGGGACTTGAAAGAAAGGAGGAAAGAGGGGAGGAGAGAGGGAGGTATATAAATATGGATTTATAGGGGGAGAGAGGGAGGGATAGAGAGATGGAGCTGGAGGGGGAGATAGGGAGGGAAGAATAAAGACATAGAGAGTGAGTACTGAAGAGAGAGGGGGAGTGACAAGGGAGAGATGGAGAGGGAGTGTCTATTTTTATGGTGAGATAAAGAGGCAAATAAGAAGATATGGAGAGAAGGGGGGAGAGAAGGAGAGAGAGAGGCATATCGTAACAAAGTTGGAAGGTAAAGATAGAGAGAGAGAGAGGGGGGGAGAAAAAGGAAGAGAGAGAGTGAAGAAAGGTCGGGAAAGAGATATGGAGATGGAGAGGGAAAGAGGAGGAGGTAAGAATAAAGACATAGAGGGTGAAAAGTGGAGAGAGAGAGAGAGGGAGTGACAAAGAAGATGGAGAGAGAGGGAGAAAGGGTAGCAGAAGGGAAGAGCGATAGAAATGAGAGAGAGGGAGGGAAGGGGAAAAGAGCGAGAGAGAGAAGAGGAGGAGGAGGGAGTGATAGATAGAGATATTGGAGAAAGAGATTTTATGTTTTGGAGTTGATATAGAGAGATAGAGGGAGATAGAGATATAGATGTAAGGTGAAGAGAAAAAGAGATAGATGGGGAGAAGGAGGGAGGGACAAAGAAATTGATAGATATAGAGTGAGAGAGAGTGTGTGTTTGGTGGGGTGAGATAAAGAGACAAAGAAGGAGAGATGGAGGGATATATAGATATATATGGGGCGAAAGAGGGAAGAATATTTCTTGCAGTATATGCATTGATTTCATTGTAGATGGTGATTTCTAATCCTATTTGATTGCTTGTACTAGATGCATTGATTTTGATGTAGATGTTGATTTCTAATGATATTTGATTACTTGCACTAGATGGATTTATTTTAATGTAGATGATTTCTAATCCTATTTGAATGCTTGCAATAAATGCATTAATTTTAGTTTAGATGATGATTTCTAATCCTATTTGATTGATTTCACTAGATGCATTAATTTCAATGTAGATGTTGATTTCTGGTTATATTTGATTTCTTGCACTAGATGAATTGATTTCAATGTAGATTATTTTTAATCCTATTTGATTGCTTGCACTGAATGCATTGATTTCAGTGTAGATGGCGATTTCTAATCCTATTTGATTGCTTTCACTAAATGCCTTGATTTCAGTGTAGATGGTGATTTCTAATCTTATTTGATTGCTTGCACTAGATGCATTAATTTCAATGTAGATGTTGATTTCTAATTATATTTGATTGCTTGCACTAAATGCATTGATTTAAATGTAGATGATTTAACTAAATGCATTGATTTAAATGTAGATGATTTATAATCCTATTTGATTTCTTGCACTAAATGCATTTATTTTAGTGTAGATGGTGATTTCTAATCCTATTTGATTGCTTGCACTAGATGTATTGAAATATTTCAGTGTAGATGTTGGTTTTAAATCCTATTTTCCTACTTGCACTAGATGCATTTATTTGAGTGTAGATGTTGATTTATAATCATATTTGATTACTTGCATTAGATGCATTGATTTCAGTGTAGATGTTGGTTTTAAATCCTATTTTCCTATGTTTTTTTCTATTAGTATTTGATTTCTTGCATTAGATGCATTGATTTCAATGTATATGTTGATTTCCGATTTGATGTAATTAGATGTATGATGGTACATTAATTTTGAAGTCATTGGATTAATAGTGTGCAATGATTTCAGTGTAAGCACAAAAAATTATTGACAATGTACATTGATTTTTGTGTTATAGTAATTAAACCTATTAATATTGGAGAGCAAGAGAGACAAGGCATGATGTTTACTACAACAGCTCTAGCTAAATATTTAAATATTTAAATTGTTTACGATTCCAAGTGTCCTTTTCAAATAATCAAAATGAAAAAATGACAAAACTAACAAGGATGAAAATAAGAATAGTAGAAGAAAATAATTTGAAATCGATCACAATGAAGACTATTCGTAATTGACTACATTCTTATTGTTATGTAATAATCACTTAACAGCTACTCAGCTACGAATCACCATCACGATTTGAGTTTAACTAACTAGAAGAATTGAAGCTAATCATCCATGCTATTTATTATTATGTCGTTGAGGTAAACTTCTTCATTTGGTGGTTTCTCTCAAAGTTCTTTAAATATGTTGGTTTTTTTTTTTTCACTAGAGTCACTCTTTTCTTTGTTCTGCCAATTTTTGGCTTGTTCATTTATGCTTTTGAACTGTTGTTACTACTATTTAATTATTAATATTAATATTATTTTAAATATAAATCTTCCGGGAAATCACATAATATACTTTGGAACCGACGCGTTTCGAACTACCAACTGTAGTTCATCATCAGGATAATGAAGATTGGCTGATCTAACTTGCATATTTAAACTAAGAAGTGAGAAGCAACGGTCAAAATCCCAAAGAGTTAAAAACGGTCGAAAATAATTAAAAACCGTCAAAAATAAAACCATAAACAGTAAAAAGAATATTC
Source organism: Pinus albicaulis (assembly GCA_034641835.2). NCBI lineage: Eukaryota > Viridiplantae > Streptophyta > Pinopsida > Pinales > Pinaceae > Pinus > Pinus albicaulis. The sequence goes on along the minus strand of CM076579.1, from coordinate 1,147,831,254 downwards.
AAGTCAAAGTCATAAATTAATAAATAAAATAATAGAATAAAATAAATAAATAAATAAATATGAAAGAATAAAATTAGAAACAAGAAAAAAGGAGAAGGACTAAATCATAACAATAAAAATAAAACTAAAAATTAAAAGACCCACTAAAAAGTTAAAATAAAAACCACAGAATTCAAGTCAAAGTCAAACACTAAAACTAAATAATTTATGAATAAATAAAATAAAACAAATAATTAAATAAATATATGAATGAATAAAAACATTTTATAAAAATTAAATTAAAATAACATAAAATAAAAATAGATTATTTGTATTTTATTTTAATAAATAAATTAACATTATTAGATCATTATTATTAATTAATATTATTATAAAAATAAAAAATTAGTTTGGCAAGACTACATCTTCATCATGTCCAATCTATCACTTTGATCCCGGGTAGGAATTGAACCGGCCAAGGAGTGCCTTAACAAATCACCTAATCACGATCTATCCAGACCTTGTGGAAAGTATTATTATAATTTTTATTTAATATTATTATTTAAATTTAATATGATTATTGATTAATTCTGATTAGTTAATACCATTAATAATGATATAATATATTAGCACAACTATATCAGCAAATATAGTTGATATACAAAAATATAAATATATCAATCATACACAACCACATTGGTAAATGTGGTTGAAAAATATTGATATGCACTAATGATATATATATATATATATATATATATATATATATATATATATATATATATATATTATAATAAAAATATCAATATTATAATTATAATTAACAATAACTATTAATGTATATTAAATATTGTTAATTATATTAAATATTTAATATTGTCAATTTATTAAATATTTAATATTGATAATTATTGTTATAATCATTTTAAAATAATTATTGTTACGATTAATTAATTATTATTATTATGATTAAGTAATATTATTAGATTTAATATTATTATTAATTAATAATGATTTGTTAATATTATTAATAATGATATAATATAATTTCATGATCATTGAATAGAGGGAAACCCTAGCCATGGAGGAGCGAAACCTTAGCAATGGCGGCTGAGGGTCTCTCCCTAGTTTGCACAGTGTAGCACCCACTCGTTCGTGCAGAGCATCACCTGTGCGGTTAATCAGTGTTTCTCCCGACACCCGGCGTGGAGATATTTGTTTTGCACTCACCTAGTTCTGCGGCCAAAGGTTCGAGACTTCTCTAAACCTTTTTTCCACAGCACTGTCATAAGCATCAAGTTGGGTTGACTCCCGTCGGTCTCATGGTTAGCGGAATGGACAACCCGACATACGAGGAAATAATAATTCTCTGCTCACCTCTGGACCCCAGCGGAGTTACTGTCAGCTACAGGTATTGAACGTCTTGGAATGACTGCAAAGGGTGGAGGGTTAGGTTCCTTGGAAGTTTTCTATGGACTCCTCAGATTCTGCAGGCAACGCCATTATGGAGGAGCATTTGGACTATTCCTCCGACACTTTGGAGCCTACTCAAATTTGGGCAAACTACCCACCTCAACAGACAGTTGGGGCTCATTCGGGTGATTTGTTGGAGGGGACTGTACAGCTAGAACCTCTGTGCATGGACTTAGAGGTAGCCACGTCAGCATCGGGACCATCGAGGTTTAGCGTTGTTAACCCAAACTACGGAACAGTTCCATGCCTTACGCCCTAACATCCTGGCATCACTAGTATTTTCAATACCATCTTCGTCGACTCTTCATCTATGGAATCAGCAGTAGGTTCCACCCATTCTCGAATATATTGTTGCACCAGTGGAAAGCTCAGGAGGTCTGGGAGGTGCCCTCGATGGGGTTTTCTGGTTTTAACACCTCGACATAGGGTCGGCAGACGAATTTCTAGCACAGGAGGATTATCTTGGATACCCTATGACTATCATTACTTCACGCAGTTTCGAAGGGCTGCCTATTGCAACCCAGCATCCGGAAGAGAATAAGTCTTTAGACTTTGACGATACACTCCCTGAGAAGGAAGGAACTCATAGAGACGCCACATTACACAAGACTAGAAAGAAGAAGGCAAGGTGCACCAAGAGCAGTGAAAAGTCCAGAGAACTGGTATTTGGTGAAAGTGTAAGCATGCAGCAAGCCAAGGAGACCAAGAAAACGGTCTTAGTCGAAAGGGTTCAGGGCCGAAACTACACCTCGACCAAGATCAAATGATGGAAATCTGAGGTTTGGGGCAATATTCTTGAACAGCTCCCTATTGTCCTCACCATGAACAGAGCATGGTTCACCCTAATTTTTCCTCATCCAAACATGGCCAATTGCGTCTTATCGAAATATTGGCACATCGAAATGACATCGATCCTCCTTAAGCAATGGATGCCCCTTTTTGACCCAGACAAGGAGAATATGGGAGCTAGTCCAATTCGGTTTCATCTACCAGAGAACTAGTATTTGGCGAAGGTGTAAGCATGTAGCAAGCCGAGGAGACTAAGCAAATGGTCTTAGTCGGAATGGTTCGGGGTCGGAGCTACACCTCGATCGGGCTCAAACGATGGACATCTGAGGTCTGGGCCAATATTCTTGAATAACTCCCTATTGTACTCACCATGAACAGAGGATGGTTCGCCCTAATTTTTCCTCATCCAGACATGGCAAATTGGGACTTATCGAAATGACATTAGTCCTCCTTAAGTGATGGACACCCATTTTTTACCCAGACAAGGAGAATATGGGAGCTGGTCCAATCTGGGTTCGTCTACCAGGTCTGTCGTTGCAATTCTGGACAAAGGATGTGCTCAAATGCATTGGTGAGGATTTGGGCATCTATTTAGACCATGATATATCCTCTATGGAAACTGGGAATATATCAATGGCGAGGATTTTGGTGCACCTGGACACGCGTGAAGGTCTTTTTCGGATTAATCCCTCTTGCGGGCAAGAGCGATCTCCCTAGTACTCCAACAAGTAATTAGAAACAAAGATCCATTGAATGCCTATTTCTCTAAACTATTGTATTTTAGATTATTACAGCTTTCAAATAAGGAGGTTATGCTCCTACCTTTCAACCGAGACGTTCGATGTACCCTTTTTCCTTTCGCTCCAAAGAAATTATTCAATGCTGAGAAGAACCTGCAATCACAAACAATGCAAAGGATCAAATCACCTGCAATATATAATAATCATAAATACTAGTCTAAATTTGTGGTCAAGTAGTTTAAGTATTGGCATCATTTCCAAGAATTCAGAAACAATTCAATGAGAAAAAGAGATCCATATGTATTATCATAAATTAAAAAGAGAAATCTTACAACTTGAGCCTTGATGTTGTACATATTTCTCCAGTGTGTCTGTGCAATTGTTTCCTTCGGTTTGATAAGCCTTCCTCTATAGAATGACCAGCATGAATTCATAAGCACAAAGGTGTGATCTTCAATGTGCAAACAACAACTTATTAGTGTGATGAGAACTGTTAACAAGTGTGAGAGAAACCACCAATAATGACAATGGCTCTCAAAGTACTTCAGCATAATCTATGAAGTGTGAATGAATGATTTGCAGTCGAACACTCATAGAATCATTTGATCAAAGGTCAATGATGAAAACCTATCGTCGAAGGCAAGAAACCTGCCATTTGGGCATGCAGATTCCAAGGTACTGATAGGATTCTAAATCAGTTTTCTAGATAATGAGCTAATGTTGATAGAAAGTGATCTGTCGTAGGAAAGCCTACGACACGAAACCATTAGATCAAGTTTTGAAGAAATTTCATTACAAGGAATGACGCAGGGATGGTCAACGCGAATGGAGACAAATGTTTGCTATGAATGGTAGATTTAAAATTGAACTTTCTCTTGAACACATAACAACACTATAAATGGCTTGGCAGCATTTGACTCAAAGATAATACCCAAAAACTGGCTGAAGACTTTCAATGTGGTTTGATTAACTGTAAGACAAAAGGATTACCCAACCCAGGCACAAGTGCAACAAAGCGTCATGTTCAAGAGCGACATGCTGCTTTCTAAATCAAGGATAAAAAATGGATTCTTTTTCTCATTTTTTCCCCCACCATTACTGGCAAGTACCTCTTTATTTTTTTCAAGCTTAAGGAGGATAAAATTTTCTTGTCGTGTAAGATCATCCTTCAGATGGCTCCATCTTAGTATTTTTATTGAACCCTAAGAAGGAGTGGTTCGGTCCTATTGTGATCGACAGATCCTGTACTGTTTAATTTTAACAAGTCTAGCATAGGATTAACTCGGTGTTTTTCAATTTTAGGGAGTCAGAAGAAAAACATAAGTAAACTTTGTAGTGTTATTTTTCATAAATTTAGTCTCTCAAAGCTGAAAAGGATAAAATAATATAGGAGAGAAATCTATTGACCATGCTTAGTCAACGTATACCTTTTTCGTAAATAGTCTAGCTCAGTCCAAAAAAGGGGTAAACTTATACTGAATAGAAGAATGTTCATTTACTTTAACGAGTTCGAATAGTCAAGTTCTTGGCGATCTTTTCATGTTTAGAGAGTCTAAAAAGCGCTTAAAAGAGGACTCCAGAGTTTCGCTTTTTCGTATTTTTTATAGAGCCCGAAAAAGTGATAAAAGTCTACTCATTGTCAAAATGATTATTTTCAAACATAACTTGTTCCCTACACAAAAACTCAAAAAATTACAATTATCTACTCTCAAACATGAAAAACATCTTGACTTTTGACTCATAAGGTGAAAATAAACAAAATAATATTATTTTATTAATTTAAAACTATAAAAATAAGTCAAAACAAATCATTTTTACTTTTTAGTTTTATGAGCAGAGAAGAAAGAGTTTTTTCCCTAACCCTTCGGAGAAGATATCGGGAGAACCAATCAACCATTTCGAGAACTGTCAGCTCCAAGTATTCCACATCATCATTATCTTGCATTTTAATTTTTTAGGTCATTTTTAGGGGGAAACAAGGTTTTGAAATCCGCCCTTTAGGGTGCGCAGGTTTTCGTAGCGAAACCCGCGCACCCGGATGATTTTTTAATAGAAAAAATCATCGAGCCGCCACGATTTTTATGCATAGATTGTCTGCAAAAATGCATTGTGTATACATAAAACCCACGCAAGAGTATCGAGGTTTTCAAAATCATGTTTATATCCATAAAAAAATGACTCAATTTATCCCAACTGATTTCTAATTATCCTTATTAATGGTTTGTAGGTTAGCAATCATGTTGGAATGGTGAGAAATGGAGCATGAGCTTCAAGATAAAGAAGCCATGGATGACCCGGAAAAACTTAGCACATTAAAAACTTGTGGATTGTATAAATTATTGGTGATTCAAGGAATGAAGGCACAGGTAGATTTGATGACCTGGTTATTCAATTCTTGGGATGTTCGAGAGCAATGCTTCATCATTGGGGATCATAGGCTTGTGATTGAGCCAGAGGATATCTTTTTCCTCACTGGATTACCCCGCAGAGGGAGAGACATTTCCTTGTTTGGTTTACGACCAAGTGGTCTGCCCATTGCATCTTATATGGCTTGGTATTGTAGCCAAGATTCAGAGCTGAAGGATGGTCACATTCATATCAAAACCATTGTGCGACTAGACCTAAATATCCTTGCATTTGCATTTACCAGGTTGTGTGGCAATGAAACTCTTCATGTGGCTACCAAAGCACAAATATAGACTGCAGTAAAATATTCTGGGGGAACAATTTTCAACTAGTGCGAAGGAGTGTTGGTAAACATGAAAGGCCAACTTACAAGAGAGAAGAATGGGAAGTTGAAAAACTTCGGCTATGGAGCCATTCTTGTGTCTTTCGCATTGGAGAGGATCCCACTCCTCGCACCTCAGCAGTCTCCAGTGGATCCGACAGGGCCTAGAGAACCACTTATGTTGCGATGGGTTTCATTGATGGCTCGCCATGGTGGTGATGGTGCTTTAGTGATTTTTTATACCCCTCAGTTCTTTATATGGCTCAAGAGCCAAATATTCATGATTGAGGATTTTCCTTATGCAGGGGTAGATTTCAAGGGTGACCCTGACACATCACTCCCACCAGGGACACAGTGGGATGCATCAGGTAAAACAAATCATTTTGAAGTTTTTATGTTATCTAATTTTTATTTGATTTTATATCATCCAATACTGATAAAAATGTTAAAATTCAGATGCTGGCCCATCATGACCAGCACCGCTTTGTCGCTTTGACAGGCGAGATGCGCAACCTATAGCAATAGGCCCACCACAGATTGATGCGGCAGAGGCTCTTGCAGAGCTATAACACAACCTAAAGAGGTTGACTATTGACATCCCAGAGACAAGGACAGATGATATACCTCTCAGGCTCCAGAGACATGTGACTGGGGTTCCAGGCCCATTCAGGAGATATCTACACAGGGTGGCACATGCCATAGTCTACTTCCATGATCATCATCATGGATAGATGACGGTCAATTTTGATTGATATTTTGTTTTTTGTATCAATGTATTTAGATCATAAGGTGTTTAAAACCTATGATCACAAAAGATGTAATATTTTTTTACACACAACTATTTTAACCTAATGATATTACCACTTCCGATCTCTGAGTATCTTGTTCAATATGGATCAAATAGTGTTTTGTTTTACCTTTAATGCTACATATTTCTATTTAAAACTTGATTAGCTAATGCATTATCCAATGTGTTTAAATTTCTTGAAATGTGTTTATATTCATTGTAATCAAACTATCTTTCCAAGAGATGAACCCTCAAAAAAATTCTTAACAACGTTGGATTTCTGATAGCATAAACATTGTTTAAATGTAATACAATGAGTTGTGAATCTAACCTAACAATCAAAAGTCGAATACCAAATGTGATGGCATCAGATAATAGCTCAATGACTATGTTATATTCTGCAATGTTGTTCGTTGTTTGACCGAGGCATATCCCATGAATAAAGACTAACTCATCAGTGAGTGAATAGATGACCCAAGCAGTGGAATAAATGTTCTGACATCTGCAGTATCAAGAGTAATCAAGATAAACAACGAAAGTAGCGAAAACTCGTCAAGCAAAAATAACTAACCTAAAAACACTTTTCTAATCTAAGGCACAATGTTCTAAAATGTAACTAATGTATAAAGAGGATCTTCACACGAAGAATCATGCATAACATCTCTTGAGATAAAGGCCATTTTTTGGTTTATCTAAAGAGACGTCGTCATAATTGATTAACTCATAAGATCCTTTTGCAAGCATAAACTTAAAAATATAAGTACCATGCCACATTGGTTCGAATTTACCATCACCTAGTTTGTTGTGAGCTTGATCATATACTATAACTAGGTCACCTTCTGAATATATGCGAGGGTTAACACTTTGATCATACTGAGCCTAGGGTTAACACTTTAATCATATTAAACCTTAACACGTTTTTTATGAGCTTCGACAGCTATTGCAGTGGTTCGACGAGTCTCATATAACTATGCTAGGTATAGGAAGTGTTTCTCCTCTTCAGAGGTAGCTGGTAATAATTCAATGGCTAATTTGAGTGACGGGATTTCACATTCAATGGGTAACACAGCTTCCAAACCGTAAACGAGTTGAATATGAGTGAACCTTGTGAATGTTTTTGTAGAGGTACGGTATGCCCATAATTCAGAAAAAAGCATGGTATTACAATTTGTTTTATGAGTTTTGACAATTGTCTAATCATGTTGGTTAAAACCTTGTTGACGGCCTCAACTTCACCATTAGCTTGTGGGTAATATGGTGTAGAATTATCGTGGCGTAGGCAAATTTGAGTGTAAATTTCGGTCATCATAATGTTTCGAAAATGGCTCCCATAGTCCGTAACGATAGCTTGAGGGACACCGAACCCAGAAATCACGTGATTGAATATGAAAATTGTTGCAGTTTTGCCATCAGTCGCGAATGTAGGCATCGCCTTGGCCCATTTGGTAAAGTAATCTACGGCGAGAATAATATACCCATTCCCCCACACCAAGTGATGGTTACATGTGACAAAATCAATGCCCCATTTGGCTAAAGGACCGACAGCAATGATTGGGTGAAGAGGAGCTGGAGGTGCACGCAAATTTTGATCAAAAATATGGCAATTGTGGTGTTTTCCAACCGCGAGAATACAGTCTTTGAATAGTGACGGCCAGAAATAGACAACGCGCAATATATTTTGGGTTGCGGAAAAATTAGACATATGAACACCACACCCAGAGTGGCAATCATTCAAAATCCTTTTGGCTTCTTCATGAGTTATAAAACGTCGAAAAACAGAATCGGCACCACGACGATAAAGAGTGTCGCCAAAAATATTGTATTCTTGAGATTGGTATCGAATTCTCCGTCGATCTGATCGTGAAATATTTGGCTGAAAGGTTTGGGTCTGGAGATATATAATGATATCCACGTACCAAGGATCTAACGTACTGATTAGAAACAAAGATTCATCACCAAGATGGTTTTCTGCCACCATTTCAGATTCAGCATTGGGAAAATCACACATAAGTTCAGCGAAAACCAGTGATTTCTTAGAATTGGACTTCTCAAACTCCAAATCAAACTCTTGCAGGATAATGATCCATTTAGAGTGTTTGCCTCTGATAAATTGTTTCGTCAAAATATACATCATCGGGTTAAAACTAGATATCACCGTGGTTTTGAGTAACAATATGTAATGACAGAATCGTTGGATGGCTTAAACAGCTACCAAGGCCAATTTCTCCACATATAAATACTTGATTTTCATTGGGATGAGATTCTGAATTAGGTAATAAATGACATGTTCATTGTTAGATTCATCCTCTCGAACTAAAATGATTCCAAATGTGGAATCAGGCACAGTTAAATACAAAAATTAATCTCGGTGATAATCAGGCGGATGCAACAACAGTGCATGGGTCAACGCGTGTTTAAGTGTATCAAAAGCTTTATCAGCAAGCTCGTCCCAGATGAATGGAACATCCTGTTTTAACAACCAAGTGAAACCTTTAGTTAACTCTACATAGTCTGAGATAAAACGACGCAGAAAGTTTTCTTTCCCCTGCAAACTTCGGAGTTGGCGAAGAGTGGAAGGAGAAGGTAGATTAACAATCGCCTCAACCTTTGATTGGTCAACATGAATGCCTTCTTTTGAAACAACGAATCCAATTAAATGTCCTGATTATACACAAATTACAAATTTGTGTGGATTCAAACAAATGTTGTAATGCCTACATCTCATAAAGATGGCACATAAATGTGTAGGATGATCTTTTCTGCGTAAAGAATGAGCAGGTAAGTCATCCAAGTAGGGTTGTAAAATGTGTTTGATATCATGAAATACATAAGACATAGCCTGTTGAAAAGTTGCACCAACATTTTTTAGTCCAAATGGTAATTTAAAGTATGCAAATGTTCCCCATGGACATATAAATGTTGTTTTAGGTTGATCAGCAAGGAGTATGTTTATTTGATTGTAGCCAGAAAATCCATCCATAAACGAGGATATTTCGTTTCTAGCACAATCATCAACAATTTGATCGATGTAAGGGGTAGGATAATCTTTTTTAGGATAGGCCTTGTTAATATCTTGATAATCGACATATACTCTGATAGTCCCTTGTTTCTTGATTATGGGAACTATGTTAGATACCCAATCCGTTAAAGGAATAGCATAAATAAATCATGCACGCAGTAATTTCTCAACTTCGGCTTTAATTGCAGTAGCTTTATGCGGATGTATTGGATGTAATCTCTGTCTAATAGGCTTAGCATTCAGGTATGTCTTAATTTCGTGAATAACAATCTTAGGATCAATACCTGGCATTTCTTCATCAGACCAGGCAAAAATGTCTCGCAATTCCTGAAATAGGGCTTTGTATATATTGATATCTTCAATCAACCAAGAATCACCTAAACGAATGCTCTCATTGATCTCGAGTTTAATTGATATGTCAATGGGAATTGTGGTCGAAATATTTCCCCTTTTTTTCTCAGAATCTGAATGAAGAATGGACATAGGATTTTGAGGTCCCTTGACATAATCAATTGAAAAGATGGATGAAAATTTATTCTCGAGTCTATCAAGGTCAAGTAAAAAAGAGGATCGATGATGAATATCATCCCATGGTAATTCATCTGATGACAAGATTTCTTAGATATTTTCATTAGTTAAAAACACTTGTTGAAAAGGATCTGAAAATGATGTCATGGTTGAGCTTAATAAAGAAGAAGACTTTTCACTGACCACATTAATTTGATCAATATAATTTGATGGACTGTCAGAACACGATTGTAACACTACATATGCTGATTCAAAAGGACTTAAAGACATCTCGCCGCCATAGGATTCCAATTTTGATTCTAAAGGCACATTCCATCTGTCATCAAATGGCATTGTGATTGATGTAATCATATTGATATTGGCAATAGTTCACAGCACATTAGGAGAAGTTATAGTGAAAGTTCCCATGAGAGTGGAATCTTTAACTAGTCCTACCCCAACATCTTCATAAGGGATAACCATTTTTCTGACATACTCGATACTATCTGTAGAAGTAGGGTCTGAAGCGAAGTAAGACAATTGATCGATTTTAACAATCTTTCCTTTATGAGGAAACATGATCATCCGAAAGACTGATGAAACAACAGCGTTCATAGCATAAGACCAACTTCGACCCAGAAGAAGGTTGTAATCAAGAGGGGCATCAACAACTTCCACCTGGAGTGTTACAATTTTTCCTTCTACCTCTATAGGCATATCCTAGATTATTCTAAATGGGTGAAAACCTCTTCCATCAAAGGCTTTAAGAATTTTCGGTGACTGGTTGATTTTCGGAGAATCAAGAGTTTTCCAACAAGCTAAAGACATAATACATGTAGATGCTCCCTCATTAATTATTGTGTGAAAAACTTGCCTTTATTTCACTAATACTGGAATTTGAAAATCCATTTGATGTGGGAGACTAGGTACAAAATTCTCGAGCTCAAAGAAAATTAGATTCGAGTCTTGAGGATAAATCACTCCTATAGCTGATAATAGTACTTTCCTCTGGTCTAGACAAGATTGTAGCACTTCGAGGGCCAAGATTGTTGAAGGGGATATGGCCAAATCTTCAACAATATTGTAATTCTTAGCGGCTCTCGCATGTGGGTTGAAAGCTAGTTTTCGAAGTACACCTTCGGCAAGCGGTTTAATCACTAAATTAGGATTATGTTTCTCAATTTTCCATGGTTCAGAAACCGTAGGAGTTGATACTGGTGGTTTACTAGATGATTCAATTTATTTTCCAGTTACAAGACGCTTAGATCCATAGTCTTGATATTGTGTTGCAACCATGACCCAAGACATCATTAAGATATATGTAAATGAATTGGAAGAAGATCTAGTCATTTTTTTGTCTTGTGATGGAAAAGGATCTTTCAGGACGGCAGGCATGGGTGAACATTTGACAAATTTGGATACCTCAGCCCGATGTGGCCACTCTTTGGTGTAGTGATCCTCGTGACAGATAAGACAAGGATAACAAGGTTTTTGTTTTTCGTCTAATGGTTCAGTTTTTTCATCTTTCTCTTTGGGATAAGTGTTTTGTTTATTTTTACCCTTCCCCTTTTTCTTACTTTTGATGACTTAGATTTGGTTGTAGATGAGTCTACGACATGAATCTCGGCAAAAGTTTCTAGGGAAGGATCTCCTTTAGGTGAATCTGGTAGAGTTATGATTGGAGAAGTATATTTTGATTATTTATTCTTACTCTTTGTCATATTAATTGTACCAATTACATCGTCTGCGACATGAGAACCAGAAGGATTTGCGGTGAGTTGACCTGGGCATGGTAAATCAGGAATTTTTTCATACAAAGTACCGGATTTTGTGTAAACAAGGTCCAAGTATTGTGCTTGAGCTATGACCTGCTCTTCTTTTACAACACTTCCTTTAGCTACATCTTCAAAAATCTTAGGAAGCATTGATTTGATGAACTATTCAGCTAGAATTTTATCCGGAATGAAAACTTTGAATAAACGTCTTCTACGTCACCATTCGTGTATGTCATCTGAAATGTACGTAGACGTACTCTATTTTAATGAAGTCAAAAGTTCTATGCCATTATCATAATGTATTGGCAACTGAAAACGAGTTAGGAAGGTTGGTTCTAAAGTATTGAAATTGTTGAAAGAGCCTCGCGGTAACTCAGTGTACCACTTTGCGGCTAAGCCGATCAAAATTCTTTGAAAAAATCTCAAACGAATTGAATCATCGATGAAGAAATTGGATGCACACCATAGATCATAAGTCATCACATGATTCGAGGGGTCTTCTCTTGATTTTCCTTCAAACTTTGGAATATCACTAGGAAACTTAGTAGGCATTACCGACAAAAACGAAAGATAGTAAATTGGATCATTTGTTAGCTAAGACAAGTCCAATAAATCTAAAGTTGCAATGAATGGTAACTTTCGGTTAGGTCTTGATGTGCAAACTAATAACCTTGAGGAAAAATACCAGTACCTGGAGGAGGATACCCAGGAAAACCTAGGATAGTTTGAGAAGTTAGGATTGGTATACCTCAAGGGTATCTAGTGTTAGCCATAATGAACTAAGGTTGAGCTGGTATTTGATATATATAACCAGGGTATGGTTGGCTCTGGTAAACAGGATTTTGTCCCATTTTTCCATATTGAAATTTCCCTTGAAATGGTTGACTTTAAACAAACTGACCTTGAAAGGTTTGACCCGTAAAAGGTAGACTTGTTTGAACCGTAGTTGCACCAGGTTGTCCTACAGAGGTTTGAGGAATAGACTGAACTGTAGGTCCAGTTTGATGAGCAGTAATCTGAGAAATTTCCTGTGTAACAGTTTGTGTTGTCGTTTGAAGGGTTGTAACAATAAGGGTTTGAGAAACTCCAGGGATAGGTGTACTTGGTTGTTGAACAGAAATTTGCATAGTAGATTGGATAGGAGTACTTGGAGTACTCGGAACAGCTTGCTGACTACTTGACACAGATACCTGTGGGGTAATTTGAAGCGCACCTTGAACAAGTTGTTGGACTTGGGTAAAAAACAAAATTTCCCAACTGGATGAGCAGGTTGATTATAAGGTACTTGCAATGTAGGCTGAAAAGATTGTTGATTTAACAAAGGATTCCACGCAGTATTTATCTCTCGTTAAGGAGATCCCATTGAAGGTTGTGATGCATATGGTTGACCATAACCAGTTTGAGGTATTGGAACATAAGTTTGATAATTACCAGGAATATTTTTCCCTACAACCGAGGGATAGGTTCCAGCAAAAGTTTGTCCTCCTTGAAAGGATGGCTGCTCTTGGTAAGGTTGTTGCCCTCGGAAAGGTTTTTTCCCTTGGAGAGTTTGTTTCACTTAGAAATGCTACTACCCTTGTAAGGGTTGTTGCCCCCTAGGCACTATATAGCCACCTTGAGAGCTAGCTTGAGGGATATTCCCAGAAAACATATAGACGTGTTCCATTTTCAAAGGTTCGGTGCTAGATTCATACAAACCAGTTGACTTGGTAGAAGTTTCAGAGGATGGAGATGCTCCTGAGAAAGTGCCAGAGAGCGAGTGGTACCCAGCAGGAACAGATGGACCGCCATACAAAAATGTTTCTGGTGATGAAGAAAGCATAGATGACTCAGTAGACATGCTTTGTGAAGCCATGTAACTACCTCTGGGTATAGAGTAAAAATATATGCGACGTGGTGACTGATTGTAACCAGAGCTGTGTAGAAATTCGGTAAATTGATGATACCAAGGACCCGGTCTAAAAGGAATGAAAGGGTATATTTTTTCACTATACCTTAGATCTAAAGATTTTTTACGAGAAGGAATTGTGATCTCTTATTCCATGTAAGATGTCTCTTCAATGCTAATTAGTCCAGGAGGAAGATTCTCAATAATAAGATGTTTCGCTCGAGGTGAACGAGGACGACCACGAGTCGAGGCTATGAGATTTGAAAGTGACCTAAACGAAGTAGACTCAGATTCAGGCTCAGATATTTTGGGTTCAATGAATTGCGTACTTGAAAATTCTCCAGTAACAGATTCAACTGTAATTACTCCAGAAATTTCTGGTTGTTCTTGATCTTTTTCAATTATCTGAGGTTGGATAACTTTGAAATCAGGATGTATTACAATGGATGTTTCTCCTTGTTCGGTAGACCTGGTTCCTGATTTTTGAACTCTTTCATTTTTTTTCCAATTGAATGGGTGTATACTCAGGGGGTTTCCCCTGCATTCTACATGAATGTCTCAGTAGTTAAGGCATGATTAATCTTTTTTAACACACGAAATCAAAAAAATTCAAAAGAATAAACCTAATCTCACTAAAAACCAAGCAAATGAACACGCACCTACAAAATCTAAGAGAAAAACCACACACAAACAGTATGTTTCCACAATAAAAACACTAGTTGGTGATGAAATCCAACATCGCAGAAAATAATGTGGAAAACTAGCAGTTGAAATAGTTACCCTGAAAACCTACTTAATGAAATAGTCTGGTGCAAGTAAATTCCCTATGCCATCTCGAAGTGAAGAGTACCCTCCAGAAAGTCCAAGTGAGTCTATTCAACGTCTACTCCAGGTATAGTGGGACCTTCCCTCCACCATCACCTTAGGAAAAATCCTAAATATTATGGCCACTAAGGTCACCAACTAAGACAATTTCACCTGGGGGAACAATATACGATCCGATATACAGGCAAGGGAAGAGTATCAAGCTCAATCCCCTTGAAATCTCCTCGACGTGATAAATTTGTGGTTTTCTAACAAGTGACCCTATGCTCCTTGACAATGGTTAATCCGAGGTTTACCATTTGTAATACTTGCACGTCTTCTATCTTCACCAATGAAGTAGATACGATTACCTCACTGGGTTTGACATGACCTCATGCTTGACTCTTTTAAGAAGAGCTTCCCAGAGTACAAATGCAACAATTGCATTTCCCTATCGCAAGATGCTACTTATTTGTTTTAACTACTTTGGAATGTTAATTACAACCTATTCTAAAGCGCCAGCCTAAGCTAAATTGATGGAATGAGCCCTAGAAAATGTAAAAAATATCTAGATTGATTTTATTAAGCGTTGTATTGATTTGGATGTTATTTACGCAAAGGGGTATGGAGATGAAACTTGATGATATTGTGACGTGACTCAAAATAATCTAAATGAATCAATATGAAAATGCAACTCTTTATTTTGATGAATTATATTTAAGAGAAAGTTGAAGGACTTTGAACTCAAAAAGTACAAGCTTCCTAAGACTTCAAATAAAATTCCTTTTTAGTCAAGAAAACAATTTCATTATGAAAAAAATTTCCAAGCATCACCAATGTCTCTTTTGTGAGGAAAATTTTGTTGATTACAAAGCCAAAAAATACAATTTTGATGAACAAACAAATATCAAAAGAAGCAACTTCTAAAAACCCTAAAAAGTATAAAAAAATTCAAAGCAAATGAAAGTTCTAATTATTATTCCTAACTAAGATACCTATGAGTGTCTTTTTAATGATTTCTTTTAGTTGTAAGCAAACTAAAAATGTTTCCACTTAACCTAGCAAAAATGAAATCATGAAAGACTAGCTTGAGATAAATCGGACTTCAGTGATCTAGAAGCTCTTTCGTTTTGCAATCAAGTACGAAAAAAATATTCAAATAGGTAAGGTTGGAAATAATCTTGGTGGCTCAAGGAGACAATAACATAAAACCAGTGAGCTTTGGAAAATGAATCTATCTTCCAAAATGAGCAACAACAAACAAGGGAAAACCCTAACTGAATTATGAAAAAACGATGATTTATCAAACAAGACTCTAAGGTGTTCAGGAGGAGTTCATACACAGACTTTGACAACTAGTATAGATCAGGTTGAACCTTCAGAATTCGGTTATCTGACTCTGGAAGAGAAAATTTTAATTTTTTTAAATTTTCCCAGGTGGTGTGCAGCTTCTCAGTTCAAACTAGTGGGCATGTGCACTGGACTAAACTGGAAAGTTGTGCAGGTTTTCACTCTGTTTTCCACAGAAAACCGTGCAGGGCAGAGAAAAGTTGGAAAAAAATAAATTTAAGTCTTTTTATCTCAAAGAAACTAAAATTTTCTATACCCAACCACACTCAAAGAAGTCAAACCAAGAAATCTAGAATGTTAAACCAAACATAACCAAAGAAAACTAAACTTGTCTTCCCTAGTATGGTTGCCAAATTGTTTTGTGGATTAATCACTCTGGCGGGCAAGAGTGATCTCCCTAGTACTCCAACAAGTAACTAGAAACAAAGATCCATTGAATTCCTCTTCCTCTAAACTATTGTATTTTAGATTATTACAACTTTGAAATAAGGAGGTTATGCTCCTACCTTTCAACCGAGACATTCAATGTACCCTTTTGCCTTTCACTCCAAAGAAATTCTTCAATGCTGAGAAGAACCTGCAATCACATATAATGCAAAGGATCAAATCACCTACAATATATAATAATCATAAATACTAGTCTAACTTTGTGGTCAAGGAGTTTAATTAGTGGCATCATTTCCAATAATTCAGAAACAAGACAATGAGAAAAAGAGATCCATATGTATTATCATAAATTAAAAAGAGCAATCTTACAACCTGAGCCTTGATGCTATACAGATTACTCTCATGTGTCTGCGCAATCATTTCCTTCGGTTTGATAAGCCTTCCTCTCTAGAATGACCAGCATGAAGTCATAAGCACAAAGGTGTGACCTTTAATTTGCAAACAACAACTTACTAGTTCAGAATCTATGAACTCTCTCTAGCTTAGAATCTATACAATCAGTCTCTACCCTTCAACCTGAAACTTCAGCTCAATTTATAGAGAGATTGAGGTAGTTTCAGATCCATGAAGGGATTTGGGTTCCTTAGCATTACATCAAAAGTACACACAGTATGGGTGCATCCATCTGTCATAAGAAGTCTATTGTATCATGAATACATAACTGCTCGCAGCCTGGATGGTGGAAACTAGATCCAATGTCTTGATTTTCGCTTCTCGAACTAGTACGAATCTATCCATGTGATTGATTGTGTCAAAGTCGAACATGGTAGAAACCACTTGATTACCGATCAATGATGAGAACTGTTAACAAGTGTGAGAGAAACCACCAATAATGACAATGGCTCTCAAAGTACTTCAGCACAATCTATGAAGTGTGAATGAATGATTTGCAGTCGAACACTCATAGAATCATTCGATCGAGTCAATCATGAAAACATATCATCGAAGGCAAGAAACCTACCGTTAGGGCATGCAGATTCCAAGTTACTGATAGGATTCTAAATTGGCTTTCTAGATAATGAGCTAATGTCGATAGAAAGTGATCCATTGCAGGAAAGCCTACGACACGAAACCATTAGATCAAGTTTTGAAGAAATGTTTTTGCAAGGACTGACTCAGGGATGGTCAACGTGAATGAAGACAAATTTTTGCTATGAATGGTAAATTTAAAATTAAACTTTCTCTTGAACACATAACGACACTATAAATGGCTTGGCAGCATTTGACTCAAAGATAATACCCAAAAACCGGCTGAAGACTTTCAATGTGGTTTGATTACCTGTAAGACAAAAGGATTACCTAACCCAGGCACGAGTGTGACAAAGTGTCGTGTTCAAGAGAGACATGTTGCTTTCTAAAACAAGGATAACAAATGGATTCTTCTTCTCACTTTTTCCCCCACCATTACTAGCAAGTACCTCTTTATTTTTTTCAAGCTTGAGGAGGATAACATCTGCTTGTCGTGTAAGCTCATCCTTCGGACGACTCCATCTTAGTATTTTTAATGAACCCTAAGAAGGAGTCGTTCGGTCTCGTTGTATCGATAGATCCTGTATTGTTCAATTTTAACGAGTCCAGCATAGGATTAACTCGGTGTTTTTCAATTTTATGGAGTCAGAAGAAAAACATAAGTAAACTTTGTAGTGTTCTTTTTCATAAATTTAGTCTCTCAAAGATGAAAAAGGATAAAATAATATAGGAGAGAACTCTATTGACCATGCTTAGTCAACGTATACATTTTTCGTAAATAGTCTAGCTTAGTCCAAAAAAGGGGTAAAATTATACTGAATAGACGACTGTTCATTTACTTTAACGAGTTTGAATAGTCAAGTTTTTGGTGATCTTTTCATGTTTAGAGAGTCTGAAAAGGGCTTAAAAGAGGACTCCAGAGTTTCTCTTTTTCGTATTTTTTAAAAAGCCCGAAAAATTGATAAAATTCGACTCATTGTCAAAATGATTATTTTCAAACATAACCTGTTCCCTGCACAAAAACTCAAAAAAATACAATTATCTGCTCTCAAACATGAAAAACATCTTGAATTTTGAGTCTTAAAGTGAAAAGAAACAAAATAATATTATTTTATTAATTTAAAACTATAAAAAGAAGTCAAAACAAATCATTTTTATCTTTTATTTTTCAGAGCATAGAAGAAAGAGTTTTTTCCCTAACCCTTCCGGAGAAGATAT
The DNA here is from genome assembly GCA_034641835.2 of Pinus albicaulis. Lineage (NCBI taxonomy): Eukaryota > Viridiplantae > Streptophyta > Pinopsida > Pinales > Pinaceae > Pinus > Pinus albicaulis. The sequence goes on along the minus strand of CM076579.1, from coordinate 1,147,812,781 downwards.
CGGGAGAACCAATCAGCCATTTTAAGATCTGCCCAACTTGGACCTTTCAGACCTTGGATGTGCGAGGGAGGTCTAGGGGATGTGCCATTGGATTCAACAATTGATCCATACAAGTTCACAATTATTGGGGGATGGATGGGATACTGGGTGTGGACATCAGTGTCCCTGACCTTGGCACCCCTATTAAAATGCTTAACATTTACGGACCTTACCATAACAGGCCTATTTTTTGTAATAAGTTGATGGGATCCTCGATTATGAAGGTTGATCATATCATTTTGGCAGGTGAACTGAATTTTTCTATTGAACACGCGGAATCCTGGGGTCCCCAAGCCACGCCTAATCCCTTGTCTAGCTATTTTGAGCAACTTCTTGACAAGGATGATTTGAATGACCTAGATATGACTAAAAAAATTCCCACCTGGCACAACAAAAGGATAGGGGAAGCAGCACTAGCTCGTAGGCTGGACCGGTTTCTGATATCATCTAAGTTAGCGGATTGTGTGGATAGGGCTAGGAAATGGGTGGGTATGGGTGGCATCTCGGATTATTCACCCATTTACCTTAAGTTCCTTGGCGACAACATCAAACCCCGCTCTCCTTTCAAGTTCAATTTTACATGGCTTGTTGACCCTGACTTCCAGAAGATTGAATTGGAGTCCCGGAATCATTGTCAATGGGAGAATAATACTCATTGAGCAATATCCATTGCCAATAATCTTTCCAGGATCAAGGAGAAGACTATCAAGTGGAAAAGGGAGAAAAGGATTTTTTATGAGGAAGAGTTGAGGAGGGTCGAAAGGGAGATAGCACTTATGAATAACGAAAACGATATGGGTTAATCCTATTTGGAGGATAAGGAAAATATTGCACATTTGGAAATGGAAAGAATCAAAATCCTAAGACAAAAAAGAGGAAACTTGGACACTTAAGAGCAGGGCTATCTGGCTCGAGGCGGGTGATAGAAACACCAAGTTTTTTTAGCAATGTGCAAAAGGAAGAAAGAGCATCAATACCATCTGGGAAATCAGTGATCGAGATGGTAGGGTGGAAAAGACTCATCAACAACTTTCGTATATGGGAATTCAACATTTCTCGCATATCTACAGAGATCCAAGGGTTGCCAACATACCTGAGATACTCAACATTTCCAGGAATATGCCTAGGTATGTGGAGGATGAGGACACTAAAAATATCAATGTTGAAGTGACCTTAGGAGATATTGAAGTTTTCCTAAAGTGGTTCAAAAAAGACAAGATTCCTGGTTGGGATGGTTGGCCTATAGAATTATATCTATAATTATTTGACATAATTGGTAAGGAGCTCCTGATGGCCACTGAGGATTGCAGAGTATCAGACAGAATGTATGATAGTTTCAATGCCACCTTCATTGCTCTTATCCCCAAGGTTGAAAAGCCTCTTACTTTTAGTGAATATCGACCCATCTCCTTATGCAACTGCCTATACAAAATAATTTCCAAAATCATTGCTAATCGCATTAAGCCTATCTTGTCCTGCAACATCTCTAAGGAGAAATTTGCTTTCCTTCACAAAAGGCAGATTCACGAGGCTATAGGCACAGCACAAGAAGCCCTTCACTCTATCAAACTCAAAAGTCTCAAATGCACCATTCTCAAGATTGATTTCGCCAAAGCCTTTGACTACTCTTGTTGGACCTACCTCCATCTTATCCTCACTAATATTAGCTTCCCCCACCCTTTCATTAATTGGATCATGTGATGTATTACAAATGCATCGTTCAACATCCTCATCAATGGGGCGGAATTTGATTTTTTCCATGCAGGTCGTGGCCTCAGGCAAGGATTTCCTTTATCCCCTCTACTTTTCCTCCTGATAATGGAGGGGCTAAAAAATCTTATAGCCTGTGATATGGTTGAAGGGAATATCCTTGATGTCAAAATTACTGAATCTATTCATTTGACACATTTACTATTTGTTGATGATGTTCTCATATTTCTCAATGGCTCACTCTGTGACTCCAACTGCTTCAAGAATATTTTTCCTACCTTTTTTATGGCCATTGGAATGCTGCCCAATCATAGCAAATCCACCATTATGATGAAAAGATGCTCAAACCATGAGAATAGACATGCTCTCCAACTATTTCTATTTCAACACATGAATATTTCGGACGGTCTCAAATACCTTGGGTTCAGAATCAAGCCCAATGACTATAGAATCACGAATTGGAATTGGATCATTGCAAAAGTTGAAAAAAGAATCAATATATGGGAAAAAAATGGCTCTTTAGGGCAGGGCTCCTTGTTCTCATTAAGTCGGTCCTGGAGGCGATCCCGGTGTACTAGATGGCTCTTGCTTGGATTCCCAAAGGTGTTACTAATAGAATTTAGCAAATCTGTCGGCACTTCCTCTTGCATGGAAATAAGGATGGTAACACTTTTGCTTGGGTTAACTGGGACAAAATAGCTAAGCCCAAGAACTGGGGTGGTTGGGGACTTAAGGATTTAAATATCTTTGCTACTGCTCTAGCAGCCAAGATGGGTTGGAAACTTTTGACTTCTAATAGCTTTTGGTAGGAGGTGACATATACAAAATATATTTCTCAAATTTCCATCCTTGATTGGATAAGAGGACCCATCAGACACAGGACTAGTTCATCTATTGTTTGGCGTGCAATATCAAAATCAATAGCATTCATCAAAAGCGGCCTAGCTTGGTGCATTGGTTTCGGAACACAGGTTCGGATTGGATTGGATGCCTGGTCTAGTTGTGGGCGAGAACATATTCTCCCCATGGACCTCAGATAACTCCTCTCGGACTCTAGGATTACATAGCTTAGTCAAGTTCCAAATGAGGACTATTCAAATTGGCAAAATCAAGCTTGGAAAACCCCACAAGCCTTGAATATTCTGGAGTATGGGTGGAGGGCATGGAACAGATATGTCATGGCTCTTAGGACATCACATATCAAAATTTCGGAAGGAGAGGATGAGTTGATTTGGGCTATATCCTCAAAAAAAAAATTACACTCCCAAATATGGCTACTCTGATTTAATTTCAGCTCAAGAACCACATGAACAAGCCTGGTGGTGGAGATATCTCTGGAATTTAAAGGCTCCCCCAAAGGCCCGGCTATTCATTTGGTGCCTGCTCACCAATTGTGCACCTACAGAGGACAATCTAACAAAGAGATATTTTCATGGCCCATCCAAATGTGCCTTATGTAAAGAATAGGGTGAGGACATCGACCACCTTTTCCTCAACTTCCCCATGACAGGAAACATTTGGCAGTCGATTACTCTGGACTTAGGCATCTCATACAACTGGATTGGGGAGTCAATTTCTTTGGCCTGGCATAAATGGTGGCACTCTGGAGCAACAACAAAAGAGCACAACCTACTACTCATGGTATCTTGGGGTATTTGGTTGGCCTATAACCATATCATGTTCCAAAATGCCACAATCTGCTGGCGTACCATTTGAAAATCTATTGTTTCCCTATATCATTTAATACTTGAAGAGGTTTCATCGAAGCATGACAGAATCATTGTACCTAAAAATATTGACAAAACATACCCGTGGGCATACTTTGATGGCATTGTTGGTATTGATGGTTGTGGTGGGGGGTTGTTTTGTATCTCACTGACTCACACTTTTACAATCTCAAGATGGGATTAGGTCTAGGCACAAACAATTACTCGAAGCTCAACAGCCTCAGAGTTCTCCTTATCTTTGCCCTCGAAAAAATATGCAACAGGATACACATATTTGGGGACTCAAATATTATTATAAGGTGGTTCAATAATAATGCAATATATCACGTGCACACACTCAAGAGTTTATTGGATGAATTTTTGGCACTAAAATCACATTTTGACACCATTATTGTCACCCATATTTACAGGAAAAGGAACCAGACCGTTGACAATATATCCAAAGAAGTCGTGCACCAAACATGGGGGCAATGGAGTATCATTGAGTATCTGGAAATATATCAGCATTACCACAGACCATTTATCGAGGATCTTGGGCTATTGGAGCCCGTCTGATTAGAGGATTTCAAACTCACAAGCTTTCTACTTTTTGTCTATTTATTTTTGTTGATACATATGTCTATGTGGACTCGCAAGTACATTGTAATTTTTTTCTTTACTTTGTTGAATCGTCGTAGAATTGATGCTTAATAGTATGGTCAGTATACAAAATTTGCATGATGCAATCTGCAGTTAATACAACATGTAATTTTCCTTACAATAAATGAAAATTGCAAATTTTTCCTTGGAAAAATAAAAATATATATATAATTTCATTAGTAATATAATATTATTAATTAATAATATCATTACTAATTAAAAGATATTATCAATAATTAATCCATTCATCATATTAAATATTAGTAATAACAATTAATAATATTATTAATTAATTAATTAACAAACAATAATTAGTCAAGTATAAATATTGTTTTTTTATAATTTATATTAATTATTGTGAATAATGATAATATTAACATAAATAAATATATAATTTAACAGGGCCTTGAATAGACGGTAATCTGGTGTTTTTTTAAGGCACTCATTGATGTGAAGTCACTCGTTCAATTCCCCGCACCGATCGTGGTGATATATTCGACATGATGAGCATGTAGTCCTACCGAGCTTACAAAAAAAATATTGTTAATTTAATAATAAATTGTCGAATTGTCTATAATGCGAGTTTTTGAAAAGTTATGTTAGATCTAAGACTTTTGTGATCCATAATTTAGAAAATTGTCTTTCGGATTAATCACATCATTAGGATTTGGTCAACATTTCGAACCAACTAATGTGGTTCATCCTCAGGACAAGGTGAAAAGGATAATCGATCTTATTGAATAAATAATGTGGATGCATCATTGCCCGGATATAGCTGTTGAAAACTAGTCATTATTAGTAATTAGTTATTTGTTAGTGAATAATATCAACTTATTATCTGTTAAGACCTTTTAATAAGAGGGTGTTTAATGATTAATATAGAAATTATTAATAAAATGTCAATTAAATGGTTAAAATTTTTATAAATAATATAATAGGGTAATACAAGAATTTAATAATAAATATTTAAATAAAAAGGGGGTTAAAAGAAATTATTTTTAATAAAAGTTTAAATTTTATTATATAATATTATTATAATTTCTATATAAAGAAATTACAACTAAAATAAAAATAAAAGGAAGGTCCAAGACCCATAAAAAGACAAAGAAAATTAAAGGAAAAGATAAAAGGAAAAAATTTCTAAAAATATTAAAATATTAAAAACAAGGATCACGAACAAAAGCAAAAAATAAAAATAAAAATCAAGACCAAAGTTTTCCGATCTAATTTCGCTAAAATCCAACAGGAATTCATTGAAATTACAAGGTTGATGGGTAAACTATGCACAATCGAAGTGTTCTAGGCATTTTTCAGGGTGTTGAATCCATATATGTAGTCAAAAACCCAATTTTAATAACATAAATCAAGTTTTCACCTCAAATTTTTCCACCAGATTCTAGCCAAAAAATCCATCGGAAACTTGAAAAAGTCGCATTAAAGACAACTCCATAAATTATTAATATAATTAATAAATATTATTAACATTAATTTATAAATTATTATTATTTATCAAAATTTATAAATATTGTATCTTTTTAATTTATATTATTATTATTTTTTAAAAATTATAAATATTATTTATTTTAATTTATATTAATTATTATCAATTAATTAAATTCAAGGATTAATATTATTAATCCTATGAATAAGATTATACGCTAGGAATATGAACCCTTAGATTAACAAACCTAAGGGATTGATATTATAAACCCAAGGGAATAGTAAACTTAATGGATTATACTAAAAACCCAAGGGATTATAAACCCAATGGAATAATATTAAATCACAAGATTAATATTTTAAACCCAAGGTATAAACCCTAAGATAAATATTATAAACCCTAAAATGATCATGGTTGACCATGGTTCTTTTTCATATTGAGATAATCTTTGTCACAATGTGACGTTGGACCATGGTTGACCATGGTCCACCATGATTGATTTTCATATCAATCCCTTGAGTTTATTAATCCAAGGGTTCATATTCCTACGGTATAATATTATTTATAAGGTTTATGATATTAATCATAAGGTTTAATATAAATAATGATTTTATACTCATAGTTGACCACAGTCAACCATGGTCCAATGTCACATTGTGAGAAAGATTGTCTCAATATGAAAATCAACTATGGTTAACCATGGTCCAACGTCACATTGTGATAAAGATATTCTCAATATGAAAATACACCATGGTTAACCATGTTTATTTTAGGGTTTATAGTGTTTATATGAGGGTCTACATACCAAGGTTTTATATTGTTAATCCCTTGGGTTTAATGTTATTCTATTGGTTTTTCAGTATTAATCCCTTGGGTTTATTATTCACTTTGGTTTATTACGTCGAAGGTGTTTTCTATTATGAGGTTCTATTTGGTGACACTATAGAGATTCGTCGTCTTCGACACAATCTCTCACACATGACACCTAATGTGCATTTAAGTTTTATTTGCAATCATAGTCCGTGTCCTCCTCATGATGTTTACTCTCATGTTTCTGCTTCTCCTCCCTGCTAAACATTGCAAGAGAAAAATTAATGCCAGAGACGAAATAGGGCCACCACTGAGCTGCTGCTCACCATTTTTCAGTCTCCACCTGAATCCTTCTCTGCCACCATTGTCGTTGCCGCCTCTGTTAGGATACCATCACGCAGGATTGTTGGTGTTGCCCCCTCCATTATTAAAGGCTTCTTTACCACAGGACTCAAGGAGCAGGGTTTCTGCACCACTGATGTTGCTGCCGCTGCCGCCGCCGCCGTCTGAAACGACTTCACATAACAAACCACTAGAAACAGCATCCACTGCCCCCGTGCTCTTGCTCGAGCACCCTAACGACGACGACAACGTCGATGTTGGACTAGGGCATTGGATATCAAGAACCGAAGTCGGCTCAATATCACCCACTTCTACTCCTCTGCCACGCCGAAGACTTACAGTTCAGCTTCTGGGCTTGAACCGGCGATGTCTTTGAGTGCAGAATTTGGTGATTCAACTGTGCCGACAAAAGGGAATTCCCTGAAGTCGTGCTTACTGATGCAGCGTGGCTGCAAAATTCAGAATATACACGCAGAACTATGGTTTTTTGGGCCCAAATAAACTCCAGCCTCAGTTTTCTAGCCCACACAACCCTGGCCAATCACAACGGATCACACACTTCACAAACTTTAAAACTTACCTCCCTGCAACTTCAAACTTTAACAATTTAATGATATATGTGATTTCCAATTCATAGTGAAGTCCTTTTTGCACGTCGCAAATTTTAGTGTTTAACAATAACCATGTCCCCTATCCTATGCGATCTGTCATGTGTTTCGCATCACATCGAAAATAAATTTTCGCGCAATGTCTTAAGGCTACACACTAAAATCTCTTATTTGCAAAGTCGCTCGTCGTGGATGTTGCGATGTTGCGGTGTGACATCGTCATCGCAACTTCGCATCGGCATATTTATTGTTTAGCATTAACGTTATTTTTTATATGTTGTGACATGCGATGTTTTAACTCCATCGCCCTCCCGCCGTTAGTGTAACGTTGTCAGCGTTCCCTTTTCACCCACGTGCAAATGCTAGTAAATACAATCTATTGGGTTTATTAATCAAAGATTTAATATTACTAGGGTGTAACATTGTTCATCATGGTTTATAATATAGATCCTTTGGTTTAATATAAATCCATCGGGTTTATAATCATGGTCAACCATATCACGGATGCGGGTGGTCTTCATGCTTAACAGATGGCAAGGATGGGCCGACGTGTGGGGTTCTACCACCGCCAACCTCCCTTGCGTCCTATGCAACATTCACTGCATTAATTTTGCTTCGTCCAGGGCATTAATGTGGCACACTCGTCCAGAACCGCGCTCAATCCTCAGAGATATGGCTTCTCCGAGACACTTCATACCTGAATTCCTGCCCCTTAACTCGTGATGTGCTTCTATGGTCTCTGAACAAAGCTCTAGGACCATCACAGGGCACAGGTGTCGGCTTTCTTGCTGTGTTAATCTTGCACCTGGATTGCACTATTCGCAAAGCTCCTTTTTCTCTCAGAGCTCTGGCTTTCGCCCTGTCTCTCTCCCTGTGGAGATTGATTCTCATCAGACTTTGGACCTCAGTCTTGGCGATCCCTGCCCTTCCAATTCTAACACTCCTCATCGAAATTCCATGCCGCGTTTGAGACACAGGATGCGAAGCCGGCATGGCTTGACCCGTGGTGGTCCCTCGCGTCGCCCTCCTCCCTCCTCGCCTAGCTCCTCCTCTCCGCCTTCTGATTCCATGAGGGGTCATTATCCTGAGACCCACAGTGGTAGGAGCCATCTGATGGGGCGATGGAATGCTATGTAGGCTAGAAATATTTCCAGTCTTCTCCCGAGTCAGCAGCATAGAGCTCACTTTCGCTTCCCTTGCTTGCTCAATATGCCTACTGTCACTGCAACCATTACCATTGACTTCAAAGAAGAGCCGCCTGATTCTACTGCTAAGCTTTCCGACTCTCCTCCGGTGCATTTGTCGCCCATTCGGCCATGTTATCCTCCTAATTCTGGTCAGAAGCGGATGCTCGCTGAGGGTGGTTCCTCGCAGGACCCCTTCGTGGCTACTATTGCGGGTGTTTTCAAAAAAGGTGATTCGTCTGTTCCGGTCAACGAGGATAAAGCGAATTCTTCTAAACAGGCTATTATGGAAGATGATGCTGCTGCGGAGGATGAGGATGACCACGACGCTCACGCTTGCCCTGTGGTCGAGTCGCCTCCCTCTTCTCAAGGTAATTAATGGCCTTCCTTCATTCAAAATTGTTTTTTGGCTGCTCTCTGTGCCAGGCACAGCTCTGGTGTTTGTCTGCTGACACAACTTAGATGGCTCTACTTCTACTGTCTTTTTGAATGTCGGTTTCCCCTTCGTGGGCGACAATTTACTATGTATAAGACTGTTCATGTTTACATTTCTGATGCCAAATGCTGTAGGTTGATATACTGTTCAGTCACTCGAGCCAGTTTCCTCTATGAGAGCGGCTTTTTTGTGCTTAGATTCCTATCTGTGATTCAGTATTGTAACCTTTTCTCGGCACTGTGTGTTGTTTTTTTGACAAACAATCATAGCTGTACCAGAATGCCCATATCTTGGGCCAGAATCTCTGAGGCCTCGGCCTCCATGTAATCATTTTTGTATATTAATAGATTAAACTTACTCAGAAAAAGAAAAAGAAAAAGAAAAATCATGGTCAACCATGGCCCAATGTGACAAATATTGTCTCAATATAAAAATCAACCATGGTTAACAATGGTCAACCATGGTCCAACGTCACATTGTGAAAAATATTGTCTCAATATCAAAATCAACAACCATCTTTATTTTATGGTTTATAGTTTTTATCTTAGGGATTATATACCTAGGGTTTATAATATTGATACCTCGGGTTTATATTTCCTAGGGTTTTTAGTATTAATCCTTTCGGTTTATAATATCAATTTGTTGAGTTTATTAATATAAGGGTTCATATTCCTAGGGTATAATGATTATAATATAAAATATTGTTACCATTATTTTATAAATACGATTATAATTATAACAATTATAATGAAAGTTTATAATTATTATTATTATATTATAATAATTATTATTATTATATTATAATAATAATTATTATTATATTATAATAATATAATAATATTAGCCCCGGATGCGGGTGGTATTTAGTCACTCAGATTTCCATGAGGCGGCCATGTGGCTCACCACATGGCGCGCCCATCCTTGGGATGCACAACACCATCAAAACTTGAGTGGGCTGGGCCTTAAATTCCCATGCGCCACTTTAAACTCTACGTACTCTGCGAGCTGGTTAATTACTCCTTCTCTCAGCCTGTTGCTCTATCTTCCTGCCCCGCCTCTGTCTTTCCAGCCCACCCTAACTGTCATCCCATCGCTCCTTCTGCTTCGGCCCTCATCTGCTCTGGTGCGAAGTCTTTGGGCTCTGCCTCTGCAGCGATGCCTCCGTCTTATCGAGCCTTCTACACACCGGCCAGAATCTCGTGTCGCCATCGACAGCCTAGTAGAAGAGTGGGGGGAAGGGGCCTCCCTTCGCGACCTCCCCTGCCCATGGCCTCCCCTCCGGACTTTAATTTCCCGGTCTCATGGGACCCTGCAGACTTGCATCCTCCCGCCCTTGCGCCTGTTATGCTCTTTGACCCCATGGCCCCTCCTTCTCCGCCTTCAGCTCCTCCCGCTGGACCCTCCTCCTCTCGTGGCAAGAAGTGTGCCCGCAAATTGACAATCTTAGAGGAGCCTCCCTTCCTTCCCCGTAAGCTCAAGGCACTCCCGGTGCAGCCTGCCTCCAACCCCTCTTCGAACGATAGTGACTTCAAGCTAGCCGAGGAGTTTCAGCTGCCAGGTCTCAGTCTTTCGGGTTCTATGAAGGGAAAGGAAGTCCTCCAAGCGATTAGTGCCATGAACATTTCAAATTCTTTGCAGGATAATGCTCCTCAGGACACTCCAGCGGAGCGACTCAAACTTCCGCCCTCCCCTCGTGAGCAGCATTAAGACAATGAATCACTGGATTACGGCTACATCTGTCGTATCCTTGAGGAGGACCCTCAAACCAGCATCGAGCATGAAAGCTCTCCTTAGCATGTCCTCATTGAGCTCCTTAGTTTGCATATTTTGGACACCTCTCTTATTTGTTCTTTCAGTTTCTTTTTGCACTATGTTAAAGGCTAGTTTCCCGCCAAGGGCAACCCGGTATATTTGGACTATTTTGGTCGGTTTCCCCACCAGGGGCGGTCTAGTTTTTACCAGCAATTTTTTGTACAATCCCTCAGTTATGGATTTCTCCATTTCTGAGGATGTGCCTTGTAAACTTTTCTTGACGACTTAGTAGAAATAGTATTACTTAGAAATATATATATATATATAGTAATATTATTTATAGATCAATACTATAATTAATATTAATATTGATAATAATAAATATATAAATATAATAGTAATACAATAATAATAATTATATTATTTAAAACATTATTATCATTATATTATAACTATGATAATAATTATAACAATTATAATGATAATTTATAATTATTATATGAGTTTTTCTGAGCCTCATGGTGGACCATGGTCAACTATGGTCCAATGTCGCATTGTGACAAAGATTGTCTCAATATGAAAATCAATCGTTGTCAACCATGCTCAATAATGATAAATGATCATTAATAACCATGGTCACATTGTGACAAATATTGTCTCATGGTCCAACGTCACATTGTGACAAACATGGTCATCCTTGGTTAACCATGGTCCAACGTCGCATTGTGACAAAGATTGTCAATATGGAAATCAAGCATGGTCAATGATGGTCAACCATGGTCCAACGTCGCATTGTGGAAAATATTCTCTCAATATGAAAATCAATCATGGTGAATCATAGTGAACCATGGTCTAACGTCGCATTGTGACAAAGATTGTCTCAAAATGAAAATCAACCATGGCCAACCATTATCAATCATGGTATACCATGGCCAGCCATGGTCAATAATAATGGTCACATTGCGATGATCATTGTCTCTTGGTAAAACGTCACATTATGACAACCATGGTCATCCATGGTCAGCCATGGTTGAACGTCACATTGTGACAAAGATTGTCTCAATATGAAAATCAACCATGGTTCAATGTTGCATTGTGACAAAGATTGTCTCAATATGAAAATCAATCATTGTCAACCATGGTCCAATGTCACATTACTACAAATATTGTGTCATTATAAAAATCAACCATGGTCAACGATGGTCAACCATGTTTATTTTAGGGTTTGTAACATTAAACCCTTGGGTTTAATATTATTCCCTTAGGTTTATAATCCCTTGGGTTTTTAGTATTAATCGCTTAATTTTATTAGTCCCTTGGGTTTATAATATTAATCCCTTGGGTTTATTGATCTAAGGGTTCATATTACTAAGGTATAATATATTTATAGGGTTTATAATATTATTCCTAAGATTTAATATACATCCCTTGGGTTTATAATCATGGTCAACCATGGTCCAACATCACATTGTGACAAATATTGTCTCAATTTGAAAATCAACCATCTTCAACCATCCTCAACCATGGTCATTCAAGCCAATCATGGTCCAACATCCCATCTTGACAAATATTGTCTCAATATAAAAATCAACCATGGTCAAATGTCGCATTGTGAAAAAGATTGTTTGAATATGAAAATTAATCATGGTCAACCAGGGTAAATCATGGTCAACCAGGGCCAATCATGGTCAATCATGGTTAATCATGGTTTATATGAAAATCAATCATGGTCAACCACGGTCCTATGTCACATTGTGACAAAAATTGTCTCGATATGAAAATCAACCATGGTCAACCATCATCAACCATGGTCAATCGTTATCAACCATGGAACAATGTAGCATTGTGACAAAGATTGTCTCAATATGAAAAACAAGCATGGTCAACCATGGTCCAACATTACATTTTGACAAATATTTTGTTAATATGAAAATCAACCATGGTCAATGATGGCCAACCATGACTATTTTAGGGTTTGTAATATTTATCTTTGGGTTTATATACCTTGGGTTTATAATATTAAATCTTCGGGTTTAATACTATTCCCTTGGTTTATAATCCCTTGGGTTTAATATTATTCCTTTGGTTTATAATCCCTTGGGTTTTTAGTAATAATCCTTTGTGTTTATTAGTTCCTTGAATTTATTGATATAAGGGTTTATATTCCTACGGTATAATATTATTTATAGGGTTTATAATCGTGGTCAACCATGGTCCAACGACACATTGTGATAAATATTGTCTTAATATGAAATTAAGCCATGTTCAACCATTGTCAACCATGGTCATTCATGGAAAACTATGGTCCAACGTCACTTTGTGACAAAGATTTCTCAATCTGAAAATCAACCATGTTCAATCATGGTAAACCATGGAAAATCATGGTTAAATGTCGCATCGTGACAAATATTGTCTCAATATGAAAATCAATCATGGTTACTCATGGTCAATATGAAAATCAACCATGGTCAATCATGGTCAACCATGGTCCAATGTCACATTGTGAGAAATATTGTCTCAATATTTTTCATATTGAGACAATCAACCATCATCAACCATGGTCAACCATGGCCAACCTTGGTCCATTGTCACAATGTCACATTACATTGTAATTTATTCAATCTCGCATTGTTAAATTACAAAACTTAGGTTTAATACAAGATTTATAATATCATGGTATTTTAATATTCATGTTTATAATATTAAAGTTTATTATTGGATTTGTAATTTGTAGTATTAGGGTTTATAATATTTTAATATTAGGGTTTAATATTAATCCCTTGGGTTTTGAATATTAATCCAGTGGGTTTACCAATCCCTTCAATTTATAATATTGATCCCTTATGTTTAAAATTATTCCCATCAGTTTATAATCCATTGAGCTTATAATATTAATCCCTTATGTTTATTAATTTATTGGATTTATAGTATTAATATCTTGGGTTTATAATATTAATCCTAAGGTTTATAATACTAATCTTAAGATTCAATGTTAATCCTAGTGTCTAATTTTATTCCCTTTGGGTTTATAATCCCTCGGGTTTTTAATATTATTCAAATGGGTTTATTAATCCATTGGGTTTCTAATATTGATCTTATGGTTTCTAATATCATTCATAGGGTTTATATTCCTAGGGTTTAATATTAATCCTATGGTTTATAATATTAATATTGAGGTTTCATATTAATCCCTTTAGTTTATAATCCCTTGATTTATAATACTTATTTCTTGGGTTTATTAATCTTAGAGTTTATGTTCCTGGAATTTAATATTAATTGTAGGGTTTAATGTTATTCCATTAGGTTTTTAATATTGATCCATTGGGTTTATTAATTGCTTAGGTTTATAATGTTAATCCTAAGGTTTATAATCTTAATCTTATGGCTTAATGTTTATTTTAGGGTTTATAATATTTACCTTAAGATTTATACCCCTTGGGTTTATAATATTATTTTCTTTTGTTTAATATTATTCCTGTGGGTTTATAATCCCTTGGGTTTATTAGTCATTTGTCTTTATGATATGTTAGGGTCCTATAATAATAGGATTCATAATTTTGAATTGACTATGATTAGTCTTGTAATATGTACATACTTTGCTTTCTGCAAATTGTTTTCCCATATTAAAAAAATTAAAAAATGTAAAGAGGGTAAAAGTCCTAAAAGAAAAATAAAAGGAATAAAAGAAAAATATCAAAAAGAATAAAAAATGAACCCCAACAAAAAAGAGATAAAAATAGATCATGAAAGTGATGCAAATTCAAATGCCACTACTTTTTACTTTTTACTTTTCTTTGCAAAATAAGATTGTGTGCAAATTGTCAAAAATGCCACAAACCATGAAGTTCAAACTGCTTAATCTTGATCTTTCATGTTTTAGATTTCATTGTTGATAGATAGAGAATAAACATCTATCCAAACTGTTTAATCTTTGCATATCAGTAGTTAGACAGAGAATAATAATGAGCTCAACAGTTTAATCTGAGCCCTTGGAAGTAATAAGATTAGAATTAGATAGTTTGTTGTTAAAAGAAAAATGGTAAGGGTTTGCAAGCTCAAATGCACCCAAAGAAATGAAAAAAAAAATGTTTGGGTAGCTGATGGGTAGGCAGAAGCAGTTTTCACAAGGCATGGATAGCAGAAAATTGGTTATTTCATATTACTAATTTCCTTTCAAAATCATTCCCCTTGTAAATTCCCCTTCATTTTAACCCTTTTCCTTACTTCACTCATTTTCCCTACAAAAAACCCCTTTTCCCTAGTTTAAAACACATTTTCCTTTGGAAAAGTAAAAATCTTTTTTATTAACTTCCTTTTTCATTTAAAAATCCCAAAAACCCCCTGGTCCTAAGTCTAAAATTAAATAAAATGTTTGGGCTCCAGCGCTAAATCATCTCTGACATTTTGTTTAAACATCAAAACTTAGTATATTTTATAAATTCCGCACATATTCATTTAACCCCGTGATTAACTTTAATATATTAGCTTCCCTTATATATATTAATCTTGCATTTAAATAATTCCCACATATATATATATATATATATATATATATATATATATATATATATATATATTCCCATCCCTTTATATTATATCTAATATAAAGTTTTATTATTAAACCCCGACCATACATATTAAACCATACATATTCCATTGCATAACTTAATACCCGTGCCCCACGCCTATCAAATCCTGATCAATCCCTGCTATTTGCCAACGTCGGATCTTAAATGATTAGATCCAATGGCCAGTACCCTTTATCGCATCCCCGATCATCCAAGCTTTAACCACATCCAAACCTTGCGAAATGAATGGTTTTAGGGTCCCCGCTCCTTGCAACATGTCAATATTCCATTCGATCGCATCCTCAGGAAATTTACCTCGTACCACCTTCGGCCGATGCGAAAACCACAAGTTGTATTCTCGTCCGTTGCAAAAACCACCTCCATTTGAATTAACCCCACGCATTAATGATTAACTACTATTATTCAAAAAACTCGTATTAGATGGCCCTTTTGTGTCTTTTACCATTATTTTCTGTTACAATTTCCGCATACGAAGCTCTCAAGGAATAGTAACTGTCAATCCTGTAATATTCCTAAAATTAGCATGCAGCTAATAAGAATATTAAATTTTGTTTCTTGCACTTAGTAGGTGAATAAATGGGGAAAGAGACCCATACTTATCTTGTTTTAGCATAAAATCCCTCTTGGTGTGAAAAGGGGATATCTTAGTGGTTGGATTTTGCACTTTCCATGTATGAACTGGAAAAGAATCATGTTTATTCAGTCAAGTTGACCAAGTCAACAGCGCAGTATGGAGGGGCAGCCTTGATAGAGGTACAATGCAGTTTTGGAGGGAAAGTGTTCATGTGGTGTTGGAAACCCTAATGGGTGGGACCCAAGGTGAGGAGGCTCACAAACTTTATGAGGAAGATAGTAGAATTTTGGGGGTTAGCTTGGATATTATTGATTTTGTCTGTTTAGACTATTTGGCATCCTCTTGTTGTTTAGCAAAGTTGCAGTGTTGTTTAGCACAAGGCATTCCTCCTTAGGGATTCCTTCTCCTACCTTGAGTGATCTCTTGGAGGAGCATTTTTCAGCAATTTTGCACATCTAGGCTTGAGGCCAAGCATCCTCCTTCAACTACAGCATTATTCTTGTAGCAGGAAACGCTGTGTTGCAGGGTGTTGCAGTGGGAAGGTCACAACACCCACTTTCTGAGCTTATCTTTCAGAGGAGGGAGCCTCCCTCTCTTTCCAAGATCTATACAGGAGGTTTCTGAGCATATTGGACATCTTGGCATGTGGCCCAAGTAGCTCCCAGCCTTTACAGCACAGTTCTCTGAGGAAACTGCGTCATTTTTCAGAGTGCTGCAGTAGCAGGGTTTGAACCCTTGCTTGTGAGCTTATTCCTTGGAGGAAGGGCCAACCCTTCTCCCGAAAACCTCTGTACTTCATTATTCTTCTGTTATTTGTATATTTCAGACATATTTATTCAGTGTTGTAGTAAAACTACGTTTTTCAGATCTAGATCTGCAAATCTGCATTTTTATACAGTGTACTCTCATGAAACCCTTGCCGGGTTGATCCTATTTTGTATAAAAAGGAAGAATTCTCCATTTTCTCAACCATTGGATGATTGTAATCTCTGGATCTAGTATTTCTCATTATTTTCTGCATAAACCCTCATAAAAATAACATTGTACTTGCTTCAGTTCTTCTGCATGAGTTAAGTTATGGGGTTCGGGCTTATTTGAATCATATTGACTTGGGGAGATCTGTTTATGTTGGCTAGAGTGATTTGTTTCAGCTCTAATTCTGTATGTGAGTTGTATATGATATACTCTAAGGGATCCAAGTCCCATTCCTCAAATATATAGCATTATTTTCTGAATACAGCCATTTTATGCCCTATACTGCTGCATTTCCCCACTTGGGAAGGAGTATGTAGGCCATATTCTTGTTGAAGTTCTTTCATATGCTGGTGAGATGTTCTTTTACATATAATGAGCTGATTCACATTGCCATGCTCATGATTTTTTCAAGCTCCAACTTTAGAATATCTTTAGATATTCTATTTGTTGTAGAAAATCCTTGTTTTGGGATATTACAGTGGTATCAAAGCTGCCATCTTGGCTCAGCCTGTGGATTTCATATTCAATCTAGAATATAAAGAAAAACAGGAGAACAAAATGATGGAGAGGATGAGATTACTCTCATCAATTTTCAGATCTAACAGGAAAGAAGAAAGATGCAATGAAACTCCAAGAGGGTTTCAAGAAGGACAACGTTGCAGTGAAACCTCTAGAAGGTTTCAAGAGGAAGAAGAAGATCCATGCACTTCCTATTCTCATAGAGGAAGTGGAGGGAAATAATACCACTCAGAACATGAGATCCTGAGTGGGTATTTGGCAGAGTACAAGTGCCAACCTAGGGCTTTCAAAGAGACCCTATATTTTCCTCAGTTTATCCAACTGAGAGAAGAAAGAAGGCCATGCAGTAAGAGGATGATAAGGGGCAATAGATTCCTATTGTATAACTTCGATGGATCACCCTTATGTACAGTAGAATCTTGGGTGATGAAGTTAGAAGCATTTTTCCTACTACATCCAGTAGTGGAAAAAGAGGTTGTGCAGATCTCAGTGCTGCACTTGGAGGCAAGGCAAGCTCTTGGTGGTTCAGCCATGTGAGTCATGCAAGAGTATCTACTTTTTCTGATTTCACTCAAAAGGTGATCAGAAGATTTGACAGTGAGAGATCAGAGAAGGAGGAGACCTCATCCCCATTTGAGGAGACCCTTATCAGCGTTGTCACATTCATGAGGGAGCAGCCATCCATATCTGCAGTTGGATCAGCCAACACACTGAAGAGAGGAACTCTTGCAGCCATACAAGATGTTCCCAATACTCACAAAGGTATGCATGTATTTCCATTTCTGATCATTTCAGAAAATCTTATGGAAAACCTTGGGAATTTTTCCTCACTTGGTCAAGGACCAAAACATACTGCTGGGGTGAAGCAACAAGTTTGCACTGTGCTGTGTGGCCTTGGTTTAAACAAAGAAGGGATGAACATTCATTCCATTGCACCCTTATTGAGTTGCATGCACCATGAGGAGTTAGGGTGTGAGATTTTGGAGTGCCTCATGAGTGTTGTGCCACTTTCTGATGATGCTTTACTTTCAGCACACTTGGATCCTATTGGATTCAAGAGGATCATTGATGAGAGTTCTTTCCTAAAATATCTCCAAGGGGTTACATCTCCACTTCTCATGAGGTGTAAGGAGAAAGATCTCCTTGGGGAGATTGGTAGTCTTCATTGGGAAGATACCAAGGGGAAAAATGATTGGAGGCATCCACACTTGGATGAATGGAGGTGGAGGGAGAGCAAGAGGCTGGTGAGCCACTCGCAGATCTATGACACAGGGCAGCAAGAAGAAAAGTTGCGTTGGCTACTCTTGAGAGAGTTTGGCCATCTTGAATCATATCCTTTTTCAAGAGGTATGTGGTGGATGGAGGAATGGCATGGCACCCATATGATGGAACAGCAGAAAACTTGTTTGTATGGGGCATCATACAAGACAACCATCATGATCTTACCCTATGGCTTGTATGAGGGAGAATTGAGGGAGCAACAAGAGTTTTTGTTGTTGTGGTTACACTTGGGAGAGTATGGGTAGAAATTTTCCCATACTTTTCATGATATTTACAAAGAGAAGGAAGGCACATTCAAGGTGTAAGGAGGCTACCCTTCAGCTTTGGAGGATTATGAGAGGCTTCCATGTAGGAAGGAGATCTTCTCACATAGCAGCAGGACGGTGGATGGCTTTGGCATATGGAATGTCAAAGGGAGGATTCATGGAGCCTTATTACTAAGGCCTACAACGATGTCACATGGGAGTATGTCCTTATTGATGGAGTGTTCCAAGGAGAGTATGTATCCCTTCTTCTTGCAAATTTTTATGAGGAGATTCTCATGGTAGAACTCATTCATGGACCTCACTTTCAGCCTACTCATTGTGTATGGTAAGAAATAAATTTCTGTACTTATTGATTACTCCATTGAGTATTTGTATCCTCTCACCATATATGAACAGTGCATTGCTCCACAAGGGAGCAAGAGTATTTTTGGGTTTCATGGTCACTTTAAGGCCAATATTTGTAATGCTAGTAGCCCATCTATACATGATTTTGGGCAAGTACATTTTTATTTTGATTATGTACAGCTGATATTCATTGTTTCTTACTACCCCATGGTGGAGGAGCAAACATGCACGGCTTATAACTCATTGAAAACCCACTTTCCACATGACATTCTCAAATAGCAGTTGGGGAACTGCGCAACATCCACTGGGAAAACCATTTGTACCATCCAAACTTACACATAACATTCAGCATTTTTCTGATTTGGATGCCATATGGTGATGATGTGCCATTCATCTTGTACGGAATGGTTTGGGTTGGCATGGCTCATGACTTTGGAGAGAGGGCCCTTGGAGACTCAATCTTCTTCTTGCCATTTTAGGGCAATCATGTTTCAGCCCAAGATCAGCATGCCCTCTACACTTATCATAAGTGGAGAGGTGGACAGTGTGAGATAGGCCCTCTTGCCTATCATGTTCATTTATCCAGCCCACCTACACTCTAGGAGCCAAAGGTGGAGGGTATTGTGCATGAGTTACCATGTTGGAGGGTAACTCATTTCATATGGATGATAGCTTGGGGGTGGAGGTTTCACTTGAGGATGGGAATTTCCCATGCATTTCAAACTCCATGCCTTGAGAGGACCTCTAGACAGCCCATAGTTGTCTCCTTGAGTATTTTACTTTGCATGATGATAGCCATTTGGGATGTATACCAAGTGCTAAATTGTATGCTTGGGAGAGACACTATGCAATTTCCATTGTTGAGACAACATATTCTTCTTTTGAGGAGCACATCATATGAGGATGCTACAAGAGGAGAGGAGGAGACTTTCCAGTTCTATCCTTGCAGTTGCTTGAGGACAAGCAACATTTGGGAGGGGAGGACTGTAATATTCCTAAAATTAGCATGCAGCTAAGAGGAATATTAAATTTTGTTTCTTGCACTTAGTGGGTGAATAAATGGGTAAAGAGACCCATACTTATCTTGTTTTAGCATAAAATCCCTCTTGGTATGAAAAGGGGATATCTTAGTGGCTGGATTTTTCACTTTCCATGTATGAACAGGAAAAGAATCATGTTGATTTAGTCAAGTTGACCAAGTCAACAGCATAGTATGGAGGGGAAGCCTTGATAGAGCTACAACGCAGTTTTGGAGGGAAAGTGTTCATGTGGTGTTGGAAACCCTAACAGGTGGGACCCAAGGTGAGGAGGCTCACAAACTTTATAAGGAGGAAGATAGCAGAGTTTTGGGGGTTAGCTTGGATATTATTGATTTTGTCTATTGAGACTATTTGGCTTCCTCTTGTTGTTCAGCAAAGTTGCAGTGTTGTTTAGCACAAGGCATTCCTGCTTAGGGATTCCTTCTCCTACCTTGAGTGATCTCTTGGAGGAGCATTTTTCAGCAATTTTCCACATCTAGGCTTGAGGCCAAGAATCCTCCTTCAGATACAGCGTTATTCTTGTAGCAAGAAATGTTGTGTTGCAGGGTGTTGCAGTGGGAAGGTCACAACACCCACTTTCTGAGCTTATCTTTCAGAGGAGGGAGCCTCCCTCTCTTTGCAAGATCTGTACAGGAGGTTTCTAAGCATATTGGACATCTTGGCATGTGGCCCAAGAAGCTCCCAGCCTTTACAGCGTAGTTCTTTGACGAAACTGCGTCATTTTCCAGATTGTTACAGTATCAGGGTTTGAACCCTTGCTTGTGAGCTTGTTCCTTGGAGGAAGGGCCAGCCCTTCTCCCAGAAAGCTCTGTACTTCATTCTTCTTCTGTTATTTGTATATTACAGCCATATTTATTCAGTGCTGCAGTACAAATGCATTTTTCAAATGGAGATCTGCTTTTTTATACAATATACTCTCATGAAACCCTTGCCGGATTGATCCTATTTTGTATAAAAAGGAATAATTCTCCATTTTCTCATCCATTGGATGATTGTAATCTCTAGATATAGTATTTCTCATTATTTTATACATAAGCCCTCATGAGATTAATCTCTAGATATAGTATTTCTCATTACTTGCTTCAGTTCTTTTGCATGATTTAAGCTATGGGGTTCGGGCTTATTTGAGTCATATTGACTTGGGGAGATCTGTTTATGTTGGCTAGAGTGATTTGTTTCGGCTCTAATTCTGTATGTGAGCTGTATATGATATACTCTAAGGGATCCAAGTCCCATTCCTCACATATATAGCATTATTTTCTGAAGACAACCATTTTATGCCCTATACTACTGCATTTCCCCACTTGGGAAGGAGTATGTAGGCCATATTCTTGCTGAAGTTATTTCATCTACTGGTGAGATGTTATTTTGCATCTAATGATCTGATTCACATTGCCATGCTCATGATTTTTTGAAGCTCCAACTTTAGAATATCTTTAGATATTCTATTTGTTGTAGAAAATCCCTATTTTGGGATATTACAAATCCCCTACAACCTCCTGTTGTGGATGCAGAGCATACCCCCTTAGCAGATAAAGATTTTAAAATTAGTGACCCTATCACTGAATTCAACCTTCTTGAGCTCCACTATTGGAGCCATGACAAATCCATTGACCAAGCTGATGATGTTTTCATTTGGGAGTCCAATTTTCCTAAGTATATTGTCCCATAGACCTTCCAGTGTCATGAGGTCATCAGAATTTGTCAATCTTGCTATTTCTCTGACAAAAGAGCCTTAATAACCCCTGGTAAAGAAATTTTGTTCACTATAACAGCTGAGTCAATTAACCAAATGCTGCAGATCCAACCTAGACCAGTTGAAACTCCTCTGTCTATTGAGGCCCTTACACAGTTATACCTGAATCTGGACTTCCCCAAGAGGTTCCAGATATTTCAAACATTCATTCCTTCATCTGTAGAGACTCCAAAAACAAATCCTCCTTATCCAGCAGCCATATTTTCTGAAAGAACCAGACATATCATTAGCATGTTGTCTTTTATTCTAGGTTGTTTCACAGATGAGCATGTTGATGCTTCAGTATTAGGTTTTTTGTTATTTTTTACACCTGGTCAGCCTCCTGCTACCATTTCCAATTTTTCTCAGTAACTTGCTTACACAATGCATGAACAACTTGTTAAAATGCCTGAAGAAGGTGTTTTCAAGTATTCATCAGTCATGTTTCATATGTTTCTATATGTCCAATCTAATAAATTTTCCTTCAACCTTCAGAAACTTGATGTTGAAGGTAATCCATAGTCATAAATATTTTGAACTTCCTTACTCGGGAAGGATTCAACACAATTCACATACACGGATTTCATTGACTCTTTCATCCATCCAATGGTCAAAATGATGAACATTAGCATTCAACCAAGAGTCAGTGAAGAAATTAAAAAGGTCCTGCAATTATCTGAACACAAAAGGACAGGATATTGGTAATTGTATCAAAACCACACAGAGATTAGGGTATATGGATCTAATATTCTTCCATATAAGTTGCCCAAATACCTCCCAATGAGGTTATTTGCACTTGAGTATATCAGGCAAATCCTTAATTATGATGCAATTAATTTCTTGGCAGCCAAAAAGAAGACACAATTTAAGATTAAGAATCAGGTTGGCCCTTTTATTTGCAACAGTAGAGATGTAGGTCCACAAGCATAAAAGTATTTGCATGAGTTTAAATTCAGTCAGAGTTTTCAATGGTACTATGATCCTTTAGGAGTAATAAGAAAATTGAGAGTTAAATGTAAATTAACTCCTTATGTACATGAGACAAGCCAGACATAGAGAAGTACTCTAATCAATCTGAATGGTTGGAGAAGACTTTTAAAGAGGCAGATAAGAAAGGTGATACTAGTCAAATCTTGCAGACTCCATCCCAAGAAGATAGGAACTCAAAAAGAATCAAAGAAGAAGGATCATACACTGCAGAAACTACAATTGAAACAAAATTTAAATTGATGTACAGGAAGAAGCCAAAATTAAATCCTGTAAATGAGGAAGTGGAAACAATTGAAGTAATTGACACAGATACAGTGGTGAAAGACAATGCTCCTCCTGCAGTTTCTGAAGAAACTCATTAGCCTTCAGTATCCAAAACTTAGATTATTCAGAAATAGCACAGTATTGAAGTATCTTCATCCAGCAAACCAACAAAGAAAGAGCAGGGTATAATGAAAAAATATAAATAAATCAAGCTAAGAAATGAAACATTAAAAGCTTATACATATAACCAATATTGGAAGTAATCACCTAGTGATAAGAGTAGGTTACTTTCTGCATTTGATTACAAGACCAGAAAGATGCAAATCACCTTCCTAAAGCCTACAGTAAAACATCCCAAATCATCATCTAATTATAAAAAGACATCATATGAAGTTCAAGCATCAGATCTTCATCCAATTGACCAAATAGAATTTCACAAACAAACTGGTGAAATGTTGTATTCTACAATGACAAATAAAGAAATGAGTGTACAGAAGCTCCAAAACACTCTTGGTAACATCAGAGATCAGCTCAAATTAGAAAGGCATCCTCACAGGTAAGGATAACAGAATAAAATCACTGGAAGATTTGATTATTGAAGTAGGATATGATCCAACAAATGTCAAAGTTGCAAATGAACTGATAAAGAAGAAAAATGCATACATTTTTGCATTAAAGATGCAACTAAAACTACCTCCTACTGAACATCCTCAGGCAAAGGAAGTATTACAGGATACAAACCAAAAATATGAGATGATGAATCCCATTCTTCAGTTAACTACCCAGTTAAAAGAAATGGAAAATGAAATGGATAAGCTAGTGCAGGAGAAAAAGGGAACATTAGAAGAAGTCCCTATCACTGTTATTCCTGTAGTCACAAATGTTGTCCCTTCCACATTAGAAATCATTGGCCCCTACAATTCCAATGGCTACAACACTTCTTGTCACATTAGCTACTACTTCGCAACAGGGTCATCTATAACAGCAGCACAACCTACAGATGAGGAAATTAAGTTAGTAAAAGCAATGCAGGAAATGTCTATTAAGACAAATGAAATCAACAAACTTAAAGAACAGCTAAAAAGTCTGGAGAATGAGAAGAAAATTGCTCAGATCATGCACAAGAATAAAGAAGAGAAAGCAAACAGGTTGACAGAGAAATTGAAGAAATTAGAGAAAGATTAAACTCTGAAAGAACCAATGGCACAATTCAACCAGCAGCTATGGGCCAATATCATTGAATATGTCAATGATATTTGGCCATCCATTCAGGTTACCTATGAACAAAAAGATTTAATCAAAGTAGCAGGTGAAACCATTCAAAAAATGAAAGAAGAACTTAGTAAGAAGCTAGAAGAGGTTAATGAAATCATCAAATTCCTTAATTCCAAGAATAAGCAGGAACTAGAGGAAATTGGAATTAGTGACAGGACAGATACAATTCTTGAAGTCAGGAAGGTAATTTCAAAGAGAAACTTAATGATACAGCTGGAAGAAAAATGTCAGAACATGGAGCTTAGAATAACTAGATTTATGATGAAGTTTGATACTTTGAGGCAAAAAGGCCTGCCAAATCCTCTGGTTATTCATGACAAATTGATGAAACAAGAGGATTATGATAAAAATTGAGATAATTAGCCAAGGATCAAGCTAACCTTCCTTCTTCACAAGGAATTCCAACAGGGAAAGTTCTCTAAAAGATTTTTGAAAATATTTTTTACCTGGAACACGAGGTAAAACACCTATCTATCAACAAGCCTACATTCTAAAAATATACAAAGGCAAATGAGATATCCAGAAGGATGATAATGATCAAATTACCAGAGGCAGAATTTTGGGAGAAATTGACTGATTTACTGTGAAAATAACAGCAGTAAAACAGGGCAGTAAAATGAAAAACATATCAGTCAAAGATAAAACAGAGCAGACAGTTTTACAGTTACAGAACAGTAGTAACAGTGAAAGTTAAAGCAGTAACAAAGCAGTTACTGTCAAAGAGTATCAGGTGAAAGTCACATATCTAAAGTCAAAACAGAGTTGAAAGTTAAAGATGCCAATGTGAAAGACACTCAACAGCAGAAATCATTGAGCAAACAACAAAGAGACAAATCAACAACAAATTAAAGACAGTAAACAGCAAATTCAATAAAAGCAGGGACATCTTACATTAGTTAGATAGTTGTCTCTATCTTCTTGCATGAAGATATTTATTTTTCCATGAATAATTCCTAAGTTTGTTTTAGGATATTTTGTAAGAGTTTTTGTATAAATACTTCACATTTCGAAGAATTTAGTGTGGATGAATTTCCAAACATTTCTATAGTTGTACTGAGCTGAAACCTAAGGGTTCTTTGTACCATTTTCAAGTCAGTAAACTGGATTGAGCAATAAAGAGATTATATTATAGGATTCATGTGTTGGGCCACTTCAGTGAAGTATTCTCAAATGTTCTTTGTTTTTATCTGAAGTTTTCACAATACTTATATGTTTTTCTAAATCTAAATGTATAATAGGAATGTTATTTCAGAATATGTTTAAAAGCACTTCGTTTTGAACTGTTGTGTCACTTTCATGTTTTCTACTGATATACAGATTAAGGAATTCTTAATTGCTCCCTACTTTCGATTCACGTATGTCTTTTCACTCATTATCTGGATCTAAGAACCCTTAATTGCTCTCTCATCCCAATTGAAACCATTTTCATCATCATCCTAAGGATCTGAAGTAACTCGGCTACCTTGCCCTGTGAACACTTCCCTTTAGAACCTTGATTCTACTCTAACTTATTGACACCTTGACTCCAATTTCCCAATGGAATTCAAACCTACATCTATCCATCTGAACTAGTGATTCCACCACCAAACCAAATCCAAAATCAAAATCCCAAATTATCCTACATAACTAGCCTAAAATCAACAAAGATAAATCATTTAGAGAGAGCCCTCTCTGAGCATTAGGAAGGCTAGATCCTAAGACTTAAAAGTAGGTTTGTGGTTACCTCTAATATCTTTAAACCAAAATATACACAACCGTTCATAATTATTGGAGTGATAATATGATATCAATCCATTCAATTTATTAATTTAAGGGTCCATATTCCTAGGGTATAATATTATTCATAAGGTTTATAATATTAATCCTAAGGTTTAATTTAAATCTCTTAGGTTTATAATCCATTGGGTTTATTATACAAAATTCTTTGGTTTAGAATATTAATATCTTGGGTTTTCAATATTTATCCCTTTTGTTTTTTTAATATCAATCCCTTGGGTTTATAATTTGTAATATTAATCCCTTGGATTTATAATTTCTAATGTTAATCCCTAGGGTTTATATAATATTAATCTCTTGGGTTTATTAATCCCTTGGGTTTATAATATTAATTTGTTTGGTTCATTTATCCCTTTGGTTTAAATAGTTAGTTGGGTTCATTAATCGCTTGGATTTATGATATTAATCCATTGGGTTTTTAATCTCTGAGGTTTATAATATTAATCCCTTGGGTTTATAGTATCAATCCATTTGGTTTATAATATTTATCCTTTTATGAATAATAATCATAATTAATAATAATTAATAATTATTTATTTATAGTTAAAATGACCATGGTTTATAGCATCGTTATTTTTAGTTTATTAATCATTATTACAATTATTAATTATTAATTATTAATATTCTAATTTCTAATATAAATACTTATATTATTTATTTATTTATTAATTATTTATATTTATATTTATAGTATTTATTTTTTAGCTATTTAAGAGTACTAATAAATAATGATGATGATGATGATGATTAACGTCTCCTAAGACCAATGCAGCCTATCGGACCTCAAAAAAGAATTGTTTGAGTCTTCAAAATCTTGTTTCTATGATCAAAGAGAAGGGAAAGAAGCGCTCCAAGATCGCTATAGGTGGGTTGGCTTAATAGGTCAATAAGATTGGAAGTGTGGTACATGTTAGGGAATTAAGAGTGGATGTGAGTAAGAGTCAGACAATCTAAAAGGAAGTGTTTTTCATCTTCCACCTACTTAGTATCACAATCTGACAAATTCTATCGTTCCAGGGAGTCTTGGGAATAGACCACCACCCGGTCTCACTCTGAAGCTCATGAGAATTAGTTCTTATCCTAGCGATGTTCATTTTTTTCTTAGTGTTGGTCAGCATAGAGATATCATTTTGATTATCAAGGGTGGGGTTGATCACCTCCTTATAGTATCGAAGCTTCCTTTTACCCTTCAGCTCCTGATCCTCCCACAGCTTATCCTTAAACTTGGAGGTAATAGTATTCTTGACAATATATTTTCCTCCAATATTGAGCTCCTCCTTAATTCCCCAATGGTTCAGCCAAGATTGGGCATCCTTATACCACAAGAGCTTGAGGAGAATTTGGGGGTTTTGACTAAATTTAGAGGCAATCTTTGGGAATCTTTTGGATTCCATGTTTTAAAGCTTCTTCTTATACATCAGATATATAAACATAGTTGTACTTTCAATGGGGGACAAACCAACTTCGATCAAGAGGATGGGATAGGGAGTATTTCCCTTGATCTTTAGGTTGTAGGTTATGAATTATTTTTTAATCATCTCAATCTTCCTCCATGTCTCTCTAGATATACTGCAACCCTAAACTTCACAACCATATAAGACAACAAGGGTGACGAGAGTCTCAAAGAGGAACCTATTTTTACTCCAAACATAAAGATAGATCAACTTATAATTGCTTTCAAGCTCATAATAAGATTTCCAACCTCCAATAATCCTTTTCTCGATGCTATAATTCGAATTGAGTTGACGAGGGAAGTCAATGCCCAAATATTTATAAGAAAAAACTTGCTCTAATCACTAGTTATTATACACAAAACTACCATGGGTGATATTTTTGGATTTATTGATCATGAATTTGGTCTTGTTGGTATTAACCGTCATACTCATCTTGGAGCAGTAGACATGAAGAGTTTGAAGTTGATTTTCAAGGTCATCATGGATTTTTTCAAGGATAACGTAATCATTGGCATAGAGGAGAATAGTAATGAGAACACCAGCAAGCTTGATGCCCTTGCATCCCGTAGATTCTAGACACTCCTCAAGCTTATCGATGTATATGCCAAAAAGGGTTGGGGATATGGGACACCCTTACTTAACTTTGATATTGCATTTAATGTCTTTAGACCACCCCACATTGGCCTTAAGCTTGGCAGTGATGGTCTCGTAGAGACGGATCACAACAATCCTCATCTCAGAAGGGAACATGATCTCTTTGAGTCTCTCCCAAATCTTATCGTGAGGAACAGTGTCAAAATATTTTCGAAAGTCCACAAAACAACAGAAGGGATTGACTTTACTATTGCGACATTCCTCCACAATGATTTTGAGAGTGAAAAGATGGTCGATAGTTGAGCGATGTCTCCTAAAACCAACTTGTCCTTAATTAGCTCTTTTTCCCTGGCTATCAAAGCAAAGGCTAAGCTTATTTTCTAAAATGAATCTTGGACAGGATGTGGCTAATCATAATGGTCATGTAGTTATACGGAACACTATTGTCCCCATTTTTAAAGATAGGCACAATAAGGCTTTACGTCCAAGGCTGAGGGAAGCCATGTGTTACAGCCAAATTGAGAAGCTTGTGGAGATGAGGAATGAGGATATATCTTCTCATTTTAAGGATCTCAGCTTGGTATCCTTCAATATCTTTAGCTTTCCCATAAGCGAGCTTATTAGTACTAGACTCGACATCTTCTAGAGAAAAATTCCTCAATTGGAGTGATTAAGGTGGTTCCCATAGTGTCTGAAGAGTCATACAACTTCTTAAGATAGTTGTCCCAGTTTTTTAAGGGGATAGAACAATTCTCTTTGGTTTTACGAACAAGCACACTACGCCAAAATTGTATGGGTGTGACTTTAGAAAGGTGGAGAAGATAATCTAGTCTTTTATTAATATATGACCTTTTCTTCCTCTTGATGAGATTTTTGTATATATTGATATTATGAAGCTTAATGATTTAATTAGGAGCATCTCTCATCACTTTCCTGGAAATGTTACAATCTTTGTCATACCATGGATTGGAGGTTCTATTAGTCTACTTAAATGAAGTCTCATTAGAGAACTTTATAATGGTATTGAAAGGATAGTAGTGAAATGGTAATAAATTTGATCGATGTTGTTATTATAAGTCTTGGATCCTAAATCCCTCTTTAAATCCCTTAAGAAGAGGTCAGCTTTACTTCTATCGAAGTGAAAGTGTCTTTTAGTTTCATTGGTATCCTGCATGTGGCCGATATACATAGAAATATTGTTGGATAGAGATATAGGTTTGTGGTCAGATTCAAGCTCGAATCCATTAAGTAGCTCAAATTTTTTAATACTGTTGAGGACGGGGGTGTCGGAAATCACATAATCAATGAAACTGCTACCCAACCCATGAAAAAAGGTCATCTGACCAGAGAGGAGCCACTTGTTGATACCACTACAAATGATTAGTTCTTGTGAACTGCAATGATTGAGGAGCTCGTTGCCAATTAAGTTCACGATTATGTCTTCAAATTTTCTCTTGAATTTATTAGCTAAGTTATTATCTTCATCAAGTCACAAGGGGTTAGGGTTAGGGTTGTTACTTAATGTAATGGTTTGGCTAGTAGCAGTTCTAGCATTAAAGTCCTCAAGCAAAAGAATATTACCTTCATTCCTCAGGTTGAAGATGTATTTGTCTAAAGTATTGAAAGGACAATTCTTATTCAGGTTGTTCTTCTTATAGGAGTTAGAGTTGATAGGAGCGAAATAGGAGATGGAAAGAAAGATCCTATTGGTGGTAGAATCAGAGATTTTGATCCAAATGTATCGATTGAAGGGGTCGATTTTATGAAGTGGGATGTGAGAGTAAACAATTTTCCTTATATAGTAGGCTATACTTTCAAAGCCCCTCTAAGAGGATTTCTTATTCCAAACAAACCAAAGAGTGAAACCGTCAAGGTGAGGGACCCTAGATTCATCATACTCCCAAGTTTAAACTAAGGGAATAATATCAATATCACTTGGGATCCAACCTAACATTGGACCTTTACACCATATAAAGACACGGCACTTCCAGAAGAGGATCTGGAGTGATGAAAGTCCCTATTTATCACTCGTGCTTGAGACTTTATCTCTAATAATAACTTTCCTATTCCTAATGATTACCCATTTCCCTGCCTTTATTGCCTCCTTGACCTTTTGGACTTCTTTCCTCAGTTCAAATTGGTCCTATGGAATGAGATATTCATTTACAAAGATTCTTGTTCCTTTTAGGCTTGGGGATTTCCTGAGTAAATCCAATTTATCTTCATTACAACTTACCTTCACACAGATGAGTTTTTGTTTATGCTCAAGTATCTTTCCGACCCTTATTGCTTCCATGAGATAAGTTTTTTCAACTTGATATTTTGTTTTTAATTGTTCTTTAACAACTTCTAATGCGTTTTCAATGTTTTTCTCTTCAATACCCACAATTATAAGATTTAAGGCTCTTTTGTGGCGCTCATGGTCGAGTACAATTAGTTTATTATTTCCCTCTTTGATGGGTTTAATATCTAAGTTATTTTATGTGTTATGTAGGGCTGAGTTATTATGTAGTTGTTCTTTTATATTTTTAATATCGCTTTTCAAGGTGTCATTTTCTTTATCCATTGCTTGTTTAGTATGTTCTGTTTCTTGGATTTTACCTTTCATTTCTTGAAGTTCAATTTCCAGTGTGATTATTTTATTTTCTAATGATTTGTGGTTGTTGTCAAGCATGGTAGTTAGTTCTAGTTTAAAATGGTTTTCTCTTTCTTCTCTTTGTTTTTCTAAAGATTCAATGTACTCATAAATACTCTCTAATGTAATTTTATTTGGTCTACCTTTATTAGAGAGGGGATTAGAAAAATGAGGGGAAGTATTCATAGTGTAATAAAACAAAACTTAACAAGAGGAGGGTAAGTAGGAGCGTGTGCACCTGTAAAGCAGAACCAATGTGAGGTTGTCACTGCACCTTAGAGGTTTTTGGAATCCAATAAATAAGGTCACTCACAGAGATATGTAGAGTGCATTACAGATATTATTTGGACCCTATGAGAAATATTTCTAAGCAACCCTTCATATGACTTTTACCAAATCGTACTCGCTCGTCGGAAATCAGATTGGAAATCCTCATAGTGTCTAATCCGCAGGATTAACAATCGAGCCAATACTTTGACTCCAACCCCAATGTTTCGTTGGATTCCTCAAAACAGACCTGAAATTTGGTTATTTTGACTTGATCCCTTCCTCACGAAGAATACAGGACCACACCGGAGAATACACTACAAGTTTGGATAAACAAAGATAATCAAATGCACCAGAGAATACATGACCGCACCACGACACTTACACCATATTACTAAAGCTTGAGATAAGAGTTGTGACTATATTGGAGGTGAGACCATGTATTGTAGTTTTAGGACAAAGAATATAGGACTGCACATACATTCAGATCAACAGAGTAATTAAATGCACCTCGACCGCAGAGATAATTTGAGCTATTTTTTATTTCTTTACCGAATCCAAGAATACACCACGGGACCGCACTAGAGAATGCATGACATTTTTTTGTCAACATAGTTGTGATTGTATTGGAGGCGAGACCATATATTGCAGTGTTGGGACTACTACGTCGAGGGATCACATATGACTGAGCTGAGATAATCATGACAAGTTCGGATTACATACGACTAAGTTGAGATAATCACCACACAACCGTACCAGAGAATACAGGACCGCACCCAGGTTCAGATCAACAGAGATAATTAAATGCATCGCAAAGGTATTGTTTGTGTGTCTCACCACAGAGGTCCTCTTCGGAATTTAGATTGGAAATCCTCGCAACATCTAATCCGCAGTATTAACAATCGAGCCAATAATTTGATAATAATAATATATAATTATTAATATTAATATTAATAAATAAATAATAATAATAGTAAATAGAATGATAATATATAAGTTATAAATAATAATAAAATTATTAATATTATTATTAATAAATAAATAATAATAAATTTGGTTGATATAAGCTTATCGACGTTTATCAACTATGTTTATTAATGTAGTTGTGCTAAACAATATGGAATCTCCCAACACTTTAATTTTTTCAATCTTTAAGCTTGAGGCTATTATGAAACCCTCGAAAAGGTCATAAGCGTTGGCCTTAGAAAAAGTGCCAAGACTCCATTTATATGTTGATTCAATAGTTCCCTTGCACCCAAAAATTCCCCCTCCTACACCTACCTCCTCAATTAATCAGAAATTTGCTGCAAATCATTTTCCTTATTTATTCAATATTACTATTCCTTTAAATAATTGGTACATAGAGTTTCAGCACATCTTATGGGAGAGAGGTCGACATTCTTTAAATATGCAAGTTTAATAAATCAAATGTCATAATGTTTCTCACTCTTATGATACTTTTTGAAACTAAACGTCTTAGACTTCTTTATAATATTTTTTTACTACTTATTTTTACTCCAATTAAAACTAGCATTTGCACCGAGAGGTGCAAAGTAACGTCGGGAGTGGGGAATGTGGAAAACAATAATTAAGTGAAATATATGGAAATTTTAGTTTCCATATATATTTTAAAGAATGTAAAATATATTATGACTTGTGATCGGATTCCTAGGGAACCAAGGGAAATTAATCCCCAACCTTGACTTCAAAATAGATCTATGATTTTTATAAGAATAAAAAATACTGTAGAAAAAAAAAAAGGCAAAAATGATGGCCCTTCATTCCAATTATTGATATAATATCCCAACTCTCCACACACTGCTTTTTTTGTTGAAAATCCATACCAACTTGGTCATGTCACCATGAATTTTAAGTTTCTGAAACTTGTTATATATACCATATAGATATGTTTGTATATGGTCACACATAGTCTCGTGATTTCTATGAAGTCTAAACTCCATTGTGCTTTTGGTTTTGCTGGAGAGCACTTGAGCGATGGATGAAATTAGTGGTTTATGGTATTATTTAATGATTTTCATGAAATTATAGTTGGTTTTAAAGGTCATTAATTTGACAAGAAAGGGCACAGACAAGCTGCCTCTAAGGCCTCCTGAATGACCCATCGTTGGAAATCTCCTCCAGCTCGGGGGAAGCCCAACGATCTCTGTACCGCCTTGCTGCAAAATACGGTCCTCTGATGACCCTTCATCTCAGAATCAGAACCATAGTTGTGGTTTCATCTCTCGCCATGGCCAAGAAAGTCTTGAAAAGTCATGACCAAGTCTTTTCCGGACGCATCGTCATAGAAGCCTTGCAACATCTCAAGGGTCTGATGGCGGTTCCGAACTCCAAGGACTGCGACCAAGTTTGCATGTGGGATGCTTAATAAAATATATGCAAGGAGGGGTCAGCCATCTACCAAGTCAAGTCGATGATATAGCAACTCGAACGTTCAAGGATTTGCACAATAATACCAAAAATTCTCTAGAGATTGTGGATCTTCCCATACATCTATCCAAACTCCAAATACTTAAAATAGACGTCGCCCACCATGATGAAGAGGCATGGCCGAGGGATGAACTTAATAAGATCTATGTAGAAGACATACCATTCAATAATTTTGTTGAATAAGACACAGACTTCCAGGTTGTTGCTTCACTTCTCTCAAAAAATATGATGCTATGGTTAATGCAGATAATTTCTTGTTTCAGCCTATCATTGAGTAGAACGATGAAATCACCATGAGACACTTCCACGTGCTGCAACAACACACTACTACATGTGATGGTCAATACAACTACAGCTGGTGAACGCACTGTTGTGAACTTATGTGCACCCATAATTGTTGCATGTACAAAACAAAAACACTGAATGATTTGGAGTATGAAACATGTTTGTTCTGTCTTAGAGTACATAGAGCTATATTATATGGTGCATGTTAGGGTATTGTAGAACAGTTTACAAAATAGTGGAGATATTTTTTTTACGTTAGTTGATGTGTTAATTCGTTTTTTTGTGAAATAAATATTACTCGAAGATGGTGGTTCGTGACTAACCTTATGAATCTGGTTCTGTGACTTTTGTTGTCTCAAACTGGAGGCCTTGTCTCAGAAGAAATCAGGTATTTTCCACCATTCAATCCATTTTTTTATGATTCTATAAAGGCAAAGGGGGTGAATATTGGGCACACTATGCTTCTTACAAGTCTGAAACTATTAGGAAACTTGATTTTTTCTCAAGATATGTTCGAACGAGACTCTCAAGCCGCTGAATAATTCAAAGAAACGGTCACCAAATTCATGGTAATTGGGGGAAAGCCAAACCTGGTTGACTACTTTCCTTTTCTGCGAATTTTGGACCCTAAGGGTGTGACCCACGGAATTCCATACAAACAGTGCTAATGCTGCGACTAGACTCCCACTCCACCTTTTGACTCCACAATGTCTTCCTCCTATAAACCCTTAGACTGCAATTCACAGGCATGTCAGGAAGCTCCTAATTCGAATTGTGGGGAAGATTCAGAATGTGGGGTGCAACTGCAGTATGGAGATCGCTCTGTGATGAAGGGTCCACTTTCTTCAAACGCGATCACTGTTGGCGCTCAATATCTTCCTAATTTCTCATTTGCTTGTGTGGAGTTTGTAAGCGGATCAGTTCAAAATCAACCGGGACTAATGGGACTAGGGCGCAGACCACTGTATTTTTTGAATCAGCCCACCGCAGAATTATATTTGGGCTGCTAGATCGATTTGTAGAGGCTCGCATCCAGAGTAGAAGAGAGGGCATAACTTCTGACAACGGTGGCAAGGCAAAAGACTTTCTGGACATTTTACTTGAATATAGAAGCGAGAGCGAAGAAACTTTCACTGAGAAAGATATTGTCCCCTTCCTCTCGCGTGTAGCAAATCCGTGGAGAAATCGCGGAGAAATCGCCAAGACAGTGGAGAAATCGTGGACGACTTAAATTCAGCCAATACTCGGTCTGCACATGTCAACATATAATTGGCTAGAAAGGTGATGAGGAAGCTTTCTAATTGGGTGGGATGAACAATGTTTGCCCACCCAATCTTATAAAAAGAACACCTCCAACATAATTAAACGTTTTTATAATATTTTTTTACCACTTATTTTTACTCCAATTTAAAATAAATAAATAAATTCAATGTTTTTTAAGTTCATAATCAAAATTACATTTAACATTATTCATTGCACAATATGTAAATTAAGAGAAATAATATTTATATAAGTTCCTTACCCAAATGATTTCAGTTTTTCCTTATAAAAGTTTGCTTATTTTTCATCCACTAAATATCAGAGCATATGTTAAGATAAAGAACAATATTATAAACCAACAAGATATAGAATATGTGCTAAGATAAAAACAATAAAATGAGCTCCTTACTCTAGTGTTATATTATAAATATTTTCCTAATGGCAACTATTTCATTTTATATGAAAATTTGAGCATCCAATGTGTGTTGTGATTGTTAAATATTCCTTTTTGTTTTTACCTTCGTACATAAAATCCAGTGATGTTCCCTTCATCGAGCACTCTTTTGTTTTTACTCTACGTTATGAGATAAAACTACTTATAAAACTAATTAAGTGAACCTCATAATATATAATAATAAGACAGAACAATAATATGAGATCCCAACACATGGATGTATTATCATAGTATATTTTTTTTCTAATATGCAATTATTGCATCCCATTTGAGAATTTTTAGAAGTTGTGTCCCCAATATTTGTTGTCGTTATCGAGCACCATTTTCTTTTATTTTTATTTTATTTTAAACATAAAATCATTTAATGCAACATTGTTTAAAGAGATCAATAATATTTGAGATTAATAATTAAAATATTAGTTATGAAGAGGGATTAATTTTGTGAGCGAAAATATTTTTAAAATGTATTTACATTGTGAAATTTCCGATGCTATTAATATTTGACAAAATCAAAGCCATATATATTTATACTAGTTTAGATTTATCTTAATTTTGAATTTATCAAAGCTGAGAGGTATCAATTCTCTTTTCATTTTAAAAGAGGTTTCTACCTCAAGAGATTTGATCTCTCTTGGCACTCAGTAGATCTTAATTAAGATGGATCTAGGTTGATTTAATTATAATTTTTTTTTAATTTTTTTTTTTACTTTTATATTTATTTTTATGTATTTTTAATGAGTCAAAATATTTTAATTAATAATTATGATGATGACAATGATGATTAACGTCCACTAAGACCAATGTGGTCTATCGAACCTGAAGAAAGTAAGAGATTAATTGTGACTCTTAAATATTTTATTTCTATGATCAAAAAGGAGGGAAAGAAGCACTCCAAGACCACAACAGTTTTGTTGACTTAACAAGTCAAGAAGGTTGGTAGTTTGGAAAATGTTTTGGAAATGAGAACAGATGTGAGTAAGAGTTGGGCAATCTAATAGAAAGTTTTTTTTCATCCTCAGCCCTCTTAGTATCACAAAGGTGACAAATTCTTTCATCCCAGGGTGTTTTAGGAATAAACCAACATCGCCCGATTTCACTATGAAGATCACGAGAATTAGTTCTTATCTTTGCAATATTCATTTTCTTCTTAGTACTGATCAACACAGAAATATAATTTTGGTTAGCAAGGGTGGGGTTGATCACCTTCTTATAATACCTTAGCTTCCTTTTTCCCTCAAACTCCTTATCATCCCACAATTTATCCTGAAATTTGGAGGCAATAGTATTTTTAATATTATCCTTATTCCCCAAGATGATATCTTCCTTTATCCCCTAGTGGTTGAGCCAAGACTATGAATCCTTATGCCATCTGCACTTGAAATAGAGGTGGGGGTTTTGGCTAGAGTTGGAAGCTATTTTGGGAAACCTCTTAGCTTCCATGTTGTAAACCTTCTTCTTATCCATCAAATAGATAAACATAGTCTTGCTTTCAATGGCGGGAAGGTTGTCTTCAATCAAGAAGATAAGATAGGGAGTATTTTCTTTAATCTTGACGTTGTAGGTTATAAATTGATTTTGAATCATCTCGATCTTCCTCCAAGACTCTCTAGCTATACCGCAACCCCAAACCTAACATCAATATAAAATAACAGGGGTGACGAGAGTCTCATAGAGAAACCTTTTTTTACTCCAAATCAGAGATCAACTGACTTACAATTGTTTTCAGGTTCATAATAAGATTTCCAGCCTCCAATAATCCTTTTCTCAATATTATAATTACATTTGAGATGATCATGAATGTCAACACATAAATATTTGTATGAAGAAACCCGATCCAAGTAATTGTTATCATAGATGAAATTATCATGGTTGATATTTTTGGTTTTAATTATCATGACTTTAGCCTTATTGGTATTAATCGTCAATACCCATATTAAAGAAGTAATCATGGAGGATCTTGAGTTGCTTGTCGAGATCATCATGGCTTCTGGCTAGAAGAGCAATATTGTCAACATAAAGGAGAAGAGTAATGACCATACCAACGAGCTCGGGGTTATTACATCCTATAGTTTCCAAACACTCTTCTAGCTTGTCGATGTAAATGCCAAAAACGGTAGGAGATAGGGAACACCCTTTCTTAACCCCAATATTGTGTTTAATTTCTTTATACCACCCCTCATTAGTCTTAATCTTGGTAACAACATTCTCAAAATGTAAAATCACAACAATCCTCGGCTCAGGAGTAACCATTATCTCTTCAAGCCTTTTCAATAACTTATCTCAAGGAACAATATTGAAATCTTTTCTAAAGTCAACAAAACAACAGAAGAGATCGATTTTACTATTGCGACACTCCTCGAAAATGATCCTAACAATGACAATATGATTGATAGTTGAGTGATGTCTCCTAAGACCGACTTACCCTTTATCTCTTTTACAAGGGCTTTCAAGCGAGAGCCTAATCTTCTTTTCCAAAATCAACCCATACAATTTGGCTAAAATGTGGCTAATCATAATGGTCCTATAGTTAGAGGAAATGTTTTTGTCCCCACTTTTAAAGATAAGCATAGTAAGGTTTACTTCCAAATCCTAGGAAAGTCATGTTTTACTGCCAAATTGATAAGTTTGAGGATAGAACTTCCTATTTTGAATATTTCAGTTTGGTATCCTTCAATATCCCTAGTTTTCCCTATTATGCAACCAATTCACAAAATAGAAGAAAAGATAGATCACCGACTTAAAAATTATCCTCTTCGAGGGGGAAACCTCCTTTACATTACATAAATGAACAATTATTGGATGATTCAAATGACTAAACTTCCTTTCTATATATAGGAGTCTAAGGGGTCACAATATAATCTGAGCCAACATAATATAAGGGCATAACAATAACAATAGTGGGCTTCTATGGGGCACAATAATAACAATATGGGGACTACATGGGCACAACAATAACAATAAGGGGGCTACATTAAAAATAACAATAAGGAGATACACTAGTATTATAGGGACCTAACATGACCCTCTCCTTCAAAAAAGTGTTGTCCTCAACGCTTAATAGTTATGGATGCTTCTGTATAAAATTATCATCCTCCCATGTGGAATATTCAACGAGTAAGTTCTTCCACTTGATGAGATACTCTGAAAATGATTGATTTCGTAGTCGTTGAGTTCTTGTTTCTATGACTGCTTCAGGTTCCAATATGATTTTTCCTTCCTCGTCAAGTTCTGGCAATATTGTTTAAATTGGGAGCTTGTCACCTATAACCTCCTTTAAGCATGAAACATGGAAAAATGGGTGCACTCGAGAAGATGCAGGACGCTCCAATTTGTATGCCATATTACCAATATTTTGCAACACCTTTTAAGGACCACAATACTTTGGGGATAATTTATTATTTTTCTTAGCTTGCTTTAGAGAAATTTGTTTGTATGGTTGTAGCCGTAAAAATACCCAGTCACCTACATAAAAAAATATTTCGTTGTGATGTTGATCTTGATGTTGTTTCATTCGATTTTGCGCCAAAGTGAGTGTTTGAAAATTTAAATGTCTTAAATTGATTACATAAATCATCGACCAGGGCTAGTAAACTAATGAAGTGTAAGTGTAATATATGTGCTAGGAATCCTAATTATTAAGTTAAATTAAATTATCAGTGCACATGATTGGGTTATTCGTTGAAATTGATTCTATGAAATCCACACAAATAATAAGGACCTTAGACTCAAATTATTCTCACACTCGCAAAGTGAAACTTAACTCATAAGACTCACACACACTACAAAAATTTTACAATCTGCTTTTAAAAGAAACTTGAAAGAATAAACTCATATATGAAAACTGCAAAATGAATTTAAACTTTGATCTCACTTTCTCCAATTGATAAACCACTCTTGCCTTGAAATAAATTCACAACACTTATGCTCTAAAATGAAACCTACAAACTAATTCTCTGATTCAAAATTACAGTCTCGTTCTCAATTCAAATTCTTAATGTCAACTCAATTCATGTGCTCCTGAAAAGAAAATGATTAATAACATAACTAAGTCGTTTGCTATCTATGAATTCAATCATAAGAACATTACACCTCTAATTTGTTCCTTAACTCGGAATCAACATTAAAATATGTTAGAGGATGCATCCATGAAAATTAATAACATAAATGAAATTCATAAATCTAAATATCACAAATGAAACGAAACCCTTACTGCTTGAGGGGGCCCTCCACAATCATATGGAAACAGAGCTGAGTTGAAATATTAACCACACATTGACATGAGAAATACATCGCTTATATTAAAACAGAGTTAAAAGTTCATTGTTGTAGAGAATAAAATAATAACAACAACAATGATCCATATCATATCTGCTACACGGTTTTTATAGAGTTTCTATCATAAATGTTTAGAGATTATCTAGCTAACATAACACTATTTTAATCCAAGAAAATATCTTATCAAGACTTTCTCATGATTTGTTATTTGACAAAGAAAATTGTGAGACATCCATTTTGCTTCTCAGTCACTTGTTCTAAATAATCGTTGACCTTCACCTTTGACCATTCGATTAGAACCTTCCTTCACAAATTCAATTCATGAAGATAGGAGGAAAAAATTAAGTGGACTAATAGATATATTCCCATATATCACTTACTCCAGCTGGAACCTTGGATCCTGTTCAACAATGGACTCAATTACATAATCATATTCTGGCTACAAAAACATAAAAATGGTAGTTGATGCAAATATTAGGAAAATAATAAAAAACATTAGTAACATATGAAATATGAGACAATTATACACCTTTCAAGCTTTGAATCCACTGATTTGGTGCCCTTTGAGGGTTATGATGGTAAAAATAGGTGAAAAAGGATTGTCAAAAAGAAACAATTATGAGGCTCAACATTCCCCCACACGAAGGTCATTGCATGTCCTCATGCAAAAATTCAAAACTGATATCTCATGTCTAGTGTTGCATTGCTTCAAAAACTTGAGCTAATACATGTAAATTTGTTTTACTCATTCTCTTTCTAGCAATGGCCATCCCAGGCTTCTTCATCAAATCTTGTACTTTAAGTTGATGACCTTCCTTTTTAGAGACTTGTTATTTTCCTTCAGCTTTTTATTCTTCTTATTCCATACACCTAGGTGCAAGAGAATGTTATCATTATGGGTCCTTTGTATTTCATTTTGTGCTTTTAAGGTCTAATGTTCTTGTTTAAGGTGTTTGTTCAATATCTCCAATTCATAGATTTCTTGATTTAAAGTATTAATGATTGGAGGTTATTGTGGACTGACAGGTTGCATTACTTCTACCTGATTTGAATAAGATGTTCTCTTTTCTAGAGACTCAATATAATCATAAATTGGTTGCTGCACTGGGTCAATTTC
This sequence comes from Pinus albicaulis, assembly GCA_034641835.2. Taxonomy (NCBI): domain Eukaryota; kingdom Viridiplantae; phylum Streptophyta; class Pinopsida; order Pinales; family Pinaceae; genus Pinus; species Pinus albicaulis. The sequence continues at coordinate 1,147,771,675 of CM076579.1, read as the reverse complement.
TGGAACTCTTCGCTTTGGTGATGAAACAGTAGGTGAGGGAATTTTTGCTTCCTCCTCCACTTCTAAATCAACATACTCTTTGCATGGTTTTTTTACTACTTTGTGAAGCATTTCACTTCTCCTTATAGTGGATGAAGGAGGTACTTGTTTTTTAATATTTCTCCTTTCTGTTTTAGTTGCTTTTGTTTTCCTTGTGGATGTATTCTCTTCTTTCTGGCTGGCTTTCTTTCTTCTCATATTTTCCAAGATATTCACCAAAGGAGTTTCCTCTTTTGAATTTTGTTCCTGTTTTGAAGGGTTTTCAACAGAACTTTCAAACATTTTTCTTCTATTTCTTCTTACATTGCTATTGTTGGCTATGTCTTGTTTTTCTTCCTTAAAGTGATTCTTTACTAGAAAAGTTCCCCAATTATCTCCTAGGATTTCTAAATGAGCTTCAATGAGCATTTTAACAAGACCATGGTAGTACATAGTGTTGTCAATCAATTGTATCCTTCTTTGAGTATTACAACACATTTTCCTTAATCTATTCAGTAGGAAATAAGGTAAATTTATTTCATGCCCTTCAAGAAAGTGCATCATGAGACAAATATGGTATAAAAACACACTACCAAACCAACCATCACATGTAATAATTTTTTGAATAACTAGAATCAAATTCCTCCATTTAGCTTTAAAGGTTGTGCTAGGAATACCTTTCTTGAAGACAATAGTGTCCTGTTGTACTGTACAACAACCCTTCCCATTTTTAAATTTTAGAATAAATCCCATTTAAAAATAGGTCCCATTTTAATATATATTTTTCCCTAAAATAGAAATAAAAGATCCATGGATAAAAGGATGCATATCACATTTTATTCACAAAGTCTACAAACTTTAAAAAACTTTCCGATCCGATGAGTTAGAAGATCTTTTAACATATTTGAACATATTAAAAAGACTTTATACTTAATAATATGTTAAGATGAACAGTAATCGCAATCGTAAATTCGGAGAAGTACTTTTAAAGAGTTGTTTTTGCTTTGAAAAGTTCCGATGCGATCGCGCTCAATCGCAATCGCATTTCGGATTGGTATTAAGTATTGCATTTTTCTATCTATGACCGATGTGATGCGATTTATCGCAATCACGTTTCGGAACAAAGTTAAACATTGCATTCCTTTCGTTGAAAATTTCTGATCCGATCGCGCTCAATCGCAATCGCATTTTCGGAGATAGTATTAAACGGTCCATTCCATTTTAAATATCCGATGCGATCGGGATTTGTTAAATAGCGTTGTCACATTTGCTTTCAAACAAATTGTGATGCGATTGTTGCAATCGGAAAATCGGCAATGAATTATGTTGAATTATTTTGCGCACCATTGAAGACTTGCGATGCGATTGTTATTTCGCATTCATATTTATTCATCACATCGCAAAGAATCAAAAGTGAATTTTAACATTTATTCCAATGATGCGCCAATCTCTCATTGTACGACACCATTAATTGAAAATCATACAAAAGATCATGGGTTATTTTGTTTTCAATGCGTGAATGTGACTTCTTGGAGGGAAATTATGTTGTAAATACGAGGAGATTAGATGGTAATTAAATAAACAGATCTTTGGATAGCTATTCTCATTATTACATTTTATTTCGGCTGAAGGCATTCATTTTAATTACAGAACAAAAATTCGAATCCTTTCATTCGCAAAACCAGAGAGAATTTGCCCGACACTGAAATGTCAAAGAGAAGCAGAAAATCTAAAGCTGATCTTGTTGCAAAAGCCAATGTATTAACCATGCCACCCAAGGAGAAACCAGCGAGGCTCAAGCTAGTCACAAACACCTCCTGTCAAGGACTGGGTAAGATGACATGGGAGAATGTATACAATTTGATTGAAAAAGAGAAACCTAAGGTTATTGTGCCTAAGGAAACTATTCCCGATGAAGAAGATTCAGATTCTAACTCTGAAACTCAACTCAATGCATTGGAAAATTCATTTTTACACCGAGTTGCTCCCCGGGCAAACATTTTTCCCTACTATGATGTTATCAGATGGGTCATTGACAATGTGACCATTTAAAACAGGACTTTTGTTTCTACTTATGGATCAGTGTTTGGGCCATTCAGGGCAAAATATATTAAAGCAATTTACCATCTCCCTAACCCGCAAAAGATTTACAAAAAAGACTTCCTCAAGGAATATGCTGCAGAACATCCAAACCAGGCAGAGCCAATAAAAGAATTGAGGAATAACCCTGAGAAGCATAAGCAGGAGGCATCAAGTATGTACTCTGTGGAGTCTCTCTCACCTCCATATTGTTATGCCGCAGTGATGATGTGTAGGTTGTTCTAAAACGATAATTCTGCTAGGCTTTCTATTCAAATGGTCCCGTTAATTCATTCTGTTGTTAGTTATGAAATTATGGATTGGGCTATCATTTTGTCTAATAAGATAGCCAATCAAATTTTCGAGTATAGAAAAGACAAGAAGTCAGGGAATTCCACCCCTTTCCATTTTTGTTCTTATATCTTAGACGCCCTCTGTTTTAATTCTGAATTCCCAATGCTAGGTTGGAAATGGACTCCAAAGGAACCTATCCCTATTCATATGTATCACAAATTCTTATCGAAAGAACATTTCAAACATCATATTTACAGAGTCTGCCATGGTTTTCTCCTTCCAATTTACCAAACCATTTTTGGCCATTTCCCTCCTAGACTTTCCAATAAAGCCAAGAATGATTTGCCCTTTATCGGAGATTGGTTCGGGGAAGAAAAATTCACTTATATCAGAATTTTTGGGAGTATTGTTGAGCCACATATCCTTCCCCTATATGTTCCAGATAATTTGTTAGCTCAAGAGATTTCTTATCAATTAACAGTAGAAGGAATGTCTAGAATTTTGAAAAGCAATAAAAAGCTTATGTGGCCTATCTTCCCTTTTAAGTGTGGTGACTATACTCTTAATAGTTTCTCTCATGTTGAGAAAGAGGTTGGTAAGATTTCTGATCTTAAACTTTCAACAATTTCTGGAAGGAAATACGATCCAAGGAAAGTGGCGTATGATTTTACTACCTCTGTTTTGATTGCTAGGTTCGAACATGAACCAGACATTTTTGATGATTTATTTGTTTCTGTGGATGATATATCCCAAGTTTTTTATTTAGCCAAGACCAAGTTGCAGGCCGAGAACATGAAAAAAAAATTGTTGTTTAGAAGTCAGAGGTTACTTAAAGTGCCTCTTGATCAGTTGAGAGCTCCCATACGGGATAAAACATCACAACAGCAAGAAGCAGGAAGTACTTCTGGTAAAAAGGTAACAGGAGCTGATCCTGTTCTGGGAAAAAATGATGACAGCAGCAAAGCTGACACTGCCAAGACAGAAACAGCTGCTCAAAAAGATACACAGAAGCCTTTAGTTCAAACAGAAAAAGAGAGCACGGGTATTGATGCCCATGTACATATTGAGAAAGGAAGCACAAAAGGTAAAAACACTGAACAGGCACCCAAGAATGACAATGCAGGTTCTCAACTTGGAGGGCAAGTAGATACTAAACTGGTTGTTTCTTCTCATTTTCTGAGCCAATATCATCAATTTTCCCGGCAGATAGGACTGCAAAACACTCCTCAAGTTGATAATCCCAAAGATCAGGATGTAGAAATTATTCCTGAAAACCCCACAGGAGAAATTATGCTAAAGATAGAAGAAATTCCTCCTTTAGACATATTCTACAGTCCCAAACATAGGGCTATGGTGAGGAAACAGAGAAAAATAAGGAGGACGGATCAAGATGCACTTTTGGCATCACAGGGAGAATTTCTAAATGTTGCTTATAAAAATGCTGAGGTGGATCCATCTAAGGATCTCACCAAATTATCTCAGTATGTAGGTTCCTATAGTGCTGCCACTATAGATAAAGCTTTCGAAGTTACACGGCTGATAAAACAAAAAGATGTGCAAATTGCTATTTTTGAAGAATAGGTTGCAGGAGATCAACAAAATATTATTCAGCTGGAGCAGCGATTACAGGATGCAAAACTCAGAACTAAACAATTAGAAGAGCAGCTCAGCCTTGAAAAGAAGAAGATTGATGAACAAGCCTTGGACAAACACCAGTAGTTGAATCAAGAGGTAGAAAAGTTACAAAATCTTCTACAAAGTGAGAGAAATTCAAAGATTGAACAAGAAAAAACGTTCCAATCAGCATTGGAAAAGTTTAGGGATTATCCTAAGTTAGCTCGATTCATAACTGAAGCTCTTGAAATAAACAAACTTCTATCTCAACTGTTAAATGAATTTTGTCTAAATTTGACACAAATTGAACCTTTGTGTGAAATAACATCATCTTTGATAGATAAATCAGTCACTCTTAGGCAAGAAATTGATGATGCTGATGATAAAATTTCTGAGTTCCTTTCATGGCAGGATACAGAGCAGGGAAGAAAAGCTAATCTTCCTAGAATTGAAGAGAGACACAAGGAAATTTTATTTATGGAATGGGAACAGCAGTTAATGAAATCAGAAAGATCCACATCAAGGGCTAAAGGTTTAATGAATAATACAACACAATTGATTAATGATAGCTTGTACGCTACCAATTTGATCTCATATTGTACTCCAGGCGAGTTACCTAAAGTAAAGGAAGCTGATTCCAGGTGGAAGGAAGAGATAATCAATAAAAATCAACAGATTAGCAAACTTCAAGGAATTTCATGGGATATTATGTGGACTTATCTGATCAAGCCACACAGCCAATAGATGGCCATCAAATTCCTTTCGAATGTTATTCATTGTACCATTCCTGAATTCTCTGATGCTACATACACTGGGCAGTTACATTCAAAAATGAGTCGGCCAACAGAAGTCCAAGATATGCTCAATATCTACCACCTTCGCGCATCCACCTCAACTGATGATCAATGAGTCGATTTTCATCAAGCTCGCATTTCTGTTCTAGATATTTTTTAATTAAGATAGATTGTAAGAATAGTTTTAGTTATTTTTTTGTTAGGTACCTATTTAAACCCCTTTCATGCATTTAGAAAGGGGTCCTTAATTTGTAATATTTTTGACTTGGAGATTACATTTCTGTACTCCATTTACTCCTATATTCTTTTATAAAGGATCGCATCTGGTGATTCTGTGCGGAATTATCTTTAAGAATTGCATTTTTGTACCTTGAAGTTGATTTTACATCGGAATTGCTGGATTAGAGTATCAGATTGCATTTGAAAGTCTCAAAATGGATATGGTATTTCTATCTATTCACTGTTAGTTTCTTTTGTTATATGATATTCTCTTTTAAATTTGATATCGTTTATATGTACTTCGTTTCACAATATTTCTTTATATATATCATTTCTGAGTATATTTGAAATATTTATCTTTCAAAGTATATGCAAGCGATATACAATGATGAATACAATATGTTAATATAACTCTGTTTAATTTCTTAAACATAGTTATCTTTATTTGTTGCCGCACATTTCAATTAAGCTGTAATACATTTTTATGGTTATTGTTCAATTGAAACAATTTAAAGTTGTATTCACATATGATACCCGGGTTAGTTTTAGAATTTCTTTATCAGTATTTACATTAGATTAGTTAGTATTTTCATTTCAGTCATTTAGTCCCATTTTCCTCCATCCAGTCATTCCATTACCAACCCATTTAAATTACTAGGAAACTGGTCCTATAAATCCAGTCGGAGCCACCATCCCAAACAGAAAAGGAGTTGTCCTAAGGTCTCGACCGGGTGGTTATCCCCCAATGTTTGAAGCTGCGATTTTCAAGGCTTCAACATTTTTGGCGCTAGAAGGAGGGCTGAAGCTATGAATGGCAGATAAATCTAAATCCGAAAGCCATTCTAAGAGCACATCACCCTTGTCACCTTCAATTTCTTCCACATCTCAAATCACAAGAGAAGAAATTGTTAAAAGTATTCAAACACCCACTATCAAAGTTTTATATCAATCAGATAATACAACTCCTGAATCCCCTGAAGTCAAAGCTTTAGTTCATAAACTTCAAGGATTCTCGTTATCATTAGAAGAATCAGAATTATTTGAAGGTAGTGTCACCTCGCAATTTTTTTCTTCTAGACTTCTTACTAGGTCACAAAGTGAAAAACTTAGGATTCCTCCAAGAGAATTTCCTATACCTAGTAGAGTCAAAACAAGAAAACTCCACCGGAAACAGAAAGTGGTACTAGTTCTTCATTGCATATTCAATCATCTGTTTCCCAAGATCCAAATCAGAAAAGTGCAGTAATTTGCTCAAACTACATCTATTCCAACATCAATTGTCTCTTCCAGTACTTCAACTGTTACTACTCATACACCAGTTGTCACTTCTAGTTCTTCTACCATCATCACAACAATGGCACAAAGACCATGGACCAGACTAGGAGCTGTGAATATGGCTACACCTTTGCATGATCTTCCTGATCATCCTAAAAAATGGTTGTCGAAGTTTAGTCCAGATACTGGTATACAAGCGGAAGAACACATCAACAATTTTATGCTGGCTATAAACTTAAATAAAGTAGTGAATGAAGATGTTGTAGTCCGGTTATTTCCCTATACTTTACAAGGGATAGCAGGATCTTGGTACTTTTCTTTACCATCAAATTCAATCACAAGTTGGGATATGTTTGAAGAACAATTTTTAACTAAATATGGAGATGATAGATCAATTGCTACCTTAATTAACGATCTCTCCAATTTAAAGACTCAACCCAAGGAACCCATTAAAAACTTTAACTCTCGATTCAATAAACTCTTGAATAAGATTCCTCAAGCATCTAAACCTAGTGAATAGGTTAGAAGTGAATGGTATATTAACGCATTACCCTCAAATATAGCAATTTTCGTAGATAGAGCTGCAAAACCGACTTTAGCTGAGAATATGAAAGAAGTTATTTCAGTTGAAAAATGAATGATTTCTCTAGATAAGAAGAACGCTATTTAGGATAATAAATCAAAGAAAGTCACTTTTAAAGATGATTCCAAGAAAAAAACATCAAGAGATCCATACGACATGGAGGGTTTAGAAAAAGTTCTTAAAACTATGTCTAATAAGATGGTTCAAATCAAAAAGCAGGTAGCAGAGACTTCTACAAATAGACCATTTAGAAATTTCAAAAGAAACCAAAGTGAATCAAAACCTCCCAATGCAATCTCCAATGCAGAATCAGAAGATGAAGAAGAAGAAGAGAATCCTCTAATATCAGACGAAGAAGATGAAAGAGAAGAAGAAGTTGAACTAAATGGAATGTGGGATTTCATTCTCCCCAATTCAGATAGTGACATGGAACAAGAAGCTATGCCTATAAGTACAAGGAGAAAATCTACATTGGAACCTGTTCATACTGTTTCGAAGAAGAAAAATACAGCTCCAAGTACCAAAGACAAAACTCCTACAAAAAAGACTTCTTCGTTACCCACTCAGAATCAGCCATCATCTCTCAATCCTCCCACATCATCATCCAAAACTCTGGTAGTATCAGATCAGATGGACTATAATATTGTTGAAGACATGAAAAAGACTAGAGCGAATATCTCATTACATGAACTCAACAAACTCAAACAACAACAAAAGATGTTATTAAAAGAGTTAAACGCTACACCCATCGCTCCGCTACCAAGTGTTGTAGTAGCTAAAGCAGCTAAAGGGACTGGTAAGCCACCAAACAAAGTAGATGCATCCGACACTATTCTTATTAGAGAAAGATCAGGTTCCCAGACACCTCCATTTCTGCTAACCTATGAAATAGACAATAATAATTTGCATAATTGTTTGATTGATTCGAGAGCTTCTTCTAATATAATGCCTTCTTCAGTTTGTGCTAAGTTGAATATCAAACCTCAGAAGTATGTTGTTCATATTGTACAATTGGATCGCTCCAAGGTTCAAGTTATTGGAGAAATCAATTCAGTTACCATTAGACTAGCCTCTGACCCTAGGATTGTCCAAAGAAATATATTCTAATTGCAAATATTTCAGAATTCTATGGGTTGGTCTTAAGCAGGGACTAGTCTGCAAAACTTAATGGTTATATCTCAACCGATTATTCACATATGTGGCTTCCCTACAAAGGGAAACCTATTCAGATCAAAGTCGAACGAGAGAAACATATGACACACATTGTAACTGAATTTGAACAACCTAATGAACTTGTAGCTTTCAACAATAATATTCTTGGAGGTTATTCTGCCGAGTCTTTTCTTGGAAATTTTACTGCACCACAATCACCATTCTCTGTAAATACTTTTGCTTCTCAAATTGAAATTTTTTCTCAATCTGATTCTTCCAGAATTATAAATATTTCTGATTCTTTTGTAGATAAACCTATAGATAGAAATTTATTTTGGTCATTGTATTTTGATGGATCGACATCTAATGATGGAGCAGGAGCAGGATGCATTTTAATAGATTCCGACGGAGAGAAAACCTTGCTATCATGTAGATTAGAATTTGAGTGCACTAGTAACATTGTTGAATATGAAGCCTTGATTCAAGGGCTTTATAAGGCCATAGGGTTAAATGTAAAATACCTGAAAGTTTATGGAGATTCCGAAATTGTCATAATACAAGTAAGGAATACCATCCATTTTCTTTCAGGGCATCTTAAACACTATCAAACCCTAGTACAGGATCTTACCACTCAATTTCTAGCATTTAATATCTCTTCTATTCCTAGAAACCAGAACACATCAGCTAACTTGTTAGCTAATGTTGTGTCCAAACTCCTCCCTGCTGAAGATTACAGTCCTGATACATTTTCTGTAGAATTGATTTTTCATCCATCTATCCCAGATAATGTTACTAACTGGAGAGTATTCTACCATGATCAAGATATTTTGAATTTCTTAACTTCTGAGAAATAATATGATGAACAAATTATTGATGAAGACGATCATGATCTGCAAATTACTTCAAGAAATAATGAAAATCCAATTCCTAAATCTGTTGTTAAACTTGAGGATCTTTATGATATTAAGGACAGATTCAAGAAAGTTACTAATGCTAAAATTCAAAGTTTGACTCTGAAGTTTGAATTAGTGAATCTTGGTTCTAATTCTAAACCTAAAAATGTTAATCTAGGTCTCAATTTAACTCCAGAAGAAAGATCTTCTTTTATTAAACTTCTGAGTAAATATAAGAATTTCTTCGCTTGGAATTATGAGGATTTAAAGACTTATGATACTTCTATAATTCAACACACAATTCCAATGCTATCTGATGTTAAGCCTGTTCAGCAGAAATTAAGAAAGATTCATCCAAATCTTGAGGATCAAATCAAAACAGAACTCAACAAACTTCTGAAAGCCAAGTTCATTTTTCCTATAAGGCATTCCAATTGGGTTTCCAACATGGTACCTGTCAGGAAGAAAAATGGCGATATTAGAATCTGTATTAATTTCAGGAATTTAAACAAGGCGTGTCAAAAAGACAATTTCCCATTACCAATTATGGAGCAAATTCTCCAAAAGGTAGCTAGTTCTGAACTCGTGTCCTTCCTTGATGGATTTTCAGGGTATAATCAAATTCTAGTACATCCAGATGATAGGATGAAAACCACTTTCAGAACCAAATGGGGAACCTATGCTTATCAAAAAATGCCTTTTGGTTTAGTAAATGTGGGAGCTACTTTCCAGAGAGCCATGGACATAGCATTTAAGGGTCTGATTAATAGATTAGTTGTTATTTATCTTGATGACATAACAGTTTATTCAAAGAAGAGATCCAATCATCTACAAGATCTGAAACAAATATTTGAAAGATGTAGAAGATTTAGTATTTCATTAAACCCAAAGAAATCCTTCTTTTCTCTTGATCAAGGAAAACTCTTAGGGTTTTTTGTGTCAAAAGATGGTATATATATCGATCCTGATAGAGTTAAATAAATTTCTGACATTTATTTACCTCACAATAAAAATTCCATGCAATCATTTCTAGGTCAGATTAATTTTGTAAAAAGATTCATTCCAGATTTTTCTCAAATTTCCTATTCAGAATATGATTAGGAAAAATTTGGTATTCAAATGGGGTTATAAAGAAAAAGAAGCCTTTGATGCAATCAAGAAGGCAATCATTGATGCACCTGTATTAAATACTCCCAATTTTTCCAATGATTTTATTCTGTATACTTTGGAAACCGAAACTTCTTATGTTGTTTTTTTAACGCAGCTCAATGATCAACAAATCGAAGCACCAATTTCTTTCTTCAGCTCAAATCTGCAAGGAGCTGAGCTGAATTATTCTGATGTTGAAAAACAAGCTTTCGTTTTATTTAAGTCAATCAAGAATTTTAGGCCTTTTCTCTTAAAAACACACACAAAAGTGATTGTTCCTTTCTCAGCAGTAAGACAATTACTAATTCAAAGAGAAGTAGGAGAAAAAAGGGCTAATTAGGTGACAGCTTTGCAAGAATATGATATTGACATTAAACTAGCAAAGATTGTTAGAGGACAAGGTTTTTGCAGATTATTAGCAGGAGCTCATAATATACCAGAAAATCAAGATCCAGAGAATGCTCTTCAAGTAAGTCAGATAAGTATTACAAATTTTGAATCTCAGTATGCTGATCTGATATTTTACTTGAAAAATGGGTATGCTCCTTCTAATCTCAGCTATAAGAATAAACGTGCTTTAAGATTGAAGGCTACTAAATATGAAATCATTGATGATGTGTTATTCAGAAAAAATTATGATTCAATCTTACTAAGATGTCTTGAACAGACTGAAGCAAAGAAGGTTTTGCAGGAATTACACGATGGACCAGCAGGATGTCATTTTGGAGGTGATACCACAACTCACAAAATCATCCATGCTGGATATTATTGGCCTACCCTTTTTAAAGATACTCATGATTATATGAGGAAGTGCAAGATTTGCCAAACTGCTAGTGGAAGACAGAGGAAGCCAACTTTTCCTCTACAGCCAGTAAACATTGAACAACCATTTGAGCAATGGGGGCTTGATATTATTGGTGAGATAACTCCTCATTCTTCCAAGAAACATAAGTAAATCCTCACAACAACAAATTACTTCACAAAGTGGGTAGAAGAAATTCCTCTAAAGGTAGCCAATTCTGATGCAATTATTGATTTTATCGATCAATTCATCATTACCAGGTTTGGTGTACCTAACGCTCTGGTCTTTGACAATGCATCTTATTTTTTTGGTAATAGTATAATGGAATTATCAATTAAGAGAGGTTTTAAATTGAAATATTCAGTTAACTATTATCCACAAGGTAATGGTTTAGCTGAATCCACTAATAAAAATCTCTTAAAGATTATTAAAAGAACTATTGATCAAAATCAAAAGAGTTGGCACAAGTCTTTAATTTTTGCATTATGGGCTGATCGTATTACTTTTAAAGCTTCTATTGGAACTTCACTTTTCAATTTAGTTTATGGTAAAGAAGTTGTAATACCATCAAATCTAGCTCTTCCATCATTAGCCCTGGTGCAATTCATTGAAGAAAATCCTTCCTCATCCATTCAATTGAGATTTGATCAAATCCTAAAATTAGAAGAGGATAGAGAGAAAGCAAGAAGTGTTCATGAAAAACATCAACAACTTGTTAAATCTTCTTTTGATTCAAATTCCACCGGTTCAATTTTTTTTTCAATTGGTGATCTTGTTCTGAAATGGGATAAAGCACATGAAGAAAAAGGTAAGCATACCAAATTCCAAAAGATGTGGCTTGGACCATTTCAGATTGCTGAAAAGATAGGCTCATATACATTCATACTTCAAGATTTAACAGGAAAGAGAGAATCTCTTCCTGTAAACGGGCTTGTCTTAAAGAAATTCTTTTCATAAGGAGGTAACCCCTTCTTACTTGTACATATTCCTTTCTGCAATTTTTATTTGTTTTTGTAAATAAAAGTTGTTAATAGTCTTTAATTGACTTTTTACTATTAGAAAATTGTCTTAGAAAGAATGTTATAAATACTTATTTTAAGTAAATAAGAATTTTTAGGGAATTGATTACAATTTTTATATAGTTTAAAATAAAATGTTAAACTTTGAAAATTTGTTTAAAACATTTGCATGATCTTATGAAAATTTGAGGAAAATGTAAATCATTATAAGTTTATTAAGCAGAGAAAGGTTATCTTTAAAAAGTAAAGATTTTTTCAAGCTTCAGCAAACAAAAAACTCTGAGAATTATCATCCATTTATTCTTAAGGATACAACTATTTCACCCCATCCATTTCGATTGTGATTTTTTAGAATGTAATTCTAAAGAAATTATATGACCAAATTTAGGAGATAAGAGCTCTCATCACGAGCCTGCTTACCATGATCATAGGAAGTAATCAAACTGACATTACCAATACTGCATACCAAAATAGGGTATTGGCTTATAAAAGTAAGACAAGGGGTCTCATCACGAGCCAGCTTGTTCAGTTTAATTACAACTAGTGAATGGCATTATTACTAACTGGCTACCAAACCAGAAGAATGGCTCTTAAATTAAGAAAAATAAATAAAAAGACAAAAATATGAGAAAATATGTCTTATGAATTTATTTCTAAAGAGTCATAATCTTAATTGGATGGGACAATGAATGGTTGATGGTTAAAAGGTAACCTTGTCGAGACTATGAACGTTTGCTGGCAGCAGAGGCAATACCTATGATAATAGAGTATATTACATAAGCTAAACTTGAGAAAATCCACTTACTTTATTATTATCAACCAATCAAAGCTTGAGATAACCCAAAATGTTTTTATCCTTGAAGAATTAGAAAGAAATTGTAAGTGATTTTTATTCTTTTTCACAGTTAGATTTTATTTGAATTATCTTAAGAAAAGTTTTCATTATCTTTAGAAATTTTTACTTACTAAAAATATAGTATTCATTTCATTTTTTCAGAGATAACTGTTTCATCCAGTGAATCGCCAATTGTTGTACTATACAACAACCCTCCCCATTTTTAAATTTTAGAATAAATCCCATTTAAAAATAGGTCCCCTTTTTATATATCTTTCTCCCTAAAATAGAAATAAAAGATCCATGGATAAAAGGATGCATATCACATTTTATTCACAAAGTCTACAAACTTTAAAAAAATTTCCGATCCGATGAGTTAGAAGATCTTTTAACATATTTGAACATATTAAAAAGACTTTATACTTAATAATATGTTAAGATGAATAGTAATCGCAATCGGAAATTCGGAGAAGTACTTTTAAAGAGTTGTTTTTTCTTTGAAAAGTTCCGATGCGATCGCGCTCAATCGCAATCGCATTTCGGATTGGTATTAAGTATTGCATTTTTCTATCTATGACCGATGCGATGCGATTTATCGAAATCGCGTTTCGGAAGGAAGTTAAACATTGCATTCCTTTCGTTGAAAAGTTCCGATGCGATCGCGCTCAATCGCAATCGCATTTTCGGAGATAGTATTAAATGGTCCATTCAATTTTAAATCTTCGATGCGATCGAGATTTGTTAAATAGCGTTGTCACATTTTCTTTCAAACAAATTGTGATGTGATTGTCGCAATCGGAAAATCGGCAATGAATTATGTTGAATTATTTTGCGCACCATTGAAGACTTGCGATGCAATTGTTATTTCACATTCATATTTATTCATCGCATCGTAAAGAATCAAAAGTGAATTTTAACATTTATTTCAATGATGCGCCGATCTCCGATTGTACAACATCATTAATTGAAAATCATACAAAAGATCATGGGTTATTTTGTTTTCAATGCGTGAATGTGACCGCTTGGAGGGCATTTATGTTGTAAATATGGGGAGATTACATGGTAATTAAATAAACAGATCTTTGGATAGCTATTCTCATTATTACATTTTATTTTGGCTGAAGGCATTCATTTGAATTGCAGAACAAAAATTCGAATCCTTTCATTCGCAAAACCAGAGAGAATTTGCCCGACACTGATATGTCAAAGAGAAGCAGAAAATCTAAAGTTGCTCTTGTTGCAAAAGCCCCTGTATTAACCATGCCGCCCAAGGAGAAATCGGCAAGGCTCAAGCTAGTCACAGACACCTCTTATCAAGGACTAGGGAAGATGACATGGGAGAATGTATACAATTTGATTGAAAAAGAGAAACCTAAGGTTATTGTGCCTGAGGACACTGTTCCCGATTAAGAAGATTCAGATTCTAACTCTGAAACTCAACTCAGTGCATTGGAAAATTCATTTTTACACTGAGTTGTTGCCCGGGAAAACATTTTTCCCTACTATGATGTTATCAGATGGGTCATTGACAATGTGACCATTCAAAACAGGACTTTTGTTTCTACTTCTGGATCAGTGTTCGGGTCATTCAAGGCAGAAGATATTAAAACAATGTACCATCACCCCAACCCGCAAAAGATTTACAACAAAGACTTCCTCAAGGAATATGCTGCAGAACATCCAAACCAGGCAGAGAAAATCAAAGAATTGAGGAATAACCCTAAGAAGCATAAGCAGGAGGCATCAAGTATGTACTCTGTGGAGTCTCTCTCGTCTCCATATTGTTATGCCGCAGCGATGATGTGTAGGTTGTTCGAAAACGATAATTCTGCTAGGTTTTCTTTTCAAATGGTCCCGTTAATTCATTCTGTTGTTAGTTCTGAAATTATGGATTGTATTATCATTTTGTCTGATAAGATAGCCAATCGAATTCTCGAGTACAAAAAAGACAAGAATTCAGGGAATTCCACCTCTTTCCATTTTTGTGCTTATATCTTAGACGCCCTCTGTTTTAATTATGAATTCCCAATGCTAGGTTGGAAATGGACTCCAAAGGAACCTATCCCACTTCATGTGTATCACAAATTCTTATGGAAGGAACATTTCAAACATCATATTTACAGATTCTGCCATGGTTTTCTCCTTCCAATTTACCAAACCATTTTTGGCCATTTCCCTCCTAGACTTTCCAATAAAGCCAAAAATGATTTGCCCTCTATCGGAGATTGGTTCGGGGAAGAAAAATTCACTTATATCAGAATTTTTGGGAGTATTGTTGAGCCACATATCCTTCCCCTATACGTTCCAGATAAGCTGTTAGCTCAGGAGATTTCTTATCAATTAACAGTAGAAGGAATGTATAGAATTTTGAAAAGCAATAAAAAGCTTATTTGGCCTACCTTCCCTTTTAAGTGTGGTGACTATACTCTTAATAGTTTCGCTCATGCTGAGAAAGAGGTTGGTAAGATTTCTTATCTTAAACTTTCAACAATTTCTGGAAGGCAATACGACCCAAGGAAAGTGGCGTATGATTTTACTACCTCTGTTTCGATTGCTAGGTTTGAACATGAACCAGACATTTTTGATGATTTATTTGTTTCCGTGGATGATATATCCCAAGTTTTTTATTTAGCCAAGACCAAGTTGCAGGCCAAGGACATGAAAAAGCTTTTGTTGTTTAGAAGTCAGAGGTTACTTAAAGTGCCTCTTGATCAGTTGAGAGCTCTCATACAGGAGAAAACATCACAACAGCAAGAAGCAGGAAGTACTTCTGGTAAAAATTTAACAGGAGCTGATCATGTTCTGGGAAAAAAGGATGACAGCAGTAAAGCTGACACTGCCAAGACAGAGACAACTGCTCAAAAAGATACACAAAAGCCTTTATTTCAAACAGAAAAAGAGAGCACGGGTACTGATGCCCGTGTACATATTGAGAAAGGAAGCACAGAAGGTAAAAACACAGAACAGGCACCCAAGAATGATAATGCAGGTTCTCAACTTGGAGGGCAAGTAGATACTGAACTGGTTGTTTCTTCCCATTTGCTGAGCTAATATCATCAATTTTCCCCAGCAGATAGGACTGCAAAACACTCCTCAAGTTGATAATCCTAAAGATCAGAATGTAGAAATTATTCTTGAAAACCCCACAGGAGAAATTATGCTAAAGATAGAAGAAATTCCTCCTTTAGACATATTCTACAGTCCCAAACATAGGGCTGTGGTGAGGAAATAGAGAAAAAGAAGGAGGACGGATCAAGATGCACTTTTGGCATCACAGGGAGAATTTATAAATGTTGTTTATAAAAATGTTGAGGTGGATCCATCTGAGGATCTCACCAAATTATCTCAGTATGCAGGTGCCTATAGTGCTGCCACTATAGATAAATCTTACGAAGTTACACAGCTGGTAAAACAAAAAGATGTGCAAATTGCTATTTTTGAAGAACAGGTTGCAGGAGATCAACAAAAGATTATTCAGTTGGAGCAGCGATTACAGGATGCAGAACTCAGAACTAAACAATTACAAGAGCAGCTCAGCCTTGAAAAGAAGAAGATTGATGAACAAGCCTTGGACAAACAGCAGCAGTTGAATCAAGAGGTAGAAAAGTTACAAAATCTTCTACAAAGTGAGAGAAATTCAAAGATTGAACAAGAAAAAAACGTTCCAATCAACATTGGACAAGTTCAGGGATTATCCTAAGTTAGCTCAATTCATAACTGAAGCTCTTGAAATAAACAAACTGCTATCTCAACTGTTAAATGAATTTTTTCTAAAGTTGACACAAATTGAACCTTTGTGCGAAATAACATCATCTTTGATAGATAAATCAGTCACTCTTAGGCAAGAAATTGATGATGCTGATGATAAAATTTCCGAGTTCCTTTCATGGCAGGATACAGAGCAGGGAAGAAAAGCTAAT
Source organism: Pinus albicaulis (assembly GCA_034641835.2). Lineage (NCBI taxonomy): Eukaryota > Viridiplantae > Streptophyta > Pinopsida > Pinales > Pinaceae > Pinus > Pinus albicaulis. The sequence continues at coordinate 1,147,755,029 of CM076579.1, read as the reverse complement.
CTTCCTATAATTGAAGAGAGACACAAGGAAATTTTATTTATGGAATGGGAACAACAGTTAATGAAATCAGAAAGAGCCACATCAAGGGCTAAAGGTTTAATGAATAATGCAACACAATTGATTAATGACAGCTTGTACGCTACCAATTTGATCTCATATTGTACCCCAGGCGAGTTACCTAAAATAAAAGAAGCTGATTCCAGGTGGAAGGAAGAGATAATCAATAAAAATCAATAGATTAGCAAACTTCAAGGAATTTCATGGGATATTATGTGGACTTAACTGATCAAGCCACACAGCCAACAGATGGCCATCAAATTCCTTTTGAATGATATTCATTGTATCATTCCTGAATTATATGATGCTACATACACTGGGCAGTTACATTCAAAAATTAGTCGGCCAACAGAAGTCCAAGATATGCTCAATATCTGCCACTTTCGCGCACCCACCTCAACTGATGATCAATGAGTCGGTTTTCATCAAACTCGCATTTATGTTCTAGATATTTTTTTAATTAAGATAGATTGTAGGAATAGTTTTAGTTATTTTTTTGTTAGGTACCTGTTTAAACCTCTTTCATGCATTTAAAAAGGGGTCCTTAATTTGTAATATTTTTGACTTGGAGATTACATTTATGTACTCCATTTACTCCTATATTAATTTATAAAGGATCGCATCTGGTGATTCTGTGCGGAATTATCTTTAAGAATTGCATTTATGTACCTTGAAGTTGATTTTACATCGGAATTTTTAGATTAGAGTATCATATTGCATTTGAAATTCTCAAGATGGATATGGTATTTCTATCTATTCATTGTTAGTTTCTTTTGTTATATGATATTCTCTTTTAAATTTGCTATCGTTTATATGTACTTCGTTTCACAATATTTCTTTATATATATCATTTATGAGTATATTTGAAATATTTATCTTTCAAAGTATATGCAAGTGATATACAATGATGAATACAATATGTTAATATAACTCTATTTAATTTCTTAAACAGAGTTATCTTTATTTGTTGTTGCACATTTCAATTCAGCTGTAATACATTTTTATGGTTATTGTTCAATTGAAACAATTTAAAGATGTATTCACATATGATACTCGGGTTAGTTTTAGAATTTCTTTATCAGTATTTACATTAGATTAGTTAGTATTTTCATTTCAGTCATTTAGTCCCATTTTCCTCCATCCAATCATTCCATTACCAACCCATTTAAATTACTAGGAAACTGGTCCTATAATTCCAGTCGGAGCCACCATCCCAAACGGAAAAGGAGTTGTCTTAAGGTCCCGACCGGGTGGTTATCCCCCAATGTTTGAAGCTGCGATTTTCAAGGCTTCAACATGTCCATGCCTGAATTCTTTAAGAATGTCCTCCAGTCTTCCCCTTCAAATTCTCTATTCTTAAACCATCTTTCTCCAACCCTTGGGAGCCCGGTAACATCAACTATAGAAGACTATGTCACTATTATTCTGATATCTCCAACTCCAGCCTCTGTCCCATCAAAAGCTCGAGCAAATTATTTGGTCACATATATGTCAAAACCATATAATTTTCCTATAAATTCACACCATTGCATGTGCTCTAACATTTTCTTGATCTGGGGATATCCTTCCATGCATTTCTTCCCATTTGGTTCAGTCCGAACAATTACCCCCATGATGGTGAAGTCTCATCTCACAATTGTTTCTGTGACAAGGTTATGGAAATGGGGTATGGTCGAGAGCGAAATGAGGGATATGAGTGAGGTCGAAAGTAGAATGTGAGTAGGGTTGAGATATGAGCAAAGGCCGAGAACAAAGCATAAATGATTGGTAGAGTTAACAATAAAACATGGTTGTCAAAATGGAGTGGTAATGTAATGATGATATATGGGATTCTACAACTAGTTGTAGATGATATGACAGAATACTTATGATTTAACCCATAGTAATAATTAGCTTGAGTGGCAGTATTAACATCTCTATCATTTTATACTTCTAATGTTTGATCTTTATTATAAATCTAATACTTACATACCTTTGGATTGATAATTTTAATGCTTGGTTGTTTCTTGCGATTTGTCCTTGGGTACTTTCTTTTGTTGGCTTGGTCATTCCTCCTTCAGAGTCTTCAATTGTTCAAGTCAACAATTCCTTCCCAGTATCAGTTGCAGAAATTTGTCAAAGCTGCAAATTCTGAGTAATTTTATAGCTATTATTTTGAATGAAAAAGAGGGATATGAAGAAAAATGAGAATCATATTGGGGTTGAAAAAGGAAATTTAGGATGCCAAACAAATTTGGTTTTCACCCTAGTTTTGTATAAACATGCCAACATTTGTTGGTTTTCGCGTTTATACAACTTTATTATTATTATTATTATATATAATAAGTTGTATAAACGTGAAAATTTCATAAAGAAAAAGGTTCACAAGTCAAGTTGGAGGAGAAGGAAATTCCTTCTTAAACAACTTTAAATCAATATTGTCTTGCAAATTTTTAACAAATTCCTCCTTTGTCAATGGCTTATGATAAATTCTTAATCGATGGCCATTTACAATGAAGGTAACTTTTTCTTCATCTATGGTCCTAATTCTGACTGCACCATTATCAAATAATGTTTCAATCTCATAAGGCCCAAGCCAGTGAGTTTGAAATTTTCCTTGAAAATCTTTTAACTTTGAATAAAAAAGTAATGTCCAATATCCTGGCTGAAATTTCTTTTCTTTTATGTATTTTTCATGCCACCTAGATCTTTGTTGTTGAACTAGATTGGTTCTTTGGATGGCATCTTGTCTTATCTCATATAATTCATTTAGTTGCTTCATCCTCTGTTTTTGTGCTTCTAAAAGATCAAGACCCAATTTAATTGTTGTCTTGAAAGTTTTTACTTGAAACTCAATAGGAAACAAGAATTTCTTCCCATAAACAAGTTCATAAGGAGTATGTACTGTAGTGTTTCTCCATGTGGTACGGTATGCCCATAAATATTCTAGAAGATTTTCTACCCATTCTCTTCTATGTTGATGCACAGTCTCGGTAAGAATGTCTTCAATTACTTTATTAGTGGACTCCCCTTATCCATTTTCTCATGGATGATATGGAGTAGACTTCTGATGTTTGATTTTGTATTCCTTCGTTATCTTCTATACCAAATTGGATGTAAATTTGAGTACCTTGATCTATCACAATTTCTCTTGGGACACCCAAACGAGTAAAAATATCCTCAAAAAGAAATGAGACTACAGAATTTTCAGTAGCAAAAGGAAGTGCTTTGGCTTCTACCCATTTTGTATCATAATCAGTGCAAACAAGAATGTACTTTTTTTTCTTTATGGTGGATTAATTGGGCTAACAAAATCCAGAGCCCATTTTTCAAAAGGCTCAATGAGTACCTGAGGCTACAGAGGCATTTCATCAAAGGGAACATGTTTCCCCATTCTTTGATAACTATCACATCTTTTAACATATTCTTTGGAATCCTTTAAAAGGGAAGGCCAATAATATCCTAAGAGAAGGATTTTGTAATTAGTTCTTTTATCAGCAAAGTGCCCTCCACAAGGCTAATCATGGCAAGACTTTAGTATTTCTGGTACTTCATCTTCTCTAACACACCTTCAAATGATTAGATTTGGACCTATTTTATATAATTCTTCATTTATCCATGACTAAGATGCTCTAATTTGAATTACCTTTCTCTTTTCTCGAGGAGACAAATGTGAAGGTAACTTCCATGTAGCCAAATAGCTAGCAATATATTCAAACCATGAAGATTTAATAGATACTGCAAAAATATATTCATCAGGAAAATTATCTTCTACAGGTATATCATTGTTCTCATTTTGAATCCTTGATAGAAAATCAGCAATTGTATTCTATTTTCTTGGTCGATCCAAAATGGTGATGTTAAATTCTTGTAACAATAATAACCATCTTGTAATTCTGCCATTAGTAACTAGTCTACTCATTAAGTACCTAATTTCAGAATGGTCTATATGTACAAAGGTTTCATAGTCGGTGATGTAATGTCTGAATTTATTGATGGCTTGGACAACGGCTAAAAACTCATTTTCAGTAACAGTAAAATTTAACCCTGTAGGAGTCAATTTTTTACTTATATAGTAAATGGCATGAGGAGTTAAGTATTTGTGTCCTAATACAACTCCCAAAGTTGTCTTTGAAGCATAAGTTGAAATATGGAAAGGTGATTTCTAGTTTGGTCCTCTAAAAATGGGTGCTTAAGAAATTTTCTCTTTTAGTGTTTCGAAAGTTTTTTGGTAGTCAAAATTCCAGATGAATTCACAATCTTTTGTGAGAAATTTGAGAAGTGGAGATGCAATTTCTATAAATTTTCCTATGAATCTTCTATAATAACCAAGAAAACTTCTAACATCTCATTGACAAGTTGGAATTGATAATTTAGAATTAACTTCTAGTTTAGATGTGTCCACTCTAATTCCATTTTCTGAAATATAGTGTCCTAAAACAATCCCCTCAGTAAACATAATAAAACATTTTTCATGACTTAATGAGAGATTTTCTTCCTTACATCTAATGATAGCTTTTTCCAATTTCTTAAGAACTTCTTCAAAATAATTTCCATAAACTGTAAAGTCATCCATATAAACTTCCACACAATCATGAATTAGATAAGAAAAAATCCCTAGCATTGCCCTTTGAAATGTTGCAGGTGCATTACATAATTCAAAAGGAAGTACCCAGTAAGCATAAGTTCTCCATGGGCAAGTAAAAGTGGTTTTATATTGATCTTATGGGGCTACTTGGATTTGATTATATCCGCTAAAACAATCCAAGAATGATAAATATTTCTTTCCTACCAATATATCTAGAGATTGATCTATAAAAGGAAGTGGAAAGTGATCTTTTAAAGTGGCTTTATTCAATTCCCTAAAGTCAACACATACTCACCATTTTCCTTTTTTTTTTGAACAATTACTAGTGGTGAAACCCATTGACTATTGAATATAGGATAAATGAATTTCACATTTAACAGTTTTTGTAGTTCCTCCTTGACAATTTACCTTAAATTTGGTTTCATCCTCCTTTGTGGTTGTCAAATTGGTTTGGCATGTTCATCAATGTAAATATGATGTATACAAGTGCTTGGATCAATTCCCTTCATGTCAGTAGATTCCCATGCATAAGCATAAGAATGTTCTTGTAATAATTTCATTAATTCTTTCTTTTGAAATTCTTCCAAGTTATGATTTATATTCAGAGTTTTTCCTGGAAAAATGTATATTAAATAATTTCCAAATTCTTCCATAGAATGTAAAGACATTTGATGAGATGATTAATATTCAATATTATATTGTTCTTGAAAATTCTGACTAAATTCATAGTAGGAAGATGATTCATTATTTTCCATTAAGTTTAAAATTTGATATTCTTCATCTATTTGTGAAGTAGAAAAGTTTGGTTGTATATCAATATCATCATCTATCCATTCTTCACTTTCTACTTCTATCATTGTTTTCGCAAGTGGATACAATGTAAATTTCTTTGTTGAACTTCCATCAGAGATAATCATGCCACCAGATCTACAACTTATAAAAGCATTAGTTGTGGCTAACCATGGTCCTCCTAGGATCAATGGATGTCCTCCTAAGTTATTCTTGGGTGTTAAAATCATAAATTCAACAAGGTATTCCCAATAATCTATGGATACATAAAAATATTCTAATACACCATTTAGTTTAATTACAGACCTATCTCCCAATTGTAACAATGTAGGTGTTTATTGATGATTAGGAAGTTTTAATTGATCCATAGTTTGTTTACTCATGATGTTTATGGCTGCTCCTAAATCAATCAATGTATTTGGTATTTCAACACCATTAATATGTGTTTTCACAATGGGACTTCCCGGATCTTAATATTTTTGAATTGTTGTTTTGTCCATCATGCTATCTGCAATTTTTCCAACTAGTTGGATTCTTTTGACTTCTTTTCTTTTCCTTCATGGTCTTTTAATGCTTAACTCCCTGATCGTCATTGCAAAAATTGGGATTTCTTTAATGACCTGCAATAAAGGAATTTTAATGAAAAGATTCTTCAGTTCATCCAACATATCATAGTCAGGAAATAAATCTATTTTTCTACCCCTTTATCATTTTTTAATCTTTTAGGAAAAGGTGGTTTTGAAACAAATATTGAAGGTTGTTCCATAATGGGAGTTGAATTTATTGGAGTATTATTGATATGCGTAGGGGTGGCTTGTTTTTGAAGATTTTATTTCCGATGAAGAGATGTCCCTTAGAGTGATCATCCTTATTTTGAGGATTTTCATCCTGATGAAGGGATGTCTCCTCCTTATAATGATCATCCTTTTCATTTTCCTGAATATCAAGAGAGGGTGACCTCTTTTCCAATACTCTATCAGATCTAAGTTGAACATTGTTTAGATCTAATGGATTTATCATATAGGTCTGGAAATTTTGTCCCTCCATATTGTAAACATGATGTCAATTTTTATTATTTGGGTTTGGAAGTGGTTGGGCAGGCAATTGATTTGGTCGTTGTGGAAATGGTAATGGAAGTTGTGGATTTGTATTTTGAGTTTGAGCTTGGGGTGGTTGACTAGATTGAGGAAAATATTGTGGTGGAAAAGTAGGATAAGGTTGAGGGTATTAAGAATACTGAGGATACCTTCCATAATGATTTTTCCATCCTTGTGCCCAAGGTTGAGGCCAATGTTTCCAAGGCATGAGTGTTGTCCAATTATTTTGCGGTGGTTGTGCATATGTTTGTGTGTTAAATCCTTGATTTTGGCATGGTCTCGTGGCAATAAAACAAAGAGGATCTACCTAATTTGGAACTACTTCCTCCTGGTAAACAAATTTAAGACCTGGTATTGAAGGAAATTCTTTAGTATAATTATTTTTTTCACATATAACACAAGTTTCTACACTTTTCAAGTCAAGAGGACATTATCTCAAGGCATGTTTTTTTTCCGCACTTAGGACAAAAGATGGATAGAGCAACATTTTCAACTTTTTGCTTGTTTTGTATTTTAAGGGCATATATTTGTTCACTAAGACTCACTAAAATGTTTGTCTTACAATCATCAAGAAAATTGCTTATTTCAGCCCTACTTATTGTTCCGGTTGCAGATTTATTAATCTTAGAAATAAGAGGATCTCTTGAGCTTTTTCGAGTTTTTGTCTTTCCTCTTTAAATGTGAATGCATAACTCAGAAATTTATTGTATTGATAACTGAGAAATATCCCCTTTACCCATTAAGTTGAGAATATCTATTCATTCATCTCTAATGGCTTTTAATAATAGAGCTTTTAAAGTGTATTCATCTAAATTTTCCATCTTAACTTTCTTAAGATTGTAGCTAGACCTTTCAATTAAATCCTCAAGATTTTCATATTCTTTTTGCATCATTTTGAAAACATTGTCTTTAAGATTATGGGGCATGTAGTAATCCTTGTATTTTGTTAAAAATGCATTTTTCGTTTCTTCTCATGTTCTAATAGAGTTTGCTATTAAACCCATAAACCATTTTAATGTTGCATCCTTAAGAGTTGTTGGAAACAATTTCAACTTTTGAGAGTCGAGAAAATAATCATAAGATCTACATAAAACTTTTAACTCAAAAAGAAATGTTTCAGGATCCTCACTTCTTAATCCGTGAATAATAGGAAGGACAGAGGGTGAGATATTTTCATTGGTACTGTGGTATCTTCATTGAAGATAGGAAACCCAGCAGGATTTGATTCTCTTATATCTCCTCCTCCTCTTCCTCTTCCTCTTCCTATACCTCTTCCTCCACCTCCTCCAACTCCAATCCTAAGATTTTCCCCATTTACATTGTGTGCTTCTCCTTCTCCTTCCCCAGCCATTGCAGATTCTTTAGAACTAATGTAAGGTTCCAAAATTGGGTTTTCTAGTTCTTCATCTAGTTCTTTTGGTTCCTCTATCAATGGTATGTTAAAATAAGGTTTTTCTTCTTCTTCTTCACTGGGAATTTCTAGTTCTTGTGCTAGAAGTTGTTCTCCAGTTGAAGTTATGAAAATTACTCCTTCTATTGGGGATGAAGGATTTTCTTCCTCTACAACAGCTTCACTTGAAGAAGTTAGTGAATCTCTAGTTTAGATTTCATGTCTTAGTACCTCATGGAGTCTATGTCTACATGTAGTGGATGGTGTGGCACTACGAGGTCGTGGTGGGGTGAGTGGTGTTGCTGGAATTAAAATTTTGCCTCTACTTATAAATCTACCTCTAGAATCTCTTTCTCTATGCATGCCATTTTTTTTTATTGTCAAAAATAAAAATACAAGATTCCTATTTAGAATTTCCTAGCAACGACGCCAAAATATTTGTCAATTTAATTATCTTCAATTGATTACACAAATTATCGACCAGGGCTAGTAAACTGATGAAGTGTAAGTGCACTATATGTGCTAGGAATCCTAATTATTAAGTAAAATTAAATTATAAGTGTACATGATTGGATTATTCGTTGAAATTGATTCTATGAAATCCACACAACTAATAAGGATATTAAACTCATAAATTATTCTCACACTTGAAAATTGAAACTTAACTCATAATACTCACATACACTCTGCAAAAATTTTACAATGTGCTTTTAAAATAAACTTGAAAGAATAAACTCATCTATGAAAACTACAAAATGAATTTAAACTATGATCTCACTTGCCCCAATTGATAAAACACTCTTGCCTTGAAATAAATTCACAACACTTATGCTCTAAAATGAAACCTACAAACTAATTCTCTTATTCAAAATTACAATCTCGTTCTCAAATCAAACTCTTAATGTCGACTCAATTCATGTGCTCCTGAAAAGAAAATGATTAATAACATAACTAAGTTGTTTGTTATCTATGAATTCAATCTTCCTAAGAACATTACACCTCTAATATGTTCCTTAACTCATAATCAACATAAAAATATTTTAGAGGATGCATCCATGAAAATTAGTAACATAAATGAAATTCATAAATCTGAATATCACAAATGAAATGAAACCCTTATTTCTTGAGGGGGGCCTCCACAAGCAGATGGAAACATAGCTTAGTTGAAAGATTAACCATGCATTGAGATGAGAAAGACTTCGATTAATTAAAATAAAGTTAAAATTTCATTGTTGCAGAGCATAAAATAATAACGACGACAATGATCCATCGCATATTTGCTACACAATTTTTATAGATTATTTGTCATAAATGTTAAGAGCTTATCTAGATAACAGATTAATATTTTAATCCTGGAAAATATATTATCAAGACGTGCTCATGATTTTCTATTTGACAAAGCAAATCGTGAGACATTCATTTCGCTTCTCGCTCACTTGTTGTAGATAATCGTTGACCATCACCTTTGACCATTCGATTGGGACCTACCTTCATAAATTCGATTCATAAAGATAGGTGGAAATTGTTAAGTGGACTAATAGTTATATTCACATATATCTCTTACTCCATGTGACACCTTGGATCCTGTTCAACAATGGACTCAGCTACAGGATCATATTTTGGTTGCAGAAACATCAAAATTCGATAGTTGATGCAAATATTAGGAAAATAATAAAGAACATTAGTAACATATGAAATATGAGACAATTATATAGCTGCCAAACTTTGAATCCACTGATTTGATGCCCTTTGATGGTTATGATGGTCAAAATAGGTGAAGAAGGATTGTAAAAAAGAAACAATTATGAGGCTCAACGGTGAGGTTATTCTTTAAGAGTTGGAGAACTTGTTGTTGATGCTCAATGTGATCTTCCACTGCTTGAACCTTTGAATTTTCTCTTAAAGATGATGAGATGGATGGTGGATGATATCCATAAAGTGGCATAAACGGGGTCATTTTGCTACAGTATGGAAGGAAGTGTTATACCGCCATTCATCCAGAGGTGACCATTTGACCTATTGTCTTTGCTTATCAGTTACAAAGCAACGAATATATCCTTCCAAACATTTGTTCATTATCTTAGTATTCGCATCAAACTTAGGATTATACGATGAGCTATGAGCTAATTGAGTACCTAGACAATAAAATAATTTTGTCCAAAAATTTCCCATGAGAATGGGATCTCTGTCACTTACAATAATATTTAGGTTTCCATGTAACCTTTGAATTGTTTCCATAGATGCAGTAGCAAATGTATTGGCTTTAAATGGATGAGATAATGCATAAAGGTGTGCATACTTGGTAATTCTATAAACTACCACCATGATGACACTCTTTCCTTCAGACTTAGGTAAACCTATGATAAAATCCATTGAAACCTTGTTAGGATATTCTGACACATAGGAAATAGTTAAATATAACTTGGTCTAGCGTAGAGTTAGATAAAGTGTGTTTCTTTACTATGTACATTTGTAACTTAAATATGACGATCACAATATGTAGTGATATGACGGTTCACTCTCTCCTCGGTATTACCTATACTTGATTCGTGGCTTAACACCCCATAGGTCCATGATCTCTATTTAAAGAGCATGGAGGGTCATTTTTCTCGTAACCGTTTATGAGAGAAACTTATGTAAAATTTATTTTTATATTAATAAAGTGCCTGAAGTGGCCGCATTGGCTCAGGCCATGGAGTGTTTCCCTCTTCGAGGGTTTTAACCACGTCAAATATTGGTGTACGATTTGTGATCTATTTGTGAGTAGTGACCTTTGGTGTTTGATCTAAGGAACTTACCCTGTAAATTCTTACATGGTATCAGAGCCATTTTGAGGGCCGCATATGTTTTTGATCCAAATCCGAAGTCGCTTTGACTACATGCGACTGTTGTTTTCCAGATCTACTATTTCTGACCACTTTCAGGCCGGGAGAACTACTATGTTGTGTCTGGAGCGTCAGTTACAGTGAGGAAGCCATTTCGTTTCATGCGAAAAGGTTTTCGGTTGCTCGAGTTATGTCATTTTAGATCTGGAGGTATAAAGTATATTTTTTGCAGTTATATTTATTAATCCTTCTATTCATTTCGATTTATAGTTTTTTTATTGCCGAATCTATACCCTATTCTCTGTGTATGCTCTTTTCCTTGCACCGTGTGCTATCTCGGCAAGTTAGAAACAAGAAGACAAGTTTTTTTTTTGCTACGTATTCTCTTTCCCCGCGTCTTTGTGCGATCTCAGGAAATCAGAAATTGCAAAAAAAGGGATAGTTGCCGGTAAGACTTACCAAAAATCTAACATTCTGCCATAAGGCTTGCATTTCGTTTTTTTTTTTTTGTGCACGAATTTTTTGTGTTTTTTTGCAGGAAAAAACATGCACATTGAAGAACAAAAAAAAAAAACCTTCCTCCTTTCAAACAAATATAGAATCTTTTTACTAGTTCACCTGCTGCAAACTTAGTTTATGAGAATAGACGTCTTGGGTTCAAATGTCCCTTTCAAGCTTCTTTTTATAATTTTTTTTTATTAAGTTATTTTTTATTATAAAGCCCTTTCGCAAGTTGCCGATTTTAAAAAAAGGGTTTTATTTCAAAAGCACATGTAAAAGTAACATTGTAAAAGTGACTCTCACTTATTTATAAAAGTGGGTCGCATAAAGTAGTTTTTTTCAAGTGAGATTATTGTATTAAGTTTGAAAATGGGGGGATTTTTTTTTTAAGTAGAACTTCATCATTAGCTTTTAACCTTTCACGTAACTATTCGACATCTACAACACATTTTTTCCCAAAAGGCATAACTTCTTCATCTCGAAACAGTTTTCCGTGCCGTTTTTTTTTAACTAGCCTAATTTTTCGAGATCTTTACATTGGGGTAGTTAGTTTTAATATTTTTAGCTTTAGTTTTTTTTTAAATGGAAAGTACATGCCCAGTTATTCTTAACTGCACCAATTATTTCCAATGGCTATCCTACATGATAGACTTACTTAGAAGTAAAGGGCTTTATAGAATAGCTTCAGGACAAAAAACCAAACCTACCAATGGAGATAAAGCTGCTAAATGGGAAAATAAACAAGATCAACCACGAGGGTTGATAGGAATGTCCATTGCTCAAGATCTTCGATTTCATATCCAAGAAATTGACACCCCTAATGAAACTATAAAAAAGCTAAATATTGTTTTTGGCATTCAAAATGAAATCAGGGCCCACCAGGTTGAAAATGAATTACTTACTTTGGTCCGCAATAATTTCTCTTATATTGAAGATTTTTTGTCCAAATTCAAGACCCTTAGACTTATTTAAGAAGGTTGTAAGGTCAAAAAGGAAGATGGTAGCCTTATCTATTCCATTCTTACTAAGCTTGGACCTGCATAATCCGTATTTGTTTCCACCTTCCATTCCACTGGATAAGCCCTCATTTCTCAAGGAACAGCCTACAAGTCCCCCTCTTTTGATGCCTTTTGCGATTCTTTGGCAAGAGAACAAGAAAAACTCTTACACCTTGGTCTTATCAATACTGGAAACTCTTCTAAGAAAGCCTTAGCAGCCCAACAACAACCATATCAAAAGAATCCCAAGAAGCAGTATCCTACAAAGAATGGTCCTAAACCAAACAAGGGTCTTAAGCTATTTCAACTACAAACTAAAAAATCAACTCACCAAACTGATAAGGCAAATAAAAACAAAGGGAAGAAAATAGATATACATTGCAACTTTTGTAATCGTGATGGCCATGTAGAGTCCAAATGTTTTAAGAAGATGGAAGCCTTGGAAGCAGCAATGAAGAAGCACCACATCAATTTGGAGAACTCTTCAACTTCATCTTTAGGAATGGCACTTTCTGCTTGTGGTTGTCAAGCATCAAGATCTGGTTATGCATTAAATGTATCTTCTTCTTCTCATTCTCATGAGTGGCTCATTGATTTTGGAGCTTCTTACCACATGGCCAAAAATAAAGCCATGTTTTCTTCCTTAAATGTTTGTAACACCAAAAATATTTATGTTGGTGATGATAGATCTCTTAGTGTTGTAGGATATGGAACCATTCATCTAGATAATGGTCATTTTAATGATGTATTATGTGTTCCTACCTTGCCCTACAACCTTCTATCTGTTTATCAGATAACTCATTCAAGTGAAGGGAAAATAGTAGAATTCTCACCTCATGATGTTGTAATCAAGGACCTCAAAGATCCTAGACATATTTTATCTACTGGCATTGTTGATGATTCCATAAGGTTGTATAAGTTTGACAACTTTGGGTCATCATGTCTTCCCTCTGTTTTTGTTGCTCATAGTGATGAAGTGAGCAAACTTTGGCATGAGCGATTTGGTCACTTAAACTATCGCTCTCTTCAAACTCTATGTAAAGAAAATATGATGATAGGTCTTCCTATGGTATCTTTCTGAGATGGGTTTTGCTCCGAATGTGTACTCGGAAAACATCATCGGGATAGTTTTGAAAAACGTGCCTCTTGGCACGCTTCAACCCCTTTGCAACTTGTGCACACTTATTTATGTGGTCCACTTCCTATTGTTTCTTTCTCTGGTTGCGAGTACTTCTTAATCTTCATTGATGATTTTTCCAGACGCACTTGGGTATACTTCTTAAAGTTCAAGAGTGAAGTTTTTAACATGTTCTTGGCCTTTAAGGCCTTTGTTGAGAAACAATCTGGACATTAAATTCTTAACTTAAGATCAGACAATGGAGGAGAATATGTTAACAGCAAATTTATCAACTTGTGCAATGAGCATGGCATTCAATTGAAACATATTGTTCCATACTCCACAGCAAAATGGTGTAGCTGAAAGGAAGAATCGCACCTTAAAATAAATGGCTAATTGTGCGCTTCAATCTAAAGGACTTAGTCTCAATTTTTGGGTAGAAGAAATTAACTGTGCAAATTACATAGTAAATAACACTCCTACTAAGGTTTTAAGGAATATAACTCTAGAAGAAGCTTGGAGCTCAATCAAACCATATGTAACTCACTTTCGTGTTTTTGGAAGTGATCCTTGGGCAAATAATCCAGATGCGAAACATAAAGCCTTAGAACCTAAAAGTGAAAAATGCATTTTTATTATTCTGAAGATGTCAAAGGATCTATACTTCTTCAAATAAAATCCAAAAATATAATCATTATAAGAGATGTAAAATTTAATGAAAATATATCGGTCTATGAGCCTAGTTTGGCGGGTGTGCCACCTTTGGCCTGCGAGCCTGATTCGACATATGTTCCACCTCTCTCTATCTCTTCTATTTTTTATAGCATCCCTTCTAGTTTAGATGATGACAATGAGGATGAAAAATATTCCTCCACCTCTTGAATATATTCATTCATCTCCAGAGTTTCCAAGATGGGTCTGCTCTACTCGAGATGCAACATGTTCTCTTGCAGGTGACCTTGCAGATCGACGTCGTATACGTTCTCAGTTCGAAAGAGCCTCTTCCTTATTGACTCAAGTTCCAGAAAATCTTCATCCAGACACCTTTGAAGAAGCTTCAGGTCATCCAGATTGGGATGAATCTATGAATGAAGAATATCGTTCCTTATTGGCAAACGATACTTGGAATCTTATTCCTCTTCCAAAGGGACAAAAACTTGTCAGATGCAAATGGGTTTACAAAACAAAGTTTAGACCATATGGAAAAGTGGATAGACATAAAGTTTGTGTTGTTGTTAAAGGATTTTCACAAGTTGAAGGCATTTACTATACTGAAACCTTCTCCCATGTTGAAAAATGAATTATATCCACCTTGTTCTCTCCCTTGCTGCCTCCTTTAAATGGGAATTCCATCAGATAGATGTTAAATCCGCCTTCTTACATGGATATTTGCAAGAAGATATCTACATGGAACAACCCCCTGGATTTAGCCAAAATGACTCTAGCCTTGTTTGTTTCCTTGGGAAGTCTCTCTATGGTCTCAAACAAGCTCCTAAGGCTTGGTATGACAAAATGGATAGATTTCTCTTAGATAATGGTTTTTCTAGGTGTCATTCTGACAACACTCTCTACACCAAGAAAGTGGGTAAGTCCTTCATCATCCTTGTTCTTTATGTTGATGATATTATCCTTATTGGTAGTGATCCCAACCATATAAACCATGTGAATTCTAGCCTCAAAAAGAAGTTTGAAATGACAGACTTAGGACACTTGCATTATTTCTTTGGTCTTCAAGTCTTGCAATCCAAAGAAGGTATTACCCTTTCTCAGTCCAAGTATGCCTGTGATCTTCTACGCCACCTTCACATGGAAGACTATAAGCCAGCCCCTTCTCCCTTTCAGTCTAGAGTCAAGTTTTCACTCACTTGTACTACCCCTAAAGTTCATGTTACCTTATACCATCAACTTGTTGGTAAAATTATGTATCTAACCCATACTCGTCCTGACCTTTCCTTTGTCGTTGGTATTGTTGCTCAGTTTATGCACCAACCTCATGAAAGTCACTCGAAAGCAGCTAAAAGAATACTTTGATATATTCGAGGTACAGTTCAGTTCAGGATTCATTACAACGCAAGAGAATCTCCATTGTTGATTGGTTTCACTGATTCTGATTGGGTTGGTGACCCTGATGATTGAAAGTCTACTACAGGCTATGTATTCACTCTTGGTTCATGACCTATTACATGGTATTGTAAGAAACAAAGTGCCATATCTCTTTCTTCAGCAGAAGTAGAGTATCGTGGTGCAGTTGAAGCCAGCAAGGAAGCCATGTGGCTTCGTCAGATCCTGTCTGAATTTGGTCTTCATCAGCAGCATCCGACTACACTTTGGTGTCATAATCAAAGTGCCATTCAGCTATGCAAAGATCCAGTTCAGCATTAGTGTATGAAACACATTGAGCTTCATATAAACTTCATCAGAAATCTCATTCATGATTGTGTTCTTGAAGTGCAGTATTGTTCAACCAATGATCAAGTTGTCGATATCTTTACAAAGGCTCTCACATAAGCGAAGTTTACCAAACTTCGATCTATGCTTGGAGTTCAGGAAAGTTATCATTAAGGGGGGATAGGCTTTAATGCCTCCTTCCTTCTCCTATTGTGTCAGCTTTGTAAATCCTTCAATCCTATCCCAAGTTGTTCTTAAGGGGGGATGTTAGGATATTTTGACACATAGGAAATAGTCTCCTTTTGTGTCACCTTTGTAAATCCTTCAATCCTATCCCAAGTTTTTCTTAAGGGGGGATGTTATGATATTCCAACACATAGTAAATAGTTAAGTATAACTTGGTCTAGCGTAGAGTTAGGTAAGGTGTGTTTCTTTACTATGTACATTTGTAACTTATAATTCGACGGTCATGATATGTAGTGATCTGATGGTTCACTCTCTCCTCGGTATTACTGACACCTGATCCATGGCTTAACACCCGATTATTCCATGATCTCTATTTAAAGAGCATGGAGGGTCGTTTGTCTGGTAACCGTTTATGAGAGAAACTTATGTAAATTTTGTTTTTATATTAATAATTTTCCTGAAGTGGCCGCGTTGGCTCAGGCCGTGGAATGTTTCCCTCTTCGAGGGTTTTAACCACGTCAAATACTGGTGTACTGATTTGTGATTTGTTTTTTAGCAGTGAAATTTGGTGTTTTATCTAAGGAACTTACCCTGTAAATTCCTACAAACCTCCTCTCAACTTTATTTTGTTGGCAAACCAAACTTTTGAATATCATATTTAAGGCCGTCCCAAATAAATTCCTTCTTGACCCCGTGGTAAGTTTTTTAAAATCTTGAGTTCCCTCCTAAGTGAGAGGTTTGTAATTCCAAAATAATATTTTGTTTGTGTTGGGAATTCTTACAAATATATAAGCAATATTTGTACCATAATGAATTATTTTTCCAGTTGAATGTATTAGATGTACTAGGATCTTGCTACAAATTTTGAATGAGTGTCCAAACTTCTTTGTCATTCTTCCATACATCCCTTGCTTTGGTTATCCATTCTGGTTGGATAATAGAAATAGCACAAACCAATGTTTCCACGTCCTCATCCTTTCTTAAGAGTGCATCTACAGCAACATTTTGCTTCCCTTTTTTGTAGACGATTTCAAAGTCATAACCCAACATTTTTGTGACCAGTTTTGGCTTCTCTTCTGAAGATAATATTTGTTCCAAAAAAAATTTAAGACGATCATGATCTATTTTTACCTTGAGGTTTCTTCCCATTAGGTAAGGTCGTTATTCCTTTAGTGCATGTGGTATTGCCAACATTTCCATCTCATAAATATGTTTGTGTAAATACTTTCCTTTGATTGGATGACTTTCAAAAGCAATGGGTCTTCCTTCTTGCATTAAAACTAAAATTCCCTTTCCTGAGGCATCACATTCCACAATAAAGTTTTTTGTGAAGTCTGATGTAGCTAAGACTGGATCTTGGCACATTGCCTCTTTAAGATGTTCAAAGGCTTTAGTTGCTTCTGGAGTCCAATAAAATGCGTCTTTATTTAGTAATGTTGTTAGAGGTGCTACAATTCTCCCATAATTCTTAACAAACTTGCGGTAATACCCTTTCAACCCAAGAAATCCCTGCAGATGCTTTATGGTTTTGGGGATTTTCCATTCCTTAATTGCTTTAATTTTGTTAGGGTCTACCTTAACACCCTCATGAGATACAATATATCCAAATATTCCACCCCCTGTACTCCAAAGAAACATTTGGAGGTTTTTGCATATAATTGTTTCTCCTCCAATAGTTTGAGCACCATGTCAACATGTTGAACATGATCCTTCCAAGACTTGTTCTAGATTAGTATATCATCAAAAAATACTAACACTAAATTTCTAAGGAAGTGATTGAAAATGGAATTCATCGAACTTTGAAATGTAGAAGGTGCATTGGCAAGGCCAAAAGGCATGACCAAATATTCATAATGACCCTCATGAGTTCTAAATGTCGTTTTCAGAATGTCTTCAGTCTTCATTCTAATTTGAAAATATCTTGAACGAAGATACAACTTGGTGAAGTAAATTGCTCCATGTAATTCATCCAATAATTAATCAATGAAAGGAATGGGAATTTTCTCTTTAATAGTGAGCTTGTTGAGCTCCCTATAATCCAGAAACTTGCGCCATGATCCATCCTTCTTATGCACCAATACTACTGGAGCTGAACAAAAAATTTGAATAGGTTGAATTATACCGACCTCTAGCATTTCTACAACCATACGTTCAATTTCACTCTTTTGGGCATAGAGATATCTGTAAAGCCTTATGTTTGGAGGAACGATTCCTGGAATCAAATGAATAGCATGGTCATTATCACGAATAGGTAGGAGGCCTTTAGGAGTCTCAAATACCTTTGAATTATTGTCCAAGACTTTTTGGAGATCTGGAGAAATAGATGATTTTGATGTTTGAACCTCTAGTGAGCATAATTGTGCAATTACGCCCCATTGTTCTTTATTTAGAAGCGTTGTCATTCAATTAGAGCTGATTGTTTTTCCTGGTTTCCCTGTGATACCCCTTAATTCAACTTCCTTCCCTTCCCAACAAAAATTCAAGAAAATTTCTTGAAAATTAAAAGTTATCGTACCCAAAGATTGTAACCATTGGACTCCTAGTACAACATCAACACCACCCATTGGAATGGAGAGCATTGGAATATTCAATACATATTCTCCCATGTTTAGCTTGATATTATGGCATTTTTCAGTGCAATTTATAATTCCTCCATTTGCAACCATCACTTGACACTCTAGTGCTCGGTATATGAAGCAATTCAATTCCCTGGCTATCTTACAATGAATAAAATTATGGGTACTACCCAAATCAATCAACATTATTAGCTTTTTCTTCTTGATATGTCCTTCTATCTTAAGGGTTTGAGGAGTGGTAATTCTCGCGAATGCATTAAAAGATATGGTCGGATTCATTTCTTCTTTGTTTAGGGTTAGTTCTTGGTATATATCCTTTTATTTTGAAGATTCTTGTTCCTTTTCTTCCTCCTCTTCACAATCCTTGTAAAAAAAATTATTATCATCACACTTATGACCTTTAGTGTATTTTATATCACAACTGTAGCAAATCCATTTTGCTCTTTTTTCTTCCAATTATTGTGGTGTCAACCCTGTAGGTTGTGGAAGTCCGTGGGGTCTTGGTTAAATGGTGATGAGGCGGGCCGTTATAACACTCATCACAGGTTCAATTCCCTTCCCTGATCGGGGTGATGTGTCTGGACATGTTGATGAAAATGGAGTAAAAAAAAAGTGTAAAAAGATAAAAATGAGAGGTACTACCAAACATACAAAAAAACAAAACCTTGTAGGTTGTGGAACGCTAGGAGCAACAACACTTCCATATTTATAGTTGTGAGTGGTAGGCTTCCTTGTTGCCATAATTTTGCTTGCCAACCTGAATACCTTATCCAATGAATCAGGTTCCCAAAGGAGAACCTCATGTTGGATGTTATCCTTTAAAATCCCTATGAATACATCATCCATATGCTCCTTTGGAATTTCATTTACCCTTATATTGGAAGTCTTCAATGTGCTCTTCAATTAAACCATTTTGCTTGAGATTTATCACTTGGATAAAGAAGGTGTTTCTCTTTGTATCCTCATAATATGTTATCATTTCCTCCATAAAAATTTACCAAGTGACTAGTAGTTTACGATAACAAAGCCATCGATACCATACAAAATGATTGGGTTTTAAATATAAAGTTATAATGTGTACCTTTTGTGTGTGTTGCACATTATGGGGATCAAAATATTGTTCCATTAGTAGTATCCATGTTATCGAATTCTTGCCATCAAAATTCCTCATATATATCTTTGGAATTTGGTGGTTCTTAAGCCCCACATTGGAGTCTCTAAAATCATGATTCATATTCCCTTTGTCCTCATCTTGATTTTCATGGATTACCTTGTCACCACCGGGAAGCCTTTCTTGCAAAAACTTTGTCAACCCTTCCAACTTGACTTTCATCGCATCCATGTCTACTTTAAAAACCTCCATGCTTCCTTTAAATCCATCCATGTCCCCTTTTAATCCATCCATGTCATCTTTGGTTTCTCTTTGTGAGAGAAAATTTTGTTGCACTTGGTCCCTTAACTTCGATATATCATGTTTCAATTCTTCCTCTTCATGCATCATAATAGAGATTTCTGAAGCCTTAATGGGTGTAGAATTATTATTTTTGGTAAGAATTGTAGAGCCAAATACTGGTATCTATGCTTCAATATTCCCTTTGAATCACTTCAACTGATTTTTTTAAACAAAACTTGTGCAATTTATAAAAAAAAAATACACATCTTTTTCTTACTTGTAAGAGCTCAATATTGAATCTGTTTTAGCTCTGTAATTTCAGATCCTCAAGGTATGAAATTTTGTCTTATGGTATCCCTTTGAGTCTTATTTCCAACCCCACAAGTAATACCAAGATTGGAGTCTTCAAGAAAGAGTTATGACTGATCTCCCACGATGACCCATTTATAGACTTTTTTTAGTAGAGCGAAATTGTATGGAGTGCCACGTGTTACTGTTTTAACCTTCGTCCCTAATATTACTACACGAAAAAACTGCATTCCATGATATTTCAGCCCCTTGTTACATAATTCCAATTCAATGCCTGAAACAAAAATTATGAACATTTTCCCTAGGTCACCTATTTGAGACTGAATTTTGGATCTTGCAAAAACCCTAACTTTGTTGGGTCATATCTCAGAAAATATAGCGAACCAAGATCTGAAATTTGTTCACAAAGTTCTCCAAGATTTCAGCTCCATGTGGTCAAAATTTTATCTTCTAAAGCCTTGTAGAAAAAAAGTTATAGCAAAAATTCCAAGATTACATATTTGAAGAAACGAAACCCTAAAATTCAAAGCTCTGATGCCAAATGTTATGCAACCAACTCACAAAATAGAAGAAAATATCAAAGACTTAAAAATTATCCTCTTTGAGGGGGAAACCTTCTTTGCATTACATAAATGAAAAAATCTTGTATGATTCAAATGACAAAACCTCCTTTCTATATATAGGAGTCTAAGGGGTCACAATATAATCAGAGCCGACATAATGTAAGGGCACAACAATAACAATAGTGGGCTTCTATGGGGCACAATAATAACAATATGGGGACTAAACGGAGACAACAATAACAATAATGGGCTACACTAACAATAACAATAAGGGGGTACACTAATATTATAGGGACCTAAAATTCCCAATAGTGAGTTTCTTAATCCTGAACTCTGCATCTTCCAAAGAAAATATACCCTCCTTTATATGATTGTTTAAGATTATTCCCATGGTGTTTGGGGAGTCGTAAAGATTCTTGAGATAGATATTGTAACAACCCCAAGTTTATTTTCCATGTAAATTCAAGGACATTATAAAGGCAAAATAAGACCAAGGTCATGGGACACGTATTCCAAGTTGAAAGGAGGGAAAAACATTAAAGTGGGTATCACTTGTGGTTAAATAATGGAGATAGAAATTGGCATTGGAAAAATGAAAATGGAAATAAATGGCAATTAATACAAGAAATAAATGGAAATAGGAGAAAAGGAAGATGAATATACAAGAATATGCATGTAAGGGAAATTAGAGAGAAAATAAAGGGAAATGAAAGAAAATAAGAAAGGAAAAGGAAGAGACACCAAACATCAATGATAAAATGAATATGAGTAATAGTTGACAACTTTTGATTAGTTTTTAGTTTTGGAAGGAATCGAGCTCTAAGAGGAGAGAGGAAGAGAACTTGGACACAAGCAATCAAGCAAGAAAATGAAAGCAAGGGAGTGCAAGGAGAAGATAGGAAGAGCAGATACAACAAGAATATTTTGTAGGTAACATGTTGCATGTGTGATTTCCTTGTTGGGATTTGAATGCATGGTGCCTGCATTTGGTTTACATGATTACTTTGTTGTCATTGGCATGGGGTTTTCCTGGATTGACAATGGCTACAACCTTTCCGAGACATTTTCTGGATAGGCATGGTGCGATGGGATACATTCTTGGTTGAGCTTTGGATTGCCGGAAGATTTTGGATGCGCGTGAGGTGGTCTCCGAAAAATCCCAAGGCTTGGGGGTGGAGATGGTTTTCTCCGAGAATCCCTTGATAGGTGGGTGGAGACAGGAAAATTCCTCTAGGTATGGTGAAGAAATTCTAAGGCATCCAAACTTGTGTTGGTCTCGTTATTTATGGATCGGTTTAGGTGATTTAGCCTCTAGATAACCTGGTTGGTTTTGTTTTGGTTTATCCCATGAGATCCCAGATTCATGCTCAAAATATGGCACGGGGGTGATTGACTGAAAGAGAGATTTGGCTCAGCCCAATCTACGGTCATATGGTACGTGTAAGTCCCTAACTTGGTTGGCTTCATGCATATGTTATTATATGTTATTTCTTATTGAGATCAATCAGCACATGTATTGGTTATTATTTTGGTTTGTCATGGCTTCATTATAGTTAAATGTTGGTTCTAGGCATGGTTAAATGGTGTGCTCTTGTTATGGATCCTTTTCATGATTTGATAAGTTAGTGAATGTTTATATGAAAGTATGAGCTAAAAAGTGTTGTTGCAACTAGCTTCAGAGGGTAGTGAGGCTTCTTGATGATTCTATGGTAAAACTAATGAGACAATGATAAAATATGCATTCATAACCTGTAGCTATTATGTTTACCATATGTTTGTCTAAATGTTTATCATGTGTTTGGCATGTATCAACAATTTCTGAGCCTAAGTGTGCTTTAGGCATACTTTTTATTAACTTGGAATTGATTCTGGAAAGTTCTTGGAAGTTTTGGGCAGTGGTTTTAGGCTAACCCGAAAATTCAGGCACTAAATTTGTTATTTTAGGCACAAAACTGAGTATTTTTAGTTGTAGTCGGACGGAGGATGGCTTGTGTGTGCGACTGGAGCCATCTGGCCACATGGACCACTTCACATGTCTGCAGCTAGGCTGTAAAGCTTGGGAAAAAGATAGTTCCATCTCAGGGAAAGATCATCCATGGATGTTGTCTAACATCTGTATGATCAAATGTCTCTGCGAGGTTGCAATAAGTTTATGAATGGTAGACCCTACTTCGATAATTAGAACTTGGTTGTTGTGTCATGCATAGTAACTCTCAGCTCATGTTTACCCTAGAGATCTTGTAAAAGCAAGTAAATGTGGGGTGGGGTGTTACAAGGTGGTATCAAAGCAGTTCCATTCCCTGTAAACCTTTCTCTAGTACCAGAGTTATAGAGTGGTATCAAAGCGAGGTTTATAGTATTGGACCTCGGGGTAAATGTAGATGGTTATGGTTATCATGCATGTATTTATTGTTTCAGTTTTGTATTGTCATCTTAATTTATGCATGATGTTGATATTGTGTTGCTATTATTATATATTATGTAAATATTGACTGACTTGTGCAGATGTAATATCCTCCCCTAAGATACATTGAGGTATGATTTTGATTATGTCTACTATATGGTTTATCTAACATGGTATGGTTGCGAGAAATGGAAGGCAAAAATATGAAGATAATAATGGTGGATTACGGTTCACATGACTCCCCGTATAGGATCGAAGTGACATCAATGGAATGGGAGAAGTCAGTTGAGCAGCAAGGAGAGAAATATTCTCCTAACCTAGCAGATACATTAAGGAGTATGAGGGCAAAGATTAAAAGTTTTAAAGTAGATTATAATAGGTTGAATGAGGCACAAGAAAGACTTGCAAAGGCTCAAGAAAAGCAAGCTAAATGCAGTGATTCTTCAAAGCCTTTCAGACTTAAAAAAGCAGGGACATATGGGGATGAATCATCGAGATAGGAAAGAGGAGAAGAGAAATGGGGCATATGGAAGCAGGTCTCAAAGAAGGTATAAGATGGACAGTTATGATACAGTGAAGAGTGGTAGACTCTTGGGTACACCTAACAAGAGGATTGGTATGCGTGTATTTTATTCTAGCTCTTCTTCCAAGAGACATCATCGCCATCACCGCTAGCATCATAGCAGGAGTGAGTATTTGTCAGAGGAATTCAAGAAATCCAAACCTCCTAATTTTGATGGAGAAATGAAGAAATCAAAAGATGCAGAAGCATGGTTTCTTGGGACGAGGAAACTTTTCAAATTGCATGATTACTCAGAGAACATGAAATCTAAGATAGTCACCTTCAGTCTCAAAGGAAAAGCAGATATGTGGTGGGAATATATTAAGAATGTCAGAGGCATCAGAGAAGAGAGGCTGACTTGGGGTGAGTTTGAAAGACTCTTCAGGAATAATTACATGTCTGAGAGATATTATAATGGAATGGTCGAGTTTTATGAACTCAAGATGGATTCCATGACAGATGAAGAGTACACAACCGGATTTCTAGAGTTGTTTAGGTATGTGCTCTATCTCATGGACGATAAAGAAAATATCCAAAGGTTCATCAGTGGATTCCTTTGGCATTCAAATACCAAATTGAGTTTGATGAGCCTCTGTCATTGGAGGAAGCTATCATAAAGTTAAAGCATTGTTATGAGTAGTCAAAGCATAAGCATGTGTTTAAGCATGACTGGAAAGGTAATGAGAAGACTAAAGGAAAATGGCCCAAGAAGTGAGGAATATCTCAGGATGCAGGTGAGAAGGAAAATGAAGCCCATCATAAGAAGTTTAATTCAAATAAGAAAGGACATGGGTCTTAGTCTGGAGAGAAGCAGAATAAAAAAAATGACAGGGAACCGTTGAAGTGTTGGATTTATGGTAAATACCATTGTACCAAGGTGGCAGACCACATACCTACAATGCTCAGGAGGTGCGGACAGTTGGGGATGTTGGTCAGAGAATTCCCTGAATCTATGCAGCACTTGATAACAGGTAGGCAAGCCATCAAGAATCTATTCTTGAGATGGAAGGTAAGCTTCACGATCAAGTTGTTTCCATTTTCTTTGATCCTAGATCTAATTATGGCTATGTTAGTCCTAACCTGGTGGATCAGTGTCGTTTGAATAAATAAGTGCATGCAAGATCTTAGTTGGTGTATTTGTTTATAGGGACCAAGAGAAGAGTTCACCATTAGGTGAGATCTTGTGCAATTGAGCTTAATGGCATTCCTACAACAACACACCTAAATGTGCCTCCTATGGGTGCATATAGCATGCTTTTGGGCATGGATTGTTTGTTTACTCATAGGACCAAGGTAGATTTTTACGACAAGGCCACTGAATAATATTCTAGGGAAAGGAGAATCCTACATCAATGAGAATGGTTACAACTATGCAAGCTAAGTGCAGCTGCAGGAAAGGGTGTGTATTGTTTGCAGTTCATGTTTCATGTGACAAAGAGAAGGATAATGAGGATGATGAATTCCTAAGGAAGTATCATGTCTTGCAGCAGTTTCAAGATGTGTTTCCTGTAGATATTTCAGAGTTTCCCCCTCATGGAGAGGTGGATTTATTTATTGGTTTGGTACTGAGAGAAACACCAACATCCAAGACACCTTACAAGATGAGCACTCTAGAGTTGGTGGAATTGAAGTTGTAGCTTAAAGAGATGCTTGATAAGGGATACATAAGGCCAAGTGTGTCTCCTTAGGGTACACCAATGTTGTTTGTAAAGAAGGATGGTACTCTCAAATTGTTCATTTATTATAGGTAGTTGAACAAGTACCCATTGCCTCATATTGATGATTTGTATGATCAACTAAAGGGAGGCGGAAATATTTTTGAAGCTTGATCTACGATTAGGATATCGTTAATTGTGCATCAAATAAGAAGACATCTATAAGACGACATTTCTTACAAGTTATGGGCACTATGAGTTTGTGGTGGTTTCTTTTGGTGTTACCAATGCTCCAACTACCTTCATGTGTTTGATTAACAATGTGTTGCGCCTTATTTGGATAAATTTGTGATAGTGTTTGTTGATGATATATTGGTGTATTCAAAGAATGAGGAGCATGAAGAGCACCTGACTATAGTGTTGTGATTGTTGAGAGAGCATAAGTTGTATGCAAAGCTTAGCAAGTGCAGTTTATTTTAGTCTCAGATTCATTACTTGGGACATGTTGTTTCCAAGAAAGGGACAGCAGTGGATTCAGAAAATATTAAGGCTATCATGGAGTGGCCAACTTCAAAGGATGTGGATGAGGTAAAATCATTCATGGGACTGACAGGTTATTATAGGAGGTTCATCAAGAACTTCTCCAAGATTGATTATCCTATCACATCTTTGTAGAGAAAAGGAAAGAAGTTTGAATGTTATGTTGATTGCACAACTAGTTTTGATCAGTTAAAGCATTTGCTTACCAATGCTCCATTTTTTAAGATTCCAAGTCCTTATAAGGAGTTTGTGGTTTGTACAAATTCATGTAAGGAAGGACTTGGTGGATTCCTGATGCAGGAAGGACAAGTAATTTTTTATGAATCAAGGAAGTTGAATGAGCACAAGCAGAGGGAAAAGAGAACCAGGTTGTGGATGCTTTCAGTAGGTGAGTGCAGGTGAATCATAATTCAGTTGTGATCTCTTATGGGACAAACTTGAGAGAGAAAATATTACATGCATAGCAACATTTTGAAAGTTAATAGCAGCTGAAGTCGAGATTGCAACAATAAGGATGAGGACTATCACCTCACAGTAGATGGCTTGGTCAATTTTAGGAGCAGAATATATGTGCCAGATAGTAAAGAGTTGAAGAAGCTTATTTTGAGAGAGTTTCATGTCAAACGATATTCAGGCCACCCAGGATACCAAACTACTTTTAAAATTGTTAAGAAGTTCTACTATTGGTTGAATTTGAAGAAAGAGGTGGTTGATTTTGTTGCCAAGTGTTTGGACTGTCAGCAGGTAAAAGTTGAATGCAAGCACTGAGATGGTCTATTGCAGCCTATTCTGATTCCAAAATGGAATTGGGACATCATTTCCATGGACTTCATTACAATATTGCCTAGGACATCGAGGCAACATGAAAACGTTGTGGTTGTGGTTGATAGGTTGAGTAAGGGAGCTTACTTCATTGTAGTGAAATCTACAAATTCATCTAGTGAAGTGGCTTAGATTTTCATCAGGGAGATAGTGAGGTTGCATGGAGTTCCCAATAAGATTATATCAAACATAGATGCCAAGTTCACTTCCAAGTTTTGGAAGGAGTTGTTTGCAGACTTGGGGACAGAATTAGATTTCAGTACAACTTATTTTTTGCAACTAGATGGGAAGACAGAGATGGTTAACAGGATCCTTGAGGATTTGTTGAGGATGTATGTCATGCATCAACAAAGGAAGTGGGAGGAGTATCTTCCACTGGTGGATTTTTCTTATAATAATGGGTATCATGAATTCTTGAAGATGAGTCCATTTAAGGATATCTACGAGCATAGTTGCAATACTCCTATCAGCAGGAGTGATCTAGCGAACAAGGTATTGATTTGATCGGATATGTTGGCAGAGATGGAGTAGGACATGCAGGTTATTAAAAGGAATCTAAAGGCAACACATGATAGGAAAAAGAGTTATGCGGATCAACATAGAGCATTCAGGGAGTTTCAGGTTGGGGAGCATGTGTACTTGTGTATCAAGCCCAAAAACATCTCCTTGAGTATTGGATCATGTGCCAAGCTAGCACCTAGGTATTGTGGGCCTTTTGAGATCCTTGAGAGGATTAGACCATTGGCCTACAAACTTGCTTTGTCGCCATTAGTCAAATTCCATGATGTTTTCCATGTTTCATTACTTAAGACATATTTAAAGGATGTTGAGCATGTGATTGATTGGTTTGTATTGCAGGCAGAACCAAAGGGAGAGTTCCAGCCAGAGCCTCAATGCATATTGCAGTGGAAACAACTCATGTTCCAGAACCGGGCAATAGAGAAAGTTAAAGTGGAATGGAAATACTTTGGGCCCAATGAAGCTACATGACATATGGTTGATCAGATGCAAACATTATATCCTTCTTTATTTGTTGGTTGAAGCAAATTAGTTTTTGGTATATGTATATCTGTGTGTGTGTGTGTGTGTACACACACACACATATATATCTTTGTCATGTTTTTAGTAGTTTGTCATTGTAAATACTATAATGAGTTGTGTTATAAAGCTCTAATATGTTTTTTTTCAAAGATTTGTTGATCACAAGTGTCATAGAACACCGAAGATGATATTCCCCTAACAAAGAGGGGTTTGTAACATACCCTCGTTGATTTTCCATGTAAATGGAAGGACATTATAAAGGCGAAATAAGACCAAGGTCATGGGACATGTATTCCAAGCTAAATGGAGGGAAAAACATTAAAGTGGGTATCACTTATGGTTAATTAAATGCTATGGAAATTGGCATTGCCATTGACAAAAGGAAAAGGGAAATAAATGACAATTAATACAAGAAATAAAGGAAAACGGGAGAAAAGGAAGACGAAGAGACAAGAATATGCATGCAATGGAAATTAGAGAGAAAATAAATGAAAATGAAAGAAAAGAGGAAATGAAAAGGAAGAGACACCATACATCAATGATAAAAAGGAATCTGAGAAATAATTGGTAGATCTTGATCAATTTTTAGCTTTGGACAACTTTAGTTTTGGAAGGAATTGAGCTCTAAGAGGAGAGAGGAAGAGCACTTGGACAAAAGAAAGCAATCAAGAAAATGAAAGCAAGGGAGAGTAAGAAGAATATAGTAAGATCAACTACAATAAGAAGATTTTGTAGATAACATGCTGCATGTTTGATTTCCTTGTTGGGATTTAAATGCATGGTACATCCATTTGGTTTACATGATTACTTTGTTGTCATTAGCATGGGTTTTTCTTGGATTGACAATGGTTACAACCTTTCTTTTCCATTTCCTGGATAGTCATGGCGTGATGGGATTCATTCTTGGTTGAGCTTTGGATTGCCGAAATATTTTGGATCCGGGTGAGGTGGTATTAGAAAAATCCCAAGGGTTGGGGTGGAGATGGTTTTCTTCGAGAAGCCCTTGATAGGTGGGTGGAGAAAGGAAAATTCCTCTGGGTATCGTGAAGAAATTTTGAGGCATCAAAGCTTGTGTTAGCTTGGTTATTTCTGGATTGGTTTAAGTGAAATCAATGTGGTTGAGGGTTGAGGTGGTTTAGCCTCTGGATGCCTCGGTTGGTTTTGTTTTGGTGTATCCCATGAGATCCCACATTCATGCTTGGAATATGGCACAGGGGTGATTGGCTAAAAGAGAGATTTGGTTAAGCCAAATCTATGGTCGGGTGGTAAATGGAAGTCGCTGACTTGGTTGGATTTATGCATATGTTATTTCTTATTGAGATCAATGAGCACATGTATTGGTTATTGTGTTGATTTTATGACTAGTTTGTCATGGCTTTATTCTAGTTAAATGTTGGTTATAGGAATGGTTAAATGATCTTCTCTTGTTATGGATATTGTTCATGATTCGATAAGTTAGTGAATGATTATATGAATTTATGAGTTGACAAGTGTTGTTGCGGCTAGCATGAGAGGGTAGTGAGCCTTCTTGGCGATGCTCTGGTGAAACTAATGAGACAATGATCAGATATGCATTCATTACCTATAGATACTATGTTTACCATATGTTTGTCTAAATTTTTATAATGTGATTGGCATGTTTGGTTAAGATCTAAGCCTAAGTGTGGGTTATGCAGACTTGTGATTAACTTAGAATTGATTCTGGAAATTTTTGGGCAGTTCTGGTTAGTGGCCTCCAGGCTAGCCTAATCTACGACCACAGACACAAAACTGAATATTTTCGGCTGTAGCCACACGAAGGATGGCTTGTGTGGGTAGATGGATCCATCTGGCCACATGGACCACTTGGCATGCCTACGACTAGGCTATAAATCTTGGGGAAAATATAGTTCCAACTCAGGGAAAGATCATTAATGGATGTTTTCTGACATCTGGGTGATCAGGTGTCCCTGAGAGGTTGCAGTAAGTTTCCAAATGGTAGAACCTGCTTCCATTACTGAAACTTGGTTGTTGGGTCATGCATAGTAACTC
Source organism: Pinus albicaulis (assembly GCA_034641835.2). NCBI lineage: Eukaryota > Viridiplantae > Streptophyta > Pinopsida > Pinales > Pinaceae > Pinus > Pinus albicaulis. The sequence continues at coordinate 1,147,725,218 of CM076579.1, read as the reverse complement.
TCAGCTCATGTTTATCTTGGAGAGCTTCTAAAAGAGGGTAAATGTGGTGTGGGGTGTTATAGAAATCCCAATTCATTAAGGGGATCAAATGATTTTCTTTTTTTTTACGAACAAGTATATTCCACAAAAAAAATCTAGGCTAAACTCTAGAGAGGTGAATAAGATTATCTTATCTCTTATGAATTTAGGAACTCTTCTTCCTTTTGATAATAGTTTTGTATATACTTATATTTTCGAGCTTTGTAGTTTCGTAGGAGCGTCTCTAATTGCTTTCTTGGAAATTTTACAATCCTTATCATACTAGGGGTTGGAATTTCTATTGTTGTTTTTATATGACACATCGATTGAGAATTTGTTAATGGTAGAGGAAATGGTTGTATTAAAATAATAATATATTTTATCGATGTTATTATTATATGTTAGGAGCTTAAATCCCTCTTTAAATACTTTAAGAAGAGATCTATTTTACTTCTATCAAAATGAGTGTGGCTTAGACTCTCATAGTTATTTTGCATGTCACTCGTATGCATGACAATATTGAGAGTTAAGGACAGAGGTTAGTGGTCAGAGTCAGGTTCGTGTTCATTAAGAAGTTCAAAATTTGCAATATCGTTGAGACCATGGGTGTCGGATATCGCATAATCCACAACACTACTACCCAACCCATGAATACAAGTCATCCGACCAAAGTTAGGACATTTGTTAATTCCATTAAGATTAGCAGGTCTTGGGAATCACAAAGCTTGAGAAGCTCGATATTAATTTTTATTAGGGATATATTGTTCTTTGAATTGATAATTGCATTTCAAAATTTGCATATTAAATTCATCCCAAATCAAGTTAACATTATTCAACAACATATGCAATTATATAGAAATAACAACATCACCATTAATGAACGAAACATAAAGGAATAATAGAATAAGAGCATTCACACATAAAGACACAAAGATTGGTCAGAGATCAAGAAAAATCCCACTACAGGGAAAACCCTTTCAAATTCTTCTTCTTATTATGTTGTCATTGAATGATTCAATGAAAGAGAGTACAATGATCCATATCTTAAATCATAATCCTATCCAGGAAAAATAAATTAAACAATATCATAAGATGAACCCAATAATGCTAATAATCAAAACCCTACTTTAGAAACCTACAATCAATTGTCACTGTCTACAGTCAACTTCCAAACCCTGCGGTCAATGAGCGAAATCTGCAACCAACTGATAAAACCAAACCCTAGGTCCCAACTGCACGTATAGATTGATGCGTGTGTGGCTAAAACACTCCAACTACACACATGAGCCTGCGTGCCTAAGGTTGTCACCGAAAATTTCTATTTACAAGCCTATATTTGTGTCCCAAAACCCTAGACACCTATGCGAGCTTCAAACCCTGCAATTTCAAACCTGTGCGAGCTAATCTCCGCAAACTACCTCAGACTTGTCCGAGCCAAAACAAAAGAAGATAATAGAAGAGTGTTTCATGATGATATCCAAATGAGGGTCACTTAACTTGTATTTATAGCCATCCATGGGTGTGCAATTTATCTTTTGGGCCGACCCGATCAAATATGCACATGTTGGGCTTAATTCAAAAATACAATTTCTCTTGTCCAAATTGAGCGCTTCAATAGTCAAAATTGGTCCTCTCGAAAAGAGGAATCATATCCCATGGTTGGAATTTGTCAATGAACTACCAAATTAACACGATATATGAATTCCAACTGCATCATGTAATCATCGCAAGTATCCCGTCATCAAATGATATCCTCTCTCAAGTATCTTGTCATCAAATGTCATCACTACTCATCTCGGTTCATCTCTCCTTATTCTTGCTTATATATTGATTATTCCTGCTCATATGTTGAACATTCTTGAATCTGAAAGAAGAAGAATTTGACATTGGAGGGGAGCTTAAGCTACCACCCTCCACCATGTCGAAGAGCACATTTCAATCTGAATCAATATCAAGGAGCACATCTCAACCTGAAACTACATCAGGGAGCTTAGTCTCAACCTGAAAATACATATGGTATCATATCTCAACCCAAAAATTACATTGGGGAGCACATATCGACCCAAATTCTCATGGGGAGCAAAGCATATTTATCGAGAAATATGAGATATAGGTGAGCATATCTCAACCCATCCTATTACCCACTAATATTCCCAACAATGACCCTCAAGATTCATAGTAGAACACCTACATAATAATCAACTTTGGTTGTACACCCCAAGCACTCTCTCAACCTGTTGGCCATACAGGGAGCAATATTTCCAAAAATCCCAACTTATGGGTATGATTCCAACAAGGATATACTCTCTATATACCAAGATAGGGGGAGATACCCGACTTGTCAAAATAGACAAGGATCACACAAGGCCTATGGGTAACAGATAGGGGAGAAACATCTACAACCCTATTTTCCATAGATTCCTCAACTCCAGGAGACCTATGTCTCAATTCCTCACCCTGAGAGCTTAGATAGGGGGGAAGAGTTTTCTTAGTGTCCTCAATCAGTCCTACTCTTTGTAGATCATAAACATATCATTGTGCTCATATCTATAATCAACTTGAACAAATCATTGAAGAGTTCAATAATAATGTCTCAATAGCAATGGTATCCTCTTTGTACAAGACATCAAATCAAATATTATATTAGAACAAATATATATCACAAAAAGGATAACTTATTTATCCTCCCTCTCACTAAGGCAACAACCACAAGCCTAAGCTTGCCTTGTACAACAACACCGACTAAAGATATCTCAATCCCATCTATATAAATGATTCTCTTCCAATTAGATCCCACTCATTATTATCACAATGTATCCCTGTCATATCTAGAACCTACTCAAATAACTCTTCAAAGAGCTTCTTGAACACGACTCATAACTAGTCATGCCAACATCATCATACTAAACCTCGGCCATGCTCAATGCTACAAAATTTTCATCAAAATATCATGGAAGATCTCATACTAAGGTGACACCCAGATGTGCTCATCTTATCAATAACGATTCCAAAAACTATCAGTATTGATGAGCCATAGTATTGCAATGAGAATGTTGCAACTCCTAAGGCTACCAACTTAAATTATCAACCTAGGGTTCGTACAAACTTAAGAGGTTTCGACACTATATGTGCAACATAAAATGTGTCCTTATTTCGTTGATATGATGTAATGGAGTGAATGTCATGAAATTAAAGCCTAAACTAATTGCAGAAATGGAAATGTTACTTTATTCACAAGAAATGGAAATGTTACTTGCTCAAACGTAAACACTAATCCTAATTGCAAGAAGGTAAAGGTTATTCCATTTGCAGGAATGAAAAGTAATTGTTTATTTGCATAATGTAAATCTCATGCTACTTGCAACAATTTGAATCATTAGTCTAATTGTAAAATGTGAAATGTTTCCCTAAAAATAAACTAATCCTATGTAAGAACAACAATTTGTAATTGAAATCCTAAGACCATGAATTCAAAGGAATAAACCTAATCTACTTTGTAAAAAGGGAAGTCCTAAGTGGTGTTTATTCTTCCCCAGTCATGTATTTAGAGCCTAGTGGTCATTATTC